>BSBM01000096.1:27937500-28537500 GCA_027924585.1 Larix kaempferi | reverse complement strand
TGGGATGGAACTATAGAAAAGACAGAAAATTGTGAGTCATGTTGCACATGATGACATGACAAAATAAGTGGTTTAGACACCACAAGAAATTCAAAATTTCGTTGCCCCAGCCACCCAAAGACTACGCAACATGTCATACCTCAAGCTACTACGGCACTAGTCACAGTACAAGCTACACTAATAAGTCCACCAAGAGCAGAGCAGACTCTAATGAGTAGACAAACGAATTCTACATCACCAAATCCAACATTAGCAAGTTTGTTTCCATGAAAAACAAGAAGTCTGCGCGAAATATATGATGCTAATACAACAAATTCATTTTTATTTTTTGCATTGTTTTCTCAGATAGATGATCCACTAACTTTTGAAGAAGTTGTCAAAGATGATGTATGGGCACAGGCCATGGATGAAGAAATTGAATGCATTGAAAATAATCAGACATGGGAATTGGTAGATGTACCTAAAGACAAGGATGTAATAAGTGTCAAATGGATTTATAAAACTATGCAAGATGTTGATGGTAATGTGCAGAAGCACAAGGAAAGATTAGTTGCGAGAGGGTTCACACAACAACCCAGCATAGGTTTTAATGAAACATTTGCATGTTGCACACATGGATACAAGCAGAACAATTTTGGCCATATTTGCACACAACAAATGGCTCGTCTATCATATGGATGTTGAATCTGCATTTTTAAATGGTTATTTGGAAGAGGAAGTGTACATGGAACAACCACAAGGATATGAGGTTCTAGGACAAGAAGACAAATAATACAGAATGAAAAAGGCACTTTATGGATTGAAGTAATATCCTAGATCTTGGTATAGCTGCATTGATTCCTACCTCATTCAAAATGGATTTCATAGAAGTGAATATGAACCAACACCATACACCAAAGTCAACAAAGAAGGTAACATGTTAATTGTGTGTTTATATGTTGATGATGTAATATTTACTAGTGATTTTGGCATAGAATATTTTAAATCAGTCATGGAGAATGGATTTGAAATTATTGATTTGGGGTTTATGAGATATTTTTTGGGCATTGAAGTCCATCAATCCAAAGATGGTATATTTATTTCTCAATCCAAATATGCAAATGAAGTCTTGAAAATATTAAATATGGTAAACTGTAAATATTCCCCAACACTAGTAATAATATGACTAAAATTAAGCAAGGAGAATAATGGATCAAATGTTGATCCCACACTGTTCAAAAGGCTGGTTGGAATCCTTATGTATCTTACAATGACAAGGCCTGATATAATGTATGGATTAAGTCCGATATCAAGGTTTATGGAGTCTCCAAAAGACTCACACTAGTAGGTAGGTAAAAGAATTATGAGGTATGTAAGTGGCACAAAATATTTTGGCATTTTGTACTCAACTTCATAATATTTCAAACTTGTTGGATACACTGATAGTGATTTCGGAGGAAACATGGATGATAGGAAAAGCACATCTAGGTATACATTTCATTTTGGTAGAGTAGTTTCATGGGCATCAAAGAAACAACCCATCGCGACTCTATCATTAGCAGAAGATGAGTATATTGGAGCTACAAGTGTTCCATGTCAAGTTGTTTGGATGTGCATAATGTTAAAGGGTGTGTCATAGTGTCAGAAAGAACCCACAACAATATATTGCAACAACAATTCAGCCATTGCACCATCAAAGAACCACGTGTATCACAAAAGAACCAAGCATATTGAGACCACGTATCATTTCATCAGAGAATTGGTAAATAACAAAGAAAATTGCTTAGAGTTTTACAAGTATGAAGATCAATTGTTAGACATATTTAAAAAACCATTGACAAGGATCAATATCCAGTATCTATGCAGTTATTTAGGATTTGTTGACTTTGCAAATAACTAATATTTTTTAGTCACTTCTATTTAAATTCCAATTTTGATGAAATTTTGTGTTTAAGGGCTGGTGCAAGGTAATGATACCCAATTATGACATGTTAGTTGCAATGACATGATGGAAAAATAGAAATATTGTCATTAAAATGAATTATTAGATGTACCTACAAATTTTTTTTCAATTAGGTGTAAAAAGATGAAACGTAGAAAAACGGATGACCTTCCGGAATATATAAATTTTATTTATGGAAAAGTGGTATAACCACCCCAAAATATCATTATTTTAAGATTGGTATGTTATTTTTTCTCTAAAACATAATGCAGATGTTTTTGTTTGTCCACCTATTTGTTATGTAAATTGTCAATTTATGAGGAAAAAAATATGTAGAGGCATAGGCAATAGACAAATCTAGTGCAAGGCTATGTTTGCAAAATTTTAAAAGTTAATTTTATATTTTTTTAAAATTACGAATGTCAGTGAATCCTTGAAACTACATGGTCAAGTGTTAGTCCACCATATCATGGTCTGAACATAATCAACAATTTTTTTTTCTTTAGCTTGTAGGTATTCTTGTACTCTTGTGCGGGTTCTTTTCCGTTCTCGAAATAGGTAATCCAATCAAAAGTTATAGGCCAAATGAACGACCTATGTTTTTTACAAATTTGACATGAGTGCAGTTAAAAATGAATTAAAAATAGAAAACAACAATAGATCTATTAAAAAAATATATAGTTAGAATCTGCACACAGAGCTCGACAAGTGTGTGCAATTTCATCCGTAGTGCACTAGTGGAGCATATACGGAAATAAGCGTGAAAAACATGAAGTTGCAACATTTGATGTGTTCTTCCATAAATTAGACCGCGCCTTAAGGTTTGACAATCCAAAGCTAATTCCAAACATGCAAGGGTGCCAAAAACAATTTGAATCCAAACACGCGTGCGCGAAAACGCGCGCACATGTCAACACACGCGTAGAAGCGCGCACGCGAATAGGCGTGTGCGCGTTCCTATGCACACACATGGATAGGCACGTGCACGTTTCTATGCGGACACGCATTGCTTCTATCTCTATAATATCTAATTTCCATTCCTAGACATAAAAGTTCCAAACTACTTTCATTCAATGCTTTTGTTGAATAATATGAGATTGCCTCTGAGGTTGGTATCCCCCCCCACTCTATAACCCCACCCCCCTCTCTTTCTATCCACCCAATCCCACCCATTGTCTTCCACTCTATCCAATCCCTACTCCCTCCTTCACCCCTCTCTTCTGTCCTTCACCACAATGGTTAGGAGATATACAATTACACAAAATCAATAACTCACACTATCCTCATGTACATATAAATATTCATCCTTGTAGCCATAAATCCATGAACCCTATATCTCAATCCCCAAACCCCTAACCATTTGTCCCTAGGCACTGCAATCCCTAGTCCCTAGTACAACTAACCACCATAACTCTTGGCCCACTATAATCCTAAACTAGTATATCTCTTAAGACTCTTAAATACTAACACATAATGATATATATCCCTTAACCCCTATAATCCTAACCACGTAATTTTAACCTCTAAAGTGACTATTAAAATAAAAATTAACCCCTTACCCTCATCGTTGTCATCATCTTCATTATTTTCACCATCACCATTGTCATCATTGTCATCACCATCATCTTGATGTTCTTCATCATCATCATCATCATCTTCAGCATCATCATCATATTCGTCATCATCATCATCATCATCCTCATATTCGTCATCATCATCATCATCATCATCATCATTATCTTTATCACCATCATCATCATCATCCTAATCGTTAGCATCGTCATCATCTTCATCATCATCATCATCTTCATCATCATCATTTTCATCATCATCATCATCTTCATTATCATCATCATCATCATCATCATCATCATCATCATCGTCATCATCATCACCCTCTTCCTCATCATCATCATCATCATCATCATCGTCATCATCATATTCATCATCATCATCATCATCATTACCATCATCATCACCATCGTCATGATGATGAATATGGTGATGGCGATGATGAAGATGATGATGATGATGATGACAATGATGGTGATGATTATGATGATGATGATAACGATGATGATGGTGGTGGTGATGATGACGACAACGATGATGATGATGATGATGAATATGGTCATGATGATGATGATGATGAAGATGATGATGATGATGATGATGAATATGGTGATGACGATGATGAAGATGATGATGAAGATGAAGATGATGATGAAGGTAGCGATGAGGATGATGATGATTGGTGGCAGGATGGTGAGCTAGCTGTCTCCCACATTGGACTAGCCTTACTAGTTCTGGAAACCCCCAACTAGAGTCACAGCCAAATGTGTCACAGCCAAATGAGTCGCAGGAAAATGTGTTGCAGCCAAATGAGTCATAGCCAAATGAGTTGCAGCCAAATGAGTCGCATCCAAATGAGTTGCAGCCAAGTGTGTTGCAACCAAATGAGTCACAACCAAAGTTGGCTTTCTCATCAATGTGTTATTACTCAACCCACTATGAATAGTCCTAGCCAAGTGTTCAAACCTTGAGCACTTGACGTGAGTCTATGCCTTGGTTCATTGCACGAGCTAGATGAAATATAGATTTCGGTTTGAACACATGACCACCAGGTTCAACCTCTGTCCTTTGACCTATGTTGTGGTTAATTAAAACTGCTCTTAACCATTGATACTCTCTCCTATGTGCGTTCTATGGTTGAAATCAGAAATCATAAACCCTCCAAATGTTGGATTTCACATTCATTTCCCTCTCTCCGTGTATCATCTAATTCACAATGCTAGTTTGCGGCCTAAACATGAGTTCGATCAAAGATTGGGATCTATGTATTTCGATACTCTGTATAAATTTCAAATACTCCACACAATTACGAGTTGTAACTGAATACAACAAGAATTTACCTCTGTTACCTAATGATAGTCGGTCGGCAAATGATTTGAGTGTTCTCAACGATACATTGAAGTCACACAAGCATGAAAATAGAGATTCATTCACACAGACATCAGGTTAATGCTTGCACACAACTCTACCTGATAGAATCTCAGCTTATCTCTCATTCAAATGCATAGTAACGCTATTGAACACACAAAACTTGCTAATTTCATTAACTGATAGCAAGGAATCGCATCCAGTCTCATTTTCCTCTGGTATTCAGGAAAATATCCCACCGACTCTTCCCCATTGAGTTCCTATCTTCCCCCTCTTCACCCATTGGAATCCCAAAATAGAATGGATGAACAGAAAACAAACTAACTAACTCTCCTCCATAATGAACGAGTTCCCATCCTTATTCAACAAATTTCCTATCTGGCTTGATCTCCTCGCAGGGAATATCAACTTGCCACTATGTCCTATTTTATCAAAAAAACTAACAACACACTAGTCGGGTACATATTTTGAAAATACGAAAATACTTAATAAGCAAATTTTCTTCCCACTTCAGGACAGCTTGTCCTCTTGCTAGCCACAACATGTGAAGACGCAATCACATTGTTGGCTTAGCCTTGATGCTCCTGCATCAATGCTGATGAAGAAGATGATGATGATGATGAATGTGATGATGATGGTGAACATGAAGATGATGGTGACGACGATGATGATTATGAAGATGATGACGATGACAATGATGATGATAATGAAGATGATGATGATGATGAATATGATGGAAATGATAACGATGAGGATGAACAAGAAGTTGTTTATGATGATGATGATGATGATGATGATGATGATGAATATGATGATGATGATGATGATGATGACAATGATGAAGACCATGAAGATGATCGTGATGATGACGAAAATGATGATGATGATGATTATCATCTTCATGGTATTCACCATCATCTTCATGTTCATCACCATCAACTTCATGGTGTCCACCATCATCTTCATGGCCTTCATCATCATCATCTTCATCATCATCATCATCATCATCATCTTCATCGGCATTTTCATCATCATCATCAGCATTGTCATCATCATCATCAGCATTGTCATCATCATCATCTTCTTCATCATTGTCATCTCCCTCTTCCTCATCAACATCTTCATCATCGTCATCCTCATCATGATGAAGATGATGATGATGAAGATGAAGATGATGATGATGATGAAGATGAAGATGATGATGATGAAGATCAAGATGAATATGATGGTGATGGTGATGAAGATGATGAAGATGAAGATGATGATGATAATGAATATGACGACGATAACGATGATGATGAATATGGTCCTCATTCATCATCATCATTGTCATCATCATCATCATCGTCATCTTCATATTCATCATCATTTTCATCTCCCTATTCCTCATCAACATATCCATCATAAGCATCATCATCATCACCCTCTTCCTCATCATCATCATCATCATCATCACCATCATCTTCATCGTCGTCATCACCATCTTCATCATTGTCTTCATTACCATCTAATCATCATCCATCACCTTCATTATCATCATAATCATCATCTTCATCATCATCATCGTCATCACCCTCTTCCTCATCATCATCTTCATCATCATCATCTTCCTCATCACCCTCTTCCTCATCATCATCTTCTTCCTCATCATCATCATAGTCATCACCATCATTTTCATCGTCTTCATCATCAACGTGATCATCATCATCATGATCATTGTAAACATCATCATCATCATCATCATCATCATCATCATCAACTTCTTGATCATCATCATCATCAACTTCTTGATCATCATCATCATCACGATCATCATCATCATCAACATCTTCATCATCATCCCCATCATCATCTCACACTAGTAATGATTCAACAAAATTAGAGAAGCTCCTTATATCATCATCATCATCATCATCTTAATCATCCTCCTCCTCCTCATTATCCTCCTCCTCTTAATCATCACCATCATCATCATCATCATCACCATCATCATCATCAACAACATCTTCCTCATCATCACCACCATCATCATCATTAACATATTCATCATCATCCCCATCATCACGTCACACTAGTTATGATTCAACGAAATTAGAGAATCTCATTATATCATCATCATCACCATCATGGTCATCATCAACGTCTTCATCATCATCATCATCACCATCATCATCATCATCACCATCATCATCATTGTCATCAACATCATGTTTATCTGCATCATGATCATGATCATCCCCATCTTAATCATCATCAACTTTGAAAAATCATCTTCATCATCATCATCATCACCATCATAATCACTAGCATCCTCATCATCATCACCATAATCCTCATCATCAACATATTCATCATCATCCCCATCATCATCATCGTCATCTTATATCCTCCTTATATCAAAAATTAGAGAAGCTCCTTATGATGATGAAGATGATTTAGATGCTGATGATGATGACCATCATCATCATATTTTTCATCATCATCATCATCATCATAATCATCATCATCATCATCATCATCTTTATCATCATCATCTTCATCATCATCATCATCCTCCTCTTCATCATCATTGTCATCTCCCATTTCGTCATCAACATATCCATCATCATCATATTCTTCATCATCATCATCATCATATTCCTCACCATCATTATGATCATCATCACTATCGTCTTCATCACCATCATCTTCATCAGCATCATGATCATCTTCATCATCATCACCCTCTTCCTCATCATCATCTTATGCACTTATGCACTTAGGCATTAACGTTTAGAAGAGGGCCTAAAGGCCTTTATGGGGGAGGGGCCCTCGAAATAAACCGACACATTTCGATTTATTGGGAAATAGATGATGTAAATTTTACCCACCGAACTATGCAACATTCAACAGGGGCAAGCATGCGCATGCGCTCCTAGTGCGTGCGCATCCCTGTTGAGCATGAAATTTAGAAAATAACCCGTGCTCTTCTCCCCTAATTTTTCTCTCATTCCATGCTTGTTTTTCATTGTTTTCACGCGCAGTATGACAACCATTTGCATCTTGGATTGAATTCAGACACCATTTGGTGTTTCTTTGACAATTTAGATAGAATACACAAGAGTTGGGGCTCTAGTTGGCTCTTTGGATTGAATACACGCCAATTGGGATCTATTTGACTCCTTTGATTGAATACACAATAGTTGGACTCTATTTGGCTCCTTGGATTGAATTTGCATTTTTCTTGGATAGACTTGAACTCTTCTTACATATAGTGGATACATCAAAAGAGCATTTTACATTTGAAGCAAAGAGAAATCATAATCCTTGAGGTATGGTGATCTCTTCCTCTTGTTAAATGTATTTTAGTCTTCATTCACTTTGTTTGAATTGTATCTAGTTTAGTTTTTCTTCATGAATTGTATCATAGATGTATTTTAGTCTTCTTATTATTCAAAATAGACAATCAAAACATCTTACCACAAAAAAATACAACATGTACCAAGCAATGCTTTGAACCTTTCATGAAGATAATAAAAAAACTTGCTTGCATCACCACCAATAACCCTTCATAATCACATAACTCCATCTAGTACACAAACATTTGTTGAATTCCTCTTTATTTCAGTACAAAAAGTCACACAAACACCTAAAGAATCAAACTCTTAATTTTTTGGGGCTATTTTCCCTCATCCAAAACATGAAATGAAGTGAGTAGGAGCTTCTCCTTTTCTAGGAAATGTGCTCCTACTAACATCCATACCATCATCCAATACCATCCAATTGAGTTCCTAGAGGTGACATTGTTGTTATATCTAGGGCATTCTCAATAGATTTTAAGATTATATGAAAACATTCTCACTAGATGTTGTTGTACAGAATCGATTTCTACATCGAGTTTTAATAATCATGCACATCGAGTTTTAATATCGTATTTGTTGTTCATTGTTGCAGGGATGATATTTTTGTTTTGTTAAAAAACGTATTGAATATGGGCAACATACATAATAATAAAAGAAAGTATAGAAGGAAGGAGCCGCCCCCTGAAAAGGCCCATGAGATAAGAGAAAAGGACAGGTTGTACATGGAAAACCATAGACATCAAGATGTTAGTGCCTTAGATCCATCAACAAGCAACGATCAAGTGGGTGAAGTCAATCAAATCTTGCTTGATGTCGAGTATGAAGGGATGGATGTTGAAAATGTTGTTAATTGGATACCTCCCCAAGAATAGCACACACATGTCGAAAACACTCCCTTACAGGACCAAATTGTGAACCAAGGGCCACAACAAACCGGTGACAAGACTCGTACTTCCTTTCCGAATCTCTTTCCTCGAGTATGAAGCAAATGACGAAGAACCCCTAGACGTATTCATGTGGATGAAAGTTCATTTTCAAGACTTGAAGGTAAGTTTCCCAAACACACTATTGATTTCCATTGTAGTAGGATAATCAAATCATTTTTTGAATCCAAAACCAATGCAGCAAAATGTCAATTGTTTCTGGCTTTGTTAAAATCACATTGTCTAGCTCATGTTAGGAGAATTTTGGGCATAAAGGTAGTTACAAGTTCGGAGGCCAACAATCGTGTTGTTAGAAATCTACAGTCTGCATTTAATTTGATTGGAAAAACTTCTCATACAAAATATTTTAATGTGGCCCATCGTGTATTGTACGAATGGATTGTAGACAAATCCACAAGGCAACGTCGCTTGCTATCACACACATGTAAAATATTTAAAGTATATAGAAAGACTCTTCAAAAGTATTCTTCTATTAGAGAAAAACCTAAGCCCCAGGCCAAAAAGATTGTTGGGCCTTTGTTGGTAGGTTACCTCGTTCAGACATGAAGCTTATTGATGTTGTTAAAGAACTAGTACAAAAGTTTTGGCATGATAACACTAGACCATCATTGAATCAAATAGATGTGTTAAAGTTGAGAAAAAATTTTAAGGGGTGTGAACCCCATGTCAAGCACTTCCTTGACACGACAAAAATGAAACTCTATGAGAGGTTCAAGAATGAGCACACACAATTGAACTTGGGCCAAAGGTCCTTTGAAAAATGAAAACCATGGTATGTTAGAATTTGCATTGATCGCAATACATGTTGTTGTAGATACCATGTAGAATTTGAGTACTATTATGATACATACAGACATATATTTTGTGATTTGCATACTAACATTGTGCAGGACTTCCCATCATTACAACCACCGAATGCATCCAGAGAATTTATACATAGCATAATGTGTCCAAGACTTGAAGGACAAAAATATTATAAAAGATCATGTTTATATGGGACATGCTCTAGTTGTAGTGGATTTGCATTATTGAGCCGATGCATCCATGAAACCGAGGAGCACGAATTTGGGAGGATGTCAGTAGAAATGCAGAACATCAAGTACATAACATATCAAGTAGATAGTGCGAAGGAAAGCAAAAATATTGCATTGGGGAAGTCACAGGTAATCTAAGTTTGCATACTTTCATACTATACATGTTGAATTTGTACATATATATTCAGATTGAAAATGTCATGTTGTATTAATTCCCTTGGTTTTGTGGCACCAGGTACAAATTTTCGATTTCATGAAGGAATTCTATGAAAAGACCTAGGAGTATGTACAACATGTCCATGTAGCACAGTGGAAGGATGAATATTACAGACAGTGCAGGGACACCTTTCCCAATGGCACAATATTGTAGGTTGTGGACTTTGCTGAAAACTACACCTTGTAGCCATGAAATGAGATTCAAATTCAATACTACCATTTAGACCAAGTTAGAATAATGGTCCATATCACGTATAGGCATGCGCCAGAGAGAAGTAATGACATGAGGATAATATTGAAAGAGACGAACTTCTACATCAGTGACGACGGGTGCCATGAACTGCATTATGTGAAACATTGCTTCAAAATTTTCTATGATTAGCTGAAGGAGAGAGGTATACAGATGGATCAGCATTGGATATGGTCAGATGGTTATGCAGGCCAGTTAAAAAGTTCACATGTATTCCAGTGGTTGATTGTTTTGCACAAGACTTATGATGTGCTACATATATGGAACTATTGCCTCAAAGACTCAGAAACAGTGCCAATGTGCCATCTTCAGAGCTAGGGTTTTTCTAAGTGAGGGCCATTCCAATTTCACTCAAGGGGGACATTTCTCATCCGAAGGCTCCTGGGCATGCGTGGCCACCATGGAAACTTCCACAATGGCTAGTTGCACTTGTGGGAGCCGACAAAATCCAATTCCACTTGCCAGTTTGGGTTCCGTAGCCCCGAAGCAAATCTTGAAAGTTTCCTTGAATGGCCTCGGGGTGCCCGACAAAAATGCTCATTGCATCCAAACCATGACTCTGATTGTGAATCCGTCGATTCTGACGGATCTGAGACGCCAGGTTTTAGCTAGCCCCCCCCCCCCCCCCCCACACCATGCCTCAAAGACTCGAAAAAGGTCCCAATGTGCCATCTCCAGAGGTAGGGTTTTGCCTAGTGAGGCCCATTCCAATTTCGTTCAAGGGGGGAATTTCTCATCCCAAGGCTCCTGGGCATGCATGGCCACCGTCAAAACATCCAAAGTGTCCATGTGCACATGTGGGAGGCGACGAAATCCAATTCCGCTCGTCGGTTTGGGTTCCATGGCCCCGAAGCAAATCATCAAAGTGTCCTTGAATGGCCCCGAGGTGCCCTAAAAAAATGACCATTGCACCCAAACCGTGACTCCGACTGTGAATTTGTTGATTTCGATGGATCCGAGATGCCAAGTTTCAGCTAGGGGACCCACAAATCGTGCCTCGAAGACTCAGAAATGGTGCCAATGTGCCATCTCCAGAGCTAGGGTTTTGTTGAGTGAGGGCCATTCCAATTTCACTCAAGGGGGACATTTCTCATCCGAAGGCTCCCGAGCATGCGTGGCCACCATGGACACATCTACAATGGCCATTTTCACCTGTAGGAGCTGACAAAATCCAAGTCCGCTAGTCGTTTTGGGTTCCGTTTCCCCAGAGCAAATCCTCAAAGTGTCCGTGAATGGGCCCAGGGTGCCTGACGAAAATGCCTGTTGCACCCAAACCGTGACTCCATTTGAAAATCCGTCAATTCTGATGGATCCGGGGCATTGGGTTTCAGATAGGGGAGCCCCCACACCATGCCTCAAAGACTCAAAAACGGTTCCAATCTGCCATCTCCGGAGCTAGAGTTTTGCTCAGTGAGGTCCATTCCACTTTCACTCAAGGCGAGCATTTCTAATCCGAAGACTCCTGGGCATACGTGGCCACCATGGACATGTCCACAATGGTGCAAGTGTTCATTGTGTATGTTTCCACGGTGGCCACACATGCCCAGGAACCTTCGGATGAGAAATGGCCCACTTGAGCGAAATTGGAATGTCCCTCACTCAGCAAAACCCTAGCCCGGAGATGGCACATTGTCACCATTTCCGCATCTTTGAGGCACGGTGTGGGGGGTCCCCTAGCTAAAAAAATGCATCTTGGATCCATCAGAATCGACGGATTCGTGATCGGAGTCACGGTTTAGGTGATATGGGTATTTTTTTCCAGGAACCCCATGGCCATTCAGGGACACTTTGAGGATTTGCTCCAGTGCCACAGAACCCAAACCGGCGAGCGGACTTGGATTTTGTCGGATCCCACAGGTTCAAGTGGCCATTGTGGACATGTCCATGGTGTCCACGCATGCTTGAGAGCCTTCGTATGATGAATGGCCCCCTTGAGCGAAATTAGAATGGCCTTGAATGAGAAAAACCATAGCTTCGTAGATGGCACATTGACACCATTTCCAAGTCTTCGAGGCATGGTGTGGGGGGCGCCCTAACTAAAACCCAGTGTCCTAGTTCCATCAGAATTGATGGATTCATGATCGGAGTAACGGTTTGGGTCCAACGGGCAGTTTTTCTAGTCACCCCAAGGCCATTAAGGGACACTTTGAGGATTTCCTCCAGGGCCACAGAACCCAAACCGACGAGCACACTTGGATTTTGTTGGCTCCCACAGGTG
Source organism: Larix kaempferi (assembly GCA_027924585.1). Taxonomy (NCBI): domain Eukaryota; kingdom Viridiplantae; phylum Streptophyta; class Pinopsida; order Pinales; family Pinaceae; genus Larix; species Larix kaempferi. The sequence goes on along the minus strand of BSBM01000096.1, from coordinate 28,524,636 downwards.
CACGCGGCGAGTGTGGAGGTTTCCACGGTGGCCACGCACTCCCAGGAGCCTTCAGATGAGAAATGCCCCCCTTGAGCGAAATTAGAAAATCCCTCACTCAGCAAAATCCTAGCTCCGGAGATGGCACATTGGCACCGTTTCTGATTCTTTGACGCACGGTTTTGGGGGACGCATAGTTGAAACCCGGTGTCCAAGATCCATCGGGAACCTAGGGGTCATTCATGGACACTTTGAGGATTTGCTCCGGGGCCATAAAATCCAAACCGGCGAGCGAACGTGGATTCGGTTGTCTCCCATATGTTCAAGTGGCCATTGTGGACGTGTCCACAGTGGCCACGCGCACCCAAGATCCTTCGGATGAGAAATGCCCTTCTTGAGCAAAATTGGAATGGCCCTTACCGAGCAAAACCCTAGCTCCTGAGATAGCACAATAGCACCATTTTTGGCGATTGGAGGCACGCTATGGGGGGTTCCCTAGCTAAAACCCGATGTCCCGGATCCATTGGAATTGATGGATTTGATATCAGAGCCACGATTTGGGGGCTGTGGGCATTTTGGTATGCCACCCCGGGGCCATTCAGGGACACTTTGAGGATTTTCTCCGGGGTCACGGAACCTAAACTGGCTCACGAACCTGGTTCCGTCATCTCCCACACGTGTGTATGGCGATTATGGATGTGTCCACGATTTCCATGCACGCCCGGGACCCTTCAGATGAGAAATGACACACATGAGGAACTGAAAACAAGTGAGATTTTGAGAAAAAACAAATTGGTTTTAGAGAAATTTCATGTCCACCTTGTTGAGCATGAAGATGATGATGTATGGAACCCTTGATGAAATGAAAGAAGTGGATAACCTATTGCTAAAGTAATGATGATGAAGTGGATAACCTATTGCAAAAATAATTAAAAAAAATATCAAAAAACCCAAGCAAGTCGGCTCCCATTTTTGTGAAATTATAAAAGATTAATTTAAAATAGTTATTGTAAGTCTGCTCGGTTTGAAGTTAGTTTTTGACCTATATAAATACACTTCGAAAAATTCATTGAAACTTAATTTAAAATTTGAAAAAAATTATACAGTTACAGGATGATGAGTAGACATTGGGCATGAGCATAAATTGAAGTGGATGACAGTGACATGAGTGGATTGAGTTTTGTGGATTTAAGTTGATGTCAAATTGCAACACTTACTTAATGATTGCAGCAGAACACCATCATGTGTCTGTCCAGCTTCATCACACATGCCACATCATCATAAATGCAATGTCATCACTTGTAGGTCCATTTTGGAAACTAGGGTTTTGCTCAGTAAGGGAGTGTGCAATTTTTGCACATTGCGGTCAATTTCAAAATCATCGACCGGGGACTTATGGCTAGTGTTTCGAGCTGGAACCTTCCTAGACACACTTGCAAGACTCCCTGGAACCTGGTTTTGTTGCAAGGTTGGAATTCTATCGCCCCGGCAGGTATCCAATAGGTGTCCCTTAAATCCTTTTAGATGCGATATGGAACGAGCCATAGAACGATGATCGTGGCTCAAATTGACAAACCATCCACTCTGTTGGATTCGGGACATCGGGATAGTGCTAGGGGTGCCCCTCTCCTCCGGTCCCATGGCCAAGGTGTCATCTTGAAGGTCCATTTGGAAAGTAGGGTTTTTCTCAGTAAGGGAGTGTGCAATTTTTGCACATGGGGGTCAACTTTGCAAAATCATCGATTGGGGACTTATGGCTAGCATTTTGAGCTGGAACCTTCCTAGACACACTTGCAAGACTCCTCGGAACCCGGTTTTGTTGCACGGTTGGAATTCTATGGCCCCAGTAGGTATCCAACAGGTGTCCATGAAGGCCTTTTGGATGTGAGATGGAACGAGCCATAAAATGGTGATCGTGGCTTAGATCGACAAACCGTCAACTCTGTTGGAATTGGGACATTGGGATAGTGCTAGGGGTGCCCCTCGCCTCCGGTCCCATGGACTAGGTGTCATCTTGTAGGTCCATTTTGGAAACTAGGGTTTTGCTCAGTAAGGGAGTGTGCAATTTTTGCACATGGGGGTCAACTTTGCAAAATCATCGACCGGGGACTTATGGCTAGCATTCCGAGCTGGAACCTTCCTAGACACACTTGAAGGACTCCTCAGAACCTAGTTTTGTTGCAGGGTTGTAATTTTATGGGCTCGGTAGGTATCCAACAGGTGTTCTTGAAGGCCTTTTGGATGCGAGATGGAAAGAGCCATAGAATGATGACCATGGCTCGGATCGACAAACCATCAACTTCGTTGGATTAGGGACATTGGGATATTGCTATGGATTCCCCTCTTCTCTGTTCCCATGGCCCAGGTGTCATTTTGTAGGTCCATTTTGGAAACTAGGGTTTTTCTTAGTAAGGGAGTGTGCAATTTTTGGACATGGGGATCAACTTTGTAAAATCATCAATCGAGGACTTATGGCTAGAGTTCCAAGCTGGAACCTTCCTAGGCACACTTGTAGGACTCCTGGGAACTCGATTTTGTTGCACGGTTGGAATTCTATGGCCCCGGTAGGTATCCAACAGGTGTCCCTAAAGGCCTTTTGGATGCAAGATGGAACGAGCCATAGAATGACGACCGTGGCTAGGATCGACAAACTTTTGAATCTGTTGGATTCAGGACATCGGGATAGTGCTAGGGGTTCCCCTTTCCTCTGGTCCCATGGCCTAGGTGTCATCTTGTAGGCCCATTTTGGAAACTATGGTTTTGCTTAGTAAAGGAGTGTGCAATTTTTGGACATGGGGTCAACTTTGAATTTTTTTTATTTTGATTCTAGAACTAGACATTCAAAGAGAGGAAATCAAACCTGCCACACTACACCCTTGGTAGATTGCTATGTCCTACATGTGGCATTCCATTTAACAACTTTTTAGTGTTCCAATATAGTTGCATTTTGAGTAATTAATGTCATTTTTAAGAATTCAAAGTTCCAAATAAAAAATGGAGGCGATGTTTCATCGATGATATCCCTCTGATCCTTGCTAGCTTTGTTAGATCAAATTCACCTTGAACCTTTGCCATCAAGTTATGGGGGAATACTTACCAAATCACAATGAACAACCATTGCATCATCATTTGTATCAATCAAGTACATTCAATTTTAAATACATTTTCATATGAGGATAATCCATCCTTTTTACAAACATAGGACCATGAACATCTTATTTTCCTTCATCAAAACAACATTATCAGGGAAGATAATTAAACTAGTTAGGTATTTCATTTTCCATGAATTTTGTATGACTACTTTTGCATTATGACAAGTGGAAAATGGACATATGAAAGAGGTAAAGCACAAATCAGGGTCTTACATACTAGGGTTTAGTAAGGATAGGGTTTATATCTTCAATGATTTTATGAGAGTGAATTCATGACCAACTATTGGTTAGCATATCGGAACAAACTAGGGTCTTGCAAACCAGGGTACATTTGTTACATATATTGATAAATATGATTGTCATTGATGACAGCATTAAAGACAAAGTCCAAGCATGATGACATGGCAAGGTGTAATTGGCACAAGACATTAAGGAAAAAGATGACGAAGGACATGCATAATGACAGTGACAAGCAAGCATGACAAGCATGGAAGTGGGCATTGGAGCCATTGGAACATGTAGAGAGTCAAATGACCCATTATGTGGTCATTTGAATATGATTTGGGCAAGACAAATATGTTGGTGCAAATATGACAAGGAGATGGTGACATGGAAATAGACAAGCAAACTTGATGACAAATATAGCTGCAAGCATGATGAAATGGTGGACAAGGAAGAAATTGTGGGAATCCATTGGAAGAAGTTGCGGCCATATCCAGAAAGTGTTGTGGGCATGCTAAATGAGGACAATTGCGGGCTTGAGTCAGAATCTAGTGCGGGAAGATGGAACTGATAACCACCATGATGTGGGATTAAAGACCAAACATATTTATGTTTGTTAATGATAATGTGGAAAAAAATATCATTTGATTGAATGAAGACAATTAGTGATAAGTCGGCATCCAGAAATTAAGAAAATAAAATAGAATACAAAATATTATTTCTTTTATTTGGACAAGTCGGGATCCCTAGATCAAGGACAAAACAAGGTATAAATAGAAGATCATTTTGTTGGTTTGAGGCATGATTTTGTAGTGTGAATTTTGCTTGAGGAAGAGATATGTTTTTGGAGGTTCAGAGAATGAGGGAAGTGGACAGTTCAGAGGTTGGAGCACGATAACAAAAACAACAATGTAAATTTTTTTTGTGGGGTTATCTTTTACTTCTTGACGAGCTGAAGACATGATTGGTTGATATGTTAGGGCTACAGAATGCTGAAAGAGATGCTCAAGAATACATGGTGAATTGATATTTTTTGAAGGAAAGAATGGAGATATAAATTCTTTTTGATCTCTGGGTTGAACTAATGTTGGATCTATGATAGATGTGTGGTCATGTTGAAGATGGTGATGGATTTGTGTGTTGATTGGCTATGATCAGAATGATGGGTTTGGGATGAATATGCATATGTTGAATACTGATATGTGGACATAATTTTGATGGACAGTGTTGAAAGAATTATATTCTAGGTCTACAGTATGCTGAAGAATGTTGAAGATGATGATGTCTTATGTATGGTGATGCATAGAAGGATTGTGAGGATAATTATGATGTGAATATGGACAGCTAGATTGATAAGACAGATGTTGTTACTAAGATGATGACATATATGAACAACATGTTGATCCAAATAATTGTGATGAAGTTGCTAATGTGACAATGAATTATTTATGTAATTAAAGGGATGCAATGTATATGTACATATAATTTGCAATCAAGGTCTTGTAATGAAGTGTATGTGTAAATACAAGCAGGGTCTTGTATCCATTTTTCTTGGTTGGGTCTAAGAAAAACAAGGCAGGGTCCTAGATAAGGAGTTAGTGCTTTTGATTTCAGTTGTAGCTGAATTGCCTCACAGTTGTAGCCTTGAGATGTTACTTGATCAATGTAATAAATTTCTTCAATTAGTCTTTTAATGTTGAGTTCAAAATTCTATTTGATGAATATGATTGGCATTGATGGCAATACATAATGACAAAGGACAATGAGTTGAGTTCAAAGACAAGATGATAAGGAGGTCAATACTTAGCAAGCATAAGTTGGATAATGGACAAGGACAATTGGAAAGGGACTATAAGACAAAGTTTTATGACAAGCATGGATAAGCTTGAAAAGCATGAAGAAGACAAGGACAACAAAGGGAAAAAGGTATGGCAAGGTTGATGTATGACAAGTGGCAAGCAAATCATTGAGGGAAGCATAATACTTGACATGGCGAAAGACATGTCAATGAACGAAATACAAGGACGACATGAAAAACATAAGGACAAGGACAAGGCATGGCAAGGTCAAAGGACAAAGCATGACATGGAATAAGTCAAGATAAATTAAGGTGAACAATGACATGGCAGAGAACAGTGGCATGACAAGATGTTGTTGACATGGCAAAAGATAAGATATGTGGCCATTTGAAGTGGCCTGCAGGCATTTAATTGTGGACACCTGCAGGCATCACTGAATGGAGCTGCGGGCATCTAGAGAGAACATTGCGGGCACTTTAGTGGCTCATGCAGGCACTTGGAGAAGGCAGTGTGAGCATATTTAAGTCTACCAGTGCTGAAAAATGCTATCATCATGAAAAAGGAACCCATGATGGTGTGGAAAAAGGATAAATGAATATATATATATGTATATTTGTTAAGGAAATGAAAAATATCATTTGACTTAATTATTAATGATTAAAAAAAAGGAGACCCAAAATACATAAACAAAGAGGCCAAATGGCCTAGACTGCAATGAGAATGATGGCGACAATGGTGACAATGAGTACAATGATGATGATGGTGATAATGGGCGTGAGGATAGATATGGTGATGATGACAATGAGACAAAGTGTATTAGGTTGATGGTGGATGATGGATGATTGATGGGGATGAGGATGGTGGCACCACGATCAAGAGGATGACGAGGCTTGATGGTGATTGTGGTCGTAGGCATGGTGTTGGTGACAATGTTGTCATGATAGTGGAGTTCAACATTAAACCGGTAACCCTAGATCATAGAGCCTATCCTAGAAACATGAGAGCCTATCCTAAAAACACAAGTTGGTAGCGTAAACCCTAGCTTGTATTCTAATCACAATGAAACCCTATTATGTAGCCTAATCCCTTGACTAAATTATAATACATATAAAATGTAAATAGTTTTCGTTGTACATATATATTCATGTGCATACATTTGAATCCAAATCATTATGCACATATATAGAACAAAACTCAAACAAAACTATATATAAATCCATGAGATAAAACCATAGTGGAACAAAACTCGAACAATTATATAAATTTTCAAGAAAATAGTGGAACATGGTTCCTAATGTACATACGATGGAAAATAGTACCCTATACAAAATCCGATAACTTGTGTCGTAGATCCAAAATACATGGCAACTCGTGCCCTATACAAAATCCGATAACTCATGCTGTAGATCCAAAATACATGGCAACTCGTGCCGTAGATACAAAGTACATGGAAACTGCTTCCCAAAGGTGCCACATAGTGGCTAATGTCCATAACATGGTGTGTCAAGCATTGTGAGCATCCCGGTCACTCCCAGGTGCATCTCCAAAATCGATCTTCATATTCTTGGAGCTACTGGAATCTCGAGTCTTCTTCCGTCTAGTAGTAGACCGTATCTCCATGCTCTGAAACAAATGACATAAGATACCATCATTTTCAAGCATTTTAACATTTAACACATTTATAAAATGAATGTACAATCCAAGTCTTAAATAAATCACTGCTGATGTAAGTGGGAGACAAGAGGAAGGTGTCCTGGATCTGTTGAGCCTCTCAGCAACTCCACCCTACAACATTTACGACAATCATTTCGTTGAAAAAAAATAACTGCTTAAATTAATTTTGGTTAATGCATCAAAAAAATTTCATAAATTAACTTGATTCTCACCATGAACACCTCCGATAATGGACATGGCTGGGATTCTGGGATAGCAGGTGGAGAAGTTGGCTTGACAACCTACTCCAATGCAGTCATGGGGGGGGCATAGATGCAGATGCAACAACTATGGGTGAAACCATTGTAGATACATGGGCAAATAATGGAATAGTAGTTTCCACAAAAGTGGTAGGAACTGGAGATGAAGTGGAGGAAGAGGACATGGTGGTATGGGGTGGAGGATGATGCCATGGATGATGAACCCCTACCAGCTGTACAATAGGGGCTATTGACCCAAAAGGGATAGGGGGGATGTTGAGGTATGGTGAATGGGAGGGTGGTCCTGGGTAGAGGGAGGAAGATGGATAGAGGAGAGGTTGTGGACAAAGGGGGGAAGCTGGATGGAAGGTAGGGGGGTGGACGAATGGGGCAGGATGGATGGATGGGGGGGCATGGATGAATGGGGGAGGATGTATGGATGGGGGAGCGTGGATGAATGGGGGAGGATGGATGGAGGGGGGAGTATGAACAGAGAGGGGATGGTGGATGGAAGGGAGGGGGTGGAGGGAGGGAGGGGTCTAGATGGAACCAAGGGGGGCGACTCATGGGAGAGGGTGGAAACATGGGACTAAAGAGGCTTGCAGCTATTGACGACCCCTGCATACAAATTTGTAATATCATAATTTAGTAAACACAAATCAAATTAAACCATAGTATGTCGTAGCATTTCAAATTAAAAGCATTCTTTTAACTACACATTGCACCTGTCTATATGGTGATCTACCGACCCCTAGCGAAGATGGTTGATCATCATAGATCGTGCATACATGTGGACACCAAAATGCATGCACGTTCTAAACATATTAAACAAGTAATTATTCAATCAATCAAAATATTAAAAAATATTGTATGAACTATCATCATCTATGTCATAAATATAAATACATAAAAATAGAAATGGCATAAGTAATAACAATATTGTGTGGGATACTAAAAATACCTAGATGTGTGAGGTGCCGCAATTTCAGTTGTAGTTGCCATTGCTGCATCCAAGTTGGGAGATGCTGCTCTCTCCCATGATGGCATCTCAGCTCTAAATAGTTGTACATTGAAATAATAGTTTAAGTCAAGCACAAATAATTTAAAATTACTTTACAAATTATCAAGTGATGATTGAAAACACATTAAAAAAAGTGCTAACTTGCTCCATATAGCATCCCTCAATCAGGCCAAGGAAATTATGCCTGCAATGGGGAAAAAACTGTTAGAACAGTAACCACACTTAGTACCATAATCCATAAATTTTTAATTGCCCATGTGCTTAATTAAACCATGTTTTGGATTAAGTGACTATAGTTGGTCAAAAACCCACTTTTGAGAGTGTTCACACCCACTTCCAAGCAAACCAGTTCACCCAGCCTCCAGTTTTGTCCACAAGTGCACCCTCATTTATTGCTGGTGCGCCCTCTCTCCTTGTTTTGGGGAATTTTAGTTGACCAAGGGCGCTAGGGTGGATTTTTGCCCTTTTTTGGCTAGATTTGGAGCATTTAATGCTCCCTTGGGCCCCCAAACCTCCTCTACTTGCTCACCCACGCCTTCCTTGAGCTAATTAATGACCCAGCATGCTTCAGCGACTTCCACACCAGAATTCGTGGCTGTTTGGGGTGATTGGGATTGAGTTGGACCCACCTAGGGGGGATTGAGGCCAATTTGGCATTGATGACTTGTACACTCAGCTTGAGCCACCTAATGCTCTCGATTTTCTCATGGATGTAATAAAAACCTGTTACTAACATTTTCACATGTTAGACAGTCAGTTAATCAAAGGTTTCAGCATACATTGTGTGTAAAATTATCATCTTTTTCAAGTTTTTCCACTGTATTTGCAAATTAATTCGATTTTGTGAGGTTCTCCATAGCTCCTAGATCTTCTGTGATCAAAATACTCACATGGTATCAGAGCCATCATGGAGTTAGTGAGTTGCAGGTCAATATTGAGCGTTGAACTGCATTCTAGAGAGGATTTCCAGATAAAAATTGAGTGTTTTTTGCAGGTGTTTCAGTAGTTTTCTCACCATTAACGCAGCAGTCATGGAAGCAAACCAAATGTTTCTCACACCCTTCAATTTTTTCGATTGGAAGGCTGAGATGGTCATCAAGCTGAGATCTAAGGGTCTCTATAGAGTGACCATGGGCACAGAAGTGGAGCCAAATTCTGCTGTGGAGAAAGCAAAGTACTACAATCGACTTGATGAAGCTTATGGATTGCTATGCCTGAGCATTTCAAGGGAACTTTTATTTCATACAGACAGTTTGACAACCCCCAATGAAGTATGGGTGAAGCTAGAATCACTCTTTGGGAAAACTGATGAACTGAGAGGCCACCAGCTTGAAAACGAGCTCATTAGCTTGAGCCCAGCGCATTTTGAAACCATCCAGAAGTTCTTCACGAAATTCAAGTCACTGGTGCTTCAACTGCAACAATGTGGAATTGTTAAGAAGGAGGAACAACTGATTCTGTCCATCCTTTCGAAGCTAGGCCCAGAGTTTTCAGTATTTGTTAGCACATTTCACTCAGCCAAAATGACCCTTCGAAATTGGCAAATGCCATCACTAGCCACCTTCATGGAGTGTCTCACTCAGGATCAGGATAAACTAGTTCAGATGGGCACCATAAAATCAAAGGACCAAACATTGGCAATGGGTGTTTCAAATGCAAGCAAAGGAAAGCAGAAAGCCAAGAATTCGAAGCAGCAAGAGAAGAGGAAGTTTGACAAGACCAAGTCTGCAGATGGGGGTTCGAATTTGTCAAAGGAGAAGGACAAGAAGGGAAAGGAAAAGACCAAATGCACCTATTGTCATAGGGGATGGCATCCAGAGAGCTCATGTATGAAGAAAACCATTGACTCAATGGCGCAGCTGCTGGAGAAGAACAACATCCCAGTCCCTGAGGGCGCAAGGAAGAAGGAGAGCACCTCAAACCCTGACAATCATGAGAAGTGTCATGCTTTGGTAGCAGGTACTTCGAATCCCTCATCCTTTATCATTGATTCAGGAGCTTCCAGACATATGGTTTCATCCAGAGAGCTCTTCTCCTCTATGCATTCGAATGGTGGCCCAATAGTTCGAATGGGAGATGATTCAGAAATCCAGACCAAGGGGATTGGTAGGATTGACATGGAGCATGGCTATTTCAGTGATGTGCTCTATGTACCTTCATTGGCTGCAAATTTGCTATCAGTCTATCAAATGACCCATACAGGAGAAGCCAAGAGAGTGACTTTCACTCCAGATTTGGTAGAAATCTCAGAAATCTCTTCAAATCAAGTTGTGGCTGTAGGGTATGCAGATCATGATGAGAGAATGTACAAATTCTCAAATTTCATTCCAAATTCTAGTGACCATGCTCTTGTCTCTCATGCCAACGAGACCTCCAAGTTGTGGCATGAAAGATTTGGCCACATGAACTACAAATATCTCCAGCAATTACACAAGGACGAGATGGTGGAAGGGCTTCCAGAAATCAGATCATCAAATGGTGCATGCATTGGGTGTGTAGTTGGAAAGCATCCTGAGCGCAGCTATGAGAAGGGAATGGCAAGGAGAGCCACTCAACCACTTGGATTGGTACATTCAGACCTCATTGGTCCTCTTCCCACTCCATCATATGGTGGATCAAGGTATGTACTTACATTCATAGATGACTACTCTCGATTCTGCTGGGTTTACTTCCTTAAATTGAAGTCAGAAGTGTTTGAGAAATTGAAGATTTGGAAAGCCCTAGTGGAGAACCATAGTGGTCATAAGATAAAGATCCTTAGGACTGATAATGGAAAGGAATATGTGAATAACAACATTCAGCACCTTTGTGAGGAATGTGGCATCCAAATGCAACATTCAATCCCCTACACACCTCAGCAAAATGGTGTGGCGGAGAGGAAAAATAGATCTCTCAAGGAGATGGCTACTTGCATGATTGAAGCTAGGGATCTAAGCCCTAAGCTATGGGATGAAGCCATCAATTGTGCTGCTCATATTCAGAACAAAGCCTTTCACAAATCAGTAAAAGGAAAAACCCCCTATGAGGCATGGTTTGGCCAAAAACCAAATGTGTCAAATTTCAGGATTTTTGGGTCTAGAGCATGGGCTCGAATTCCATCAGAAAAGAGGAAGGCTTTGGAGCCACAGAGCAGGGAATGTATCATGGTTGGATATGGTGAGGACACAAAGGGCTATAATCTCTTTGACACATCCACACTCAAAACTTTCATTGAGAGAAGTGTGCAATTCGAAGAAGAACCAATTCCAGATTTTGAGCTTGCACCGGGGGGAAGCTCCTCTCCTCCACACCTTAATGAGATTAGTGATGATTCTACCTCTGATTTTTCTGATATTGATGAAGATGACATGGCTGAAGATGACATTGCTGTACATGAGTCACCATCAAGGCCCAAGTGGGCTGAAAAAATCATAGAAGCTGCAGGTGAATTGGCAGGCAATCCCCAAGAGCCTAGGAAGACTAGATCTCAAACAATCAATGCTTCCTTTGCTAATGAGAGTGAACTTGCTGATCACTGTTATATGATGATTGGATCTGATCCAACATCATATCAGGAAGCTCATAATGATCCAAGGTGGAGAGCAGCAATGCAAGAAGAATTCCAGTCTCTCCAAGAGAACAAAACATGGGATTTGGTGCCTCTTCCTCCCAAGAGGAAACTTGTGCAATGTAAGTGGATTTTTCGAACCAAACCTGTTGCTGATGGTTCTGATCTGAAGTATAAGGCTAGGTTAGTGGCTAAGGGCTACTCACAAATCCATGGTGTGGATTATACAGAGACCTTTGCACCGGTTGCAAAGATGGATTCAATTAGACTAGCTCTAGCCATGGCAGCTAGTAAAGGTTGGGAAGTTCACCACATGGATGTCAAAAGTGCATTCTTGCATGGTGAGCTACAGGAAGAGATATATATGCAGCATCCTGAAGGATTCCAAGAGGATCCCACACTTGTATGCAGGTTGAATAAATCACTCTATGGACTCAAGCAAGCCCCCAGGGCTTGGTATGCCAAAATGGATGCTTTTTTGCTCTCAATTGGTTTCTGTCAATGCAAGTCTGATCCAAATGTTTACTTGCAGCATTGTGATGGTAATTTGCAGGTCATTGTACTGTATGTTGATGATCTCTTAATTACAGGGAGCTGCACCAAACAAATTGGCTCAATTAAAGCTTCTTTGCACAGTGAATTTGCAATGAGCGACCTAGGATTGCTAAGGCAATTTTTGGGTTTGGAAATTGAGCAATCTGAGAGAGGTATATTGATGAGTCAATCTAAGTATGCTTCAGACCTGTTATTCAAGTTTAAAATGGCTGAATGTAAGGCAGCCAAGTGCCCATTCCTTTCAGGCATAAAACTAGGTGAATTTGAAGACTCTCCATTGGTGGATTGTACTCTCTACAGGCAGCTAGTCGGAAGTTTGTTGTATCTTACACATACAAGACCTGATTTGTCTTATGCTGTAAGTGCTGTAGCAAGGTATATGCAGCAGCCACATGAGATCCATGGGAAGGCATCCAAAAGGATCCTTCATTATGTCCAAGGAACAAAGAACTTTGGGGTACACTATGCAGCTGGTTCTTCACTTCAACTAGCTGGATTTTCTGATTCCGATTGGGCGGGAGATCCCATCGATAGAAAGTCCACTTCAGGTTTTGTGTTTATGTTTGCTGAAGGTCCCATTTGCTGGTCAAGTAAGAAACAACATACAATTTCTCTTTCATCAGCAGAGGCCGAGTACAGGGCAGCAATGAACGCAGCCACACAGTGTGTTTGGTTGCAAGGCATTCTTCGGGAGTTTGGTGTTGCTATTGATTCTCCAACCAATATTTGGGTGGATAATCAAAGTGCCATCAAGATATCTACTGATCCAGTACAGAGGCAAAGAACAAAGCACATTGAGATCCACATGCATTACATTCGGGGCTTGGTGCATGACAGGGTGATTTCATTGCAGTATTGACCATCCACCGAGCAAACTGCAGACATTTTCACCAAGTGCTTTACTGAGAAGACCTTCACTCACTTGAGAGCTTTGCTTGGAGTGAGTGATGGATGGTGATTGCTGCAATTTAATTGCAGGTTCAGCCCCATGTCCATTTTTGAGGGAAGTTTTTATCCCATGAGGTTTTACTTCTTTTCCTCGGTTCATATGGACAAATAAAATTTCTGTTTGTATTGAGGTGACTTGAGCCTTTGTTTCCAAGGCCTCCCACTTATCTTTCATGAGATGTACAAAGTTATGGTTAAGGGGGGGTGTTAGAACAGTAACCACACTTAGTACCATAATCCATAAATTTTTAATTGCCCATGTGCTTAATTAAACCATGTTTTGGATTAAGTGACTATAGTTGGTCAAAAACCCACTTTTGAGAGTGTTCACACCCACTTCCAAGCAAACCAGTTCACCCAGCCTCCAGTTTTGTCCACAAGTGCGCCCTCATTTATTGCTGGTGTGCCCTCTCTCCTTGTTTTGGGGAATTTTAGTTGACCAAGGGCGCTAGGGTGGATTTTTGCCCTTTTTTGGCTAGATTTGGAGCATTTAATGCTCCCTTGGGCCCCCAAACCTCCTCTACTTGCTCACCCACGCCTGCCTTGAGCTAATTAATGACCCAGCATGCTTCAGCCACCTCCACACCAGAATTTGTGGCTGTTTGGGGTGATTGGGATTGAGTTGGACCCACCTAGGGGGGATTGAGGCCAATTTGGCATTGATGACTTGTACACTCAGCTTGAGCCACCTAATGCTCTCGATTTTCTCATGGATGTAATAAAAACCTGTTACTAACATTTTCACATGTTAGACAATCAGTTAATCAAAGGTTTCAGCATACATTGTGTGTAAAATTATCATCTTTTTCAAGTTTTTCCACTGTATTTGCAAATTAATTCGATTTTGTGAGGTTCTCCATAGCTCCTAGATCTTCTGTGATCAAAATACTCACAAAAACTATGGCATTGTTCCCGTTGAACTAGAAAACACAACATGGCTACCACCGGTGACGGGTCTATCCTGAATTTGTCCTGAAGGCCTTGCACCTACGTCTCCATCAGGTTCATCCTATCTCTCCACTGTAGTAGCTACTACAAAGGAAGTGTGTCTAAGTAGTCCCTGCGCAGCACTCCTCATTGGGTCCTCGATCTGATCAAGTTTGTGGGGTAACTCAGGCGGCTGGGGAGAGGGGTTGGGCTCGCTCCTAATAGAGCTAATGGCCCTCCTAGTGGGTTCCTCCTAGGATCAGGTCGATCTTGGGCAGAGCCATGCCCAACACCCTGGAACTCGGTTAAGTCAAAATAGTTGACATTAACCGAGTGCAAACTCAACCCACATTTCCCGAAGGAAGTACTATGGAACCTACCTATTATTGAAGGGACGTTTATCGTAAACCATGAACCACCTATGCATCCAATTGTCTCTCCATGGTTGGAAATGACACCAATCCATGTATACACGTGGCTTTCTAGTCTCCGCTGGTTGTTGTGTTCTTGGATTGGTGAACATACTGTACAATTGGGCCTTTGTAATATTCAAATATTTTATTTCCTCCTTGGAAATGCCCGTGGAATAATACTCCTGCATCGTAGCTCTATATTTAGTCATGTTAGTCAGTTGGCGATGTGCATGGATGAGGGAGTCAATTGAGCTCTCAATTGAGGTGGCAAGGGACACTTGAGATGGTTCCCCTATGTTTCTTAGATCTCGAGTGTGCACTCTCATTTCATTTACATAATGGTTAAAGTCATCTTGGTCAAAATTTGGTTGGGGGTTTTGATTTTCTTGGGCATTTGGATTTTGTTGAGGATTTTCATTGGTTCCAAGATTAGTGTTCTCTTGTGTACCACCAGACTCCATGTTAATTTTTTTTTCATTCATTGTGTGGGTTTACAATGTGCAATTGAAAATTTCTCTATTGTTTTAATAATTTGGGAATTATTACAAATTTAATAAACAAAAAAAATGAATAAAATGACAAAAAAATGGAATTTACCTATCCAATTCACTTGTTGACAAGTTGGTGGATGGATTTGGATCTTTTTGGAGTGGAAATGGTGATTTTGGTGGCTTGTAACTACGTGCATACAGAGAGGAAGTCGGGCTCGGCCAAAAACGATGGAATGGAAAAGACTTTGCCCTTTTTTATATATAATTTATAACAGGAGCATCTGAGCACGCACTCACCAAAAATGTGCACACGTGCCTCGATTCGGCACCAAACCTAGAAACGTGTGCACATTGCCTTAGTTGCGTGCACGTGATCTTTTTCTCCCCGCTAGAGTGGCCCCATTGCAACAATTTTAGGGAGCAACTTTGTGAGCCCTCCCTTAATTAATTTCAACTACTCACAATTAAGGGGGAGTGTTTTGAAATATTAATTATGAGCAGTTGTATTTCTTGTCTTCGTTGTCTTAGTCAGAGCTTTTTCAGTTTGCGTGTCTGCCCATGTACTGCTATGTATTGATCTTCTTAATTTAGTCATGTAGTGTCTTTCAAGTAAAATTTCAATAGGTAGATTTCAGTCAGAAATTTATTACCATCTTTAATATGTTCTAGTACCTTCTGAGAGAATTCAGTGGTTGTATATATGTAAAGGAGAACAAATTCATTTTGATAAGTAAGTTTTTGGATTTCATAGTAGTTGGTGAAGTTTGGGAGCTCAAGATCGTGAAAGTCAAGATGTTGAAGCTTGAGAGCACAAGCTCTGCATATATCTCTACAACCGTCACTGTAATTTTGTTCGGTAACTTATGTTTGCCCATACTATGTTTTATTCTGAAAAGGTAATTTCATGTCACACACATATCCTATGTTGAAGTGTGTGGATGTCTGAATATTCTTCTTTTATATAGAATGCAAAATCCTTTTGTAAGTTTAATTTTACCACGATGTGAAAAGTAAAGTTTGAAATCACCACGCATAAATTTAGGACCTTGTCCTAACATATCGCGTGCATAAAATCACTTGCACGCAGGAGGGTTGAAAAACTACACATAGACAATGAATGTAAAAACAAGATTGTAAATTGTGAATTCTAAAAACTGCCTAGTAAAGCTTGGACTGTGTAGTTTTCTTCCCCCATAAAAAGAGGCATTGTTCATTCTCCTTGTTTATTGCTCTGACTCAAGAGATTACAACGAATTGTCATTTGGATTCAACAAGATGTGGCCCTTTAGGGCCATATTTTTGCTAGAGTGCATTGTTGATATGAGGGACGATTTGAGGAAGCAGTAGAAGGAGAACCCATGAATGCGGAACGCCTATTCTTGTGCATTTTTTCAAGTAGATTTAGTGTTTATTTATATACAAACCTTTGTATATACGCTCATTCTCTATGTGTATGAGTGTATTCTTTTTTTATATGTTGTTAGTTTTGAATTGTTTCAAAAGTATATGTCCCTATGTATACATACTCTTTTTCATATGCCTATATATGTAATAACATTTGCAGTTAAATTCTCTAGTAAGGTGTTGGGGCCAAAGAAATTAGCAGAAATGGAGTTCCAAACCCTTGAGCTCATTACGTAGATTACTTGAAGGCCGGTAAGGATTCCAACATAGAGGAATGTTGTCGATTTTGTATCTTTTATGGAGTGTTTTTACGGTGAATTTACAAGGGATAAATTCTTGGTTTGATTTTGGGTACTTACATTCAGATTTTATAGTTTCATGTTTCGATTTGAACTTGTTATGGCATGTTTTCATTCGGTTCGGGTTGGTTCATGTGTTGGCAATTTGTTTGGAGGGTGATGTAGTGAGTGTTCTTGTTGATCCTAGAACGTGATGGAGAGTTATGTTGTGTGCCACTTTTGAGCTTGTTGCATTGAGAGGAGTCAATTGCTATACAACCCAATATAAGGGAGATGTTGTCACGTAACGTAGTGTTATGTTACCAAAAATAAAAATTAATTAAAAAATTCACGTTTCCTTATAAAATAAAAAATTAAAACGAAATGAAAAATAATTAAAAAATCCATGTCATCTCATAAAAAAAAAAAACCAGCATAGATCCATCTTAAACCCAAATCTATCAAGCACTAAGAGGGAACAAATTTCTCGAGGTGTAACGTTTTTGGATGTGTCAAAAATTTAAGTTAAAAAAAATACACCTAAAAAAATTAGATCCCTCTTGATGCTTGATAGGTTAGAGTTTAAGATGGATCTATGCTGGTGTATAAGTTTTGAGGATCCAAAACCTGGTCAAAAATGGTTTTGGTGTACTGAACTATTCTTTGCAGTTTCTTGTGCAATGTGTGAGTGTTGGATGTGGGCAGCTTGTTATTTTTGGGGATTCATATATTTACATTTTTTTTTTTTAATTTATGGTTTTTCCTTTATTGGTTATTCAATGATGCTTTATTCCATGGTTGAAGATATTTGTCTTTTTGGAATCAATTCCCCATATGTATACTCAAATTTGTATTTAACACTGAGAAATGCACCCAAATGTTAAATGCAGGTCAAGATGCGTCGATAAATGCACCCAAGAAATTGATTAATAAAACCAAAATGAAAACACAAAAGAGATAAAAATATAGAAGTGGGATCATACTTGCTTCTCCTTCGATCACTGTTGATGCCTTGCTATAAATTCCGCCGATCTTCTTTTCTCCATTAAAAGGATTGAGTCTTTTATTTTGTTATTTTTTTGAGTTAAAGGGAAGACAGTGGCGTATTTGTAATATTTCTCATATCCATTGGGTTCCGTTCATGCTTCTATTTCTTATGATCATCTGTGAGCAATCTAGATAATCTTGGGTCAAATTGTGTGAAGCGAGGAGTTTATGATGACCATAATTTATTAATATGCTTGGTTTCATAAATTACAAAAATGTTATGTTGGTTTGGATTTTTAAACATAATGATATCAATATATATTCACTATCATGGATTTGTCAATTCTGAATGAGTAATTTTTAAATTTGTGTTCAAAACCCTAATGATTAGTTATGTGATATAGTATTATGGAAGCTTAATTGAGTTCGTTTACATAAATGAAAAATTTTCCATGGTGTTTTTTTTTAATATGGGATACATAATGGTATTTAAGGTGTACATCTAGCATCTCCTATTCTTTATTTTCGTGGTAATTTCAAGATTTATTGATTCCTTCTCAAAATTAATGGGACTTTCACTTGAATGGATTGTAAAAATAGGCTGTATATAATGGAGGTAAACATTTTGTAATTATTTAATTGTATTCGATATTTGTTTGAGGTGGTTGATTTCCTTCATAGAACTTAGAAATGTATAATGGTCACTGCATTTCAGAGTATATTTCGGAGAAGAGTATTGGGGTTATTATTAATAATAGAAGTACATTCTAGAAATCTAGATGGAATTTTTTTAGTTTAATGATTGTCACAACTTTTTTACTTAAATTTCGTGACTTATTGATGACTTATGTTTTTTTACTGGGGATTGTAGTTATTGGAATTGGGAAACATATATAAAATCAGGATATGCCTGGCTACATCCCTCTGGATAGCTACAATTCTCTATGAAATGAAGGTCCATTTTCCACATATGAAGATGCTTAAGGAGTGTTCCGGAGTACCATCTAAATTGATACTTTTGGTTGAATCCAGGCTAGGTAGGTTTCTAGAATATGAAAGAGGAATGTTCGACAAAGTGCTTAAGTAGAGGTATTTTTCCTATTTTCCTTCATATCTATTGGAATGTCTCTTCATCTTTTGTGATCTTTGTGAAAAAAGAAAACATACATAGTATCCTTGTTTGTAGCTAGCATGATCAACCTTGCTCTACAAGAGTGGGAAGGACATGTCTCTAGGGATTTTGACCTTGGTGTGAGGAAGGGTATTTTATACCCTTGCTCCATTTGTTTAACCAGGCCCCCTTTAACATTGGTGTACAATATTATCAGAGAAAAAAGGTCATTTGTAAGAAACACATGTATAAATAGAGGTAGGTAGGATGAGCCCCATTTGTTGCAACATTTGGTATTTAGTATTTAGTTGATATTCAAAGTGATTTGAATCTATCTTCTCATCAATAGAGAATTCCCATGCAAAACCCAAACTATTATCTAACGTTTCCTTTTAACATGACTTCGTCTTCTGATAAAAAGAACCTGGTTATTAGGCGACTCTGTATGCTTTTATGGAAGCAATACTTTTCTATATTATGTTTGATTTCATCTTTTAGTTATGTCGACTTAATTTTATTTTCACGCAACACATAATCCATACTTATTTTACTTTTCCACGTTTGTCCACAAAGAATCGATATCATAAATTTCAATATGGGTTTCACTAGCACAACCACAAGTAAAGTGGCCGGTGAATTCCAATAGGAACAACCAACCACTTAATTCTGTGGATATGGATGGATATTAAACAAAGGATAAATTCCTATTACCGTAACTGCTATCAACATAAATATATCCGTTTACAAAATTATTTTTCCCAATATTTTTCATTCATTGACATATATGAGCTATTCTAAAGGTCTAAATTTTAACTCATATTAAAAAACATCTCCCCCGGAGAAAGTCCACCTGAATAGAGACATCCAAGATAATATTGGTGCCATTGGATACATGAAAGCTTCTATTATGTTGATACTCGGGTACATGTGAGAATCCCCAAACTATTTTTGTAACGGTTTTAATATGTTTTAATATTATATCATCTACATGTTTCAGTTGTTATATCTGCTTTGAGGGGAATATTAGTACTTCTATGAACTCTTTGATGAGATTGAATACTATAAGGATTTTTTTAGATACTCGGACAATGATGAGTTACTGAGGATTAGAGAATTTAGACTAAATATTTTTTTTTTTTACATTGAAATACAATTTAATATAATATCATTAGTGGTCGCAAGGATTTTTTTCTCTTTTATTTTTGCTTTTTTCTTTTGTTCCTTTAATACCATTAATTTCGTTATAATGAAATGTCAAAATGGCCTATACGAGTTTTAGTTTCATTCAGGGTTCACCCCATACTAGATTTTTTCAATTAATTTTACATTGTCCATGCCCTTTTGATTACCATGGAAAACCTAGAACAAACCCAAAATTTGCTTTGTGAATAAACATATCTTAACTTATTTTATGAAGATGTATAAGATTTTCATATTGGAAAAAGTAGTGTTTTGCAAATCATCCAAATTGCAATCATATATTACTCTTATGATGAAATCATCACTTGAACATTTGAAAATATTCAATGTTATTTAGTGACTTGCTATGGTTGTCAACAATGCTATGAGATATGATTTCATATTGTTGGTAATTTCCCTTATCTCTTGTTTGAGGCATATTTAAGTGTTAATTCATCTGCACTTAACAAATTTTGATGCATATTTTATTCTTCATGTTTGAGCCAAAATTATAGTTTTGAATTGTTCCCACTCAACCAAGTTGAACTAGAATCTTGTGATGAAATTGTAATGTGGAAGTTTTGGCAAACCAAGTTGCAATGGAATCTTGTGATGAAATTGTCATGTGGAAGTTTTGGCAAATATCTTGTGTTAGTTAGTGTATTGACTAATGCATCCATGGTTGTTACCATACTAATGAGGTTTTAACGCCTATTTCATTAAATTTGGACAAACTAGGCAAGTTTTGGACTAAGAATGTGTGAATTTAGACTCTGAAAGTGTCAATATCAACCTTTCTAAAGTGAAAAAACAGGTTTTGAAAGTGGCAATATTGGATTTGAAAAGTGTGTTTTTCCATTTGAAAAGTGTGTTTTTTGACTACTTATGAACCTTAAAATTGCAGTTTTTTTGTTATGAAACTATGAATTTCAAATCAAAATAAGTGAATTTCAAATCAAAAAATGCAAATTTTGATTTGAAAAGTGTGAATTTCGAATATAAAAATGCAAATTTTGATTTGAAAAGTGTGAATTTCAAATAAAAAAATTCCAATTTTGATTTGAAAAGTGTGAATTTAAAATAAAAAAATGCAATTTCGGATTTGAAAAGTGTGAATTTCAAATAAAAAAACTGCAATTTTTTATTTGAAAATTCCAATTTTCATTTGTAAATGTTCAAAATTTTAATGTGAAAAATTCAATGTTTAAAATATCCAGTCATTGTTACAATAACAAGTCAATCCACAAAGTTATAACATATAAAAATAGTTTGTCCCAACTTCTATTTTCTGACAAGAAGGATCGTCTGCCCCTTCTTTTCGTAGTTAATTGTGAAAACATTTATTCTGCAATTCAACTATATCCATAATGGAGAACACAAGAAGGATCGACCGACTTTTCTTGTAGTGTCAAGGTATTATGAAAATCATATTGGGAATAAGAAGGGTCAGTCGACCCTTCAATTTCGAGGGAATTGTTAAACTAGAACACCTTGGAATTTATAACATATAAAAATAGTTTGTCCCGACTTCCGTTTTCCGATAAGAAGGATCGGTCGCCCCTTCTTTTCGTAATTAATTGTGAAAACCTTTATCCAAGAATTCAGCTATATCCATAATGGTGAACACAAGAACGATCGGCTGACCCTTCTTGTAATGTCAAAATATTATGAAGAGAATATTGATAATAAGAAGGGTCGGCTGACCCTTATTTCAGTGTCGAAATATTATGAAAATAATATGAGGAATAAGAAAGGTCGACCGACCCTTTAATTACAAGGGAATTGTAAAAATAGAACACCTTGGAAGTTATATCATATAAAAATGGTTTGTCCCAACTTCTGTTTTACGACAAGAAGGATCAGCCGCCCCTTCTTTTTGCAATTAATTGTCAACACATTTATCCATCAATTCAACTATAGACATAATGGATAATACAAGAAGGATTGATCGACCCTTCTTGCAGTGTCAAACTATTATGAAAATAATATTAGGAATAAGAAGGGTCGGTCGAACCTTCATTTAGTAGGGAATTGTAGCAATAGAACACAGAAAGAGCAGCCGCTCTTTCTCTAAAAATATTTCTACTTGCCAACAAAGTCTTTAAAGTGAAACTTCTATAAATTTTGTGACACGTGGAATGCTTATATTGTGACACGTGGCATATTTGATTTTTAAAATTAGTTTAAAGATTGTTTAAATGAATATTAAGGATATTAATGGTACCATTTAACGTTTGGGGACTATTTTAAGCTCCTACATTTTCTGAACCAGGAACGAGGATGTTATATGACCTGGGTCCAAATGAGAAGTATAGCTTGTAGTTTGTGGAGAAATGAGAAGTAGTTGGAGATGAAGATGGTGTAAGGAATTTATGGTTGAGTTGCTAAGTAGAAGTTCCTTAATGAAGTTTAAAACTGATACACTCCAAATCAGTTTTAAACTGATAATAGTTGAGCTGCCCCATTATTCCTCGAGAATGGGGCAACTCCGAAGTAGATAGAACAGAGAGAATGGGGCAGCTCCTTAGTAGACATAGCAAAGAGAATGGGGCATCTCCGTAGTAGACATGGAGCTGCCCTAAGGTGAGGGCTGCTTTGAATGCGTAGAGGGCCGAGGTACCAGAGTTTCAGCCAGCTAGCCGGTGAAGGGACTTGCGAGTGAAGAATCGAGAAGGAGCCATAAAGCCGCACATGTGAGCATATACAAGTGGAATCAAGGGAGGTGGTATATTGCATGGGGCATGTGTGCCATGTTACGGGCACCTGGGTCGAGGCTCCTCCCCTACGTGCCCTCCTCGTGTCCGACACATGGCCCCTTGTATAATGGTGATGCCTGTGTCCAGTATTAATATATGGTATACTTGATTCACATAAACAATTTTGTTTCTTAAAAACAATCATGGGAAGTAATTGCATAATTTAATATATGGTATACTTGATTCACATAGTCTGAAACTTATGGCAAATATCATTCATCTTGCTGTAGGAGCCTACTGTAGGCCATTTAATGCACTAGCAGCAGGCATGTTGGCTGTTGGATTTTCAAGGAATCGATTGGAGTGATACGTGTACGATTAATCCAGCAAAATATTTTTAATCCATCAACACAGTGGCCACTCACTATATATAGGCTAACCATGCCCCATATCACAGCAAACTGAAATCGTCCGGGAAGCCATGGAATTTTCTTTTACTTCCTCTGTTGTTTTATGAGAAATGATTGAGTCTTATGATCACTCCCTAGTTCTCCTCATGATATATGAGTTTTTATCACCAACCTTTTCGTTTAATTATTTCCCATAGTTGATTATAAGTTTTTCCCGCGAACCTTTTCGTTTAATTATTGCCCGTAGTTGATTATAGATTTTTCCTGCAAACGATGGAGCATTTCATTTAATTACCTATCTCGATGACTACTGCAACTGTTGACGACCACATGTGATGATGTCTCCATCCCATCCTTACATCCATCTATCGCAGATCTATCTCACTGGTCATGTTGTCAGGTCGAATTATTGTGCATCGTCACATGTATTGGTCACATGTATTGTTCTTATTGCCCATAGTTGATTATAAATTTTTCCCACGAACGATGGAGCATTTTTCAAACATCTGTTAGAAAACGATGGCTCCATTCAGTCCATATATCCATTAATGGAAGACATACCAATCTCTTCTGGTCATGTTGTCAGATGCCTAACATTCCAAGATGATCAGTTTTGTGTACAAATGATGGTTCCTAACAGAGATGCAATGGGTTGCTTCACAACTATGTTAAGCTTTTCGTTTATTTTATTGCCCGTAGTTGATATATGGGCATTTCGAGCAAAGTCGCAATACATGGATTTGTCATTAAACGAAAAGCTTAACGTAGTTGTGAAGCAACCCATTTCATCTCTGTTAAGAACCATCATTTGTACACAAAAATGTTGATCTTCGAATGTTAGGCATCTGAAGACATGACCGAAAGCGATTGGTAGGTCTGCCATTGATGGTTATGTGGATGGAATGGAGGTGTCGTTTTCTAACAGAGGATCTGAATTCACCCACAAAACTTATAACCACTGAAATCCAACAAGAATATGCAACTATGGAACAATACATGTGATGACGCGCAATAATTTAACCTGAAACCGTGACCGTGAGATAGATCTGCAATAGATGGATGTAAGGATGGGATGGAGCCGTCGTCACATGTGGTTGTCAATAGTTGAAGCAGTCGTGGAATGTTGTTTCAGTACCAGAACATGCTGTCAACTTCTTCTTACTGCACCAAGTAGAAGGTAGAAGGACTGTGCTTTCATAGTCAGCAACGTTCTGTTCATTCAACTCCAGTTATTTTCTGATTTCTTCGGGATGAAGAAACAGATTGTTCATGGGGGAGATGTTGGAGGATCTTAGGTCAACCGCCCGACTAGGTCCTCCGTTTGACCACTTCAGAGAACATGTCAAACCATTGTGTCGATCAATGTTAAATTGGAATTAGCATTATAGTGTGTCTAGGAAGGCATGCATGAGTTGCTTGTTTTTGAAATTATACATGGAATGTGTTGAATATAATTGTACCACTGATGAAAAAACTATTCAGTAATGACAGTTTGTAAATTTCCTTTCTTTCTCTATTAATTTTTATTTTTTGTAATGACAGTTTGTAAATTTCCTTTCTTTCTTTGTTAATTATTATTTGCAGTAAATTATGTGTGTCTGTAAATTTCCTTCCTTTCTCTGTTAATTGTTATTTCCAGTAAATATTTTCCATTGTGTTATTCTTCTTGCTTGGATGAAAGTAATTTAAAATAAGAATTCATATGTTTATGCTTTGGTTTATTGCATCTAAGTATTCACCAATCTTATGCTAAAATTGATATTGGATTCATTTATGACCAATGCCCAATATTAATGGAGAACATATAAAGGATCGACTGACCCTTCTTGCAGTGTTCAACTATTATGAAAACAATACTGGGAATAAGCAGGGTCGGTCGAACATATAAAAATAGTTTGTCCCAACTTCCGTTTTCCGACAAGAAGGATCAACCACCCCTTCTTTTCGCAGTTAACTATGAAAACCTTTATCCAACAATTTAGTTATATCCATAATGGAGAACACAAGAAGGATCGACCGACCCTTCTTACAGTGTCAAAATATTATGAAAAGAATATTGGTAATAAGAAGGGTTGACCGACCCTTCTTGTGGTGTCAAAATATCATGAAAATAATACAGGGAATTTTTTATTTGTAAATTGCAATTTACATTTCTAAATGTTCAAAGTTTTAAGGTGAAAAGTTATAACATATAAAAACTGTTTGTCTCGACTTCCGTTTTTTGATAAGAAGGATCGGTTGCCCCTTCTTTCATAGTTAATTGTGAAAATATTTATCCAACAATTCAGCTATAGCCATAATCGAGAATACAAGAAGGATCGGCCAACCCTTCTTGCAGTGTCAAACTATTATGAAATGAGTATTGGGAATAAGAAGGGTTAGCTGACCCTTCATTTAGGAAGGAATTGTAACAATAGAAAACATTGGAGAAAGAGCGGCCGCTCTTTCTCTGAGAATATTTCCGCTTGCCAGCAAAGTCTTTAAAGCAAAAATTATATAAATTTTGTTGTTAAAATTTTAATATCTGGTATCCTAGGGTGACACGTCGAATGATCATATTGTGACACATGGCATATTTGATTTGGAACTTTGAGCAGACCCAAAAGTATATTGTTTTTATTTAAAAAAAAAACAAAAAGAAAGAATGTTTATGTGTGGTTAATCGTAGTCAGAATCATTCCAGCTAATGGCATCACTATCTGCATTGTCGTATGGGAATGTCCTTTTCCAACACAGTATCCTGCTTAAATTTTAATTACTAAATACAATTACAAACGAGTGCCCAGAATCAAAATGGAAGACACAATTACTAAATACAATTGCAAACGAGCGCCCAACTGCTCGTGCCATACTGAGTATGGTAAAAAAGCCAGAGTAGATCAAACTGAGGACCATACAACCAGGCTAATTGCAAATAAAACTTGTGTTGAGTCAACTATTCTTGATAGGGCTTCTCACTCTCGTCAACAAGCACCAACAATCCCTTATACACCGGTTGGGAAAGGAGTTACCCTTCCCAACAACACCTGCGGAGGGTGCTACAGGAACCAAGTTTCCGCAGTGGCGTTGAGAATATTCTTTACCCACAAATCTCTTATCGCAGAAAGTTAACCAGATATCATCAACTTGACATCATACTATTTACTAATCATTCGCATATTAGGTAAGCAATTTGCAGATTCAACATAAAGTAAACATTCACAATAACATATCCATTCTATTTAATCGCATGAACCATTATCATTCAATCCATAACATAATAGACATAATGCATCACCACCACACAGAGACAGAATTAGAACAATAATCGGACATCTTCATGCATTCATTAAACTCTGTGGTAAACCTGTCGCAGGAACAATCAAAACATAATGTTGCGGATCCAAATTAGACCAAAAAGAGGATTTCTCCACTATCTCTCTCTCTTCTAATCTTCCCTTAGGCTTACAATTCACTTCTATTTATATGCTATTCAATGGTCCATATTGACCGATTCTAACATTTGAATATTGACCGAGCAGCCCCCATAACAAAACCATGCTAACATCTAGAATCAGCACCGAGACTGAACTTCCAAAGACATGGAAAAATACATAGAAAAAACAGTAAGCCACTAGGGAAAAATCCACAGAAAAAACAGTGAGCCACCAGCGAGTCAGACGCTGACCACCAAGACTGGCAGGAACGCAGACCGGGAAGACCAATAAGGGAGCAGAGTGCTCCCCGCATGGGGAAACTAGTTTGTCATGAGGGAAGTCCCTCGAGCTATCCATGTAATCTTTCGAAGTAGACTTGAGCAAGCGAACACCGGCCGAATGAGTTTGTTGGATGCCTTTTATAATTTGGAGGGCTTCACGGAGGCCGTGAGCTAGCTAGTTCCTCACTTGAATTTCACAAGCAAACAACATCCTCACTGCCCAGCAGGGGTTGGAGATTAATTTCCTACCCAAGTGGGCTTCGTATTTCCGGCGAAGGGATAATTCGAGATGTGTTATCTGCTCTTCTATTGGAGCAGGCGTCTCTACTAGGTACTGATCCCCCCAATTGAAGGTCTACAGGGAAGACTCTTCCATCCCCATGGTGTGCTGTTGAGACGAGCCTTCTCGCTGAGAGCAACTTTCCCCTGCAGGTCGTGAAGACCCTACACCCCTGCTGGATCCCCTGCATCTACAAGCCCTCATATAGGAAGCCATGATATACCAATTAAAAAAACCAAACCACTAGAAATCCACCCAGAAGTTCAGCCAAGCTTTAAATTGCAGGTCTCTCGAATGGAGGTCGCCTACTCCATTGAAAATATTTATAGGAATTTCTATGGAAAGTAGGGCGGAGAGCCGACTTGACTCCTAGAGATTTTCATAGAAGCCCACACATACGAGAGGATTTCTATTAATGGCTTTGTAGAGATTGAATGACTCAAAATCCATGTAAAAGGACATCTCGTACAATTGAAAATCAATTTGCAGTACTTGCTTGGCAGTGCGATACAACCATAAATACTGCCTTCAGCATTGAGGTAGTTATGCATAAGGAAGTAATGATAGAAACGAATTGTGTAAACCGGCATCAGCATAATGATTGAGGGCATAATTTATTGGAGGCATGATGTTACAGGGCGTCTGGGTGACCCCTACCCCGTGTCATCCTCCACTACCATCCCTTCAAACCAGCCTGCATCTGTTTGAATAGTACTGTCATGATGGTTGATAGAGGTGTAGATGGCAAAAGCTAAGCATTGAGCTGCAGAGTATTAAATGTGATAGCTCCACTACCGTCCCTTCAAACGAGCCTGCATCTGTCTGAATAAAAGATGCCGCCAACGTTCAGCGACTGACAAGGACATTCTAAAACATTGAGCAACTTTAGCCTTTGAAAGTGTCAATATCAACCTTTCTAAACTGCAAAAATAGGTTCTGAAAGTGGCAACATTGTCTTTGAAAAGTGTGTTTTTCAATTCAAATAATGTGTTTTTTTACTACCTATGAACCTTAAAATTGCAGTTTTTTGTTAAAAAACTATGAATTTCAATTTAGAATGTTTGAATTTCAAATAAAAAAATGCAAATTTTGATTTGAAAAGTGTGAATTTCAAATAAAAAAATGAAAAATTTGATTTGAAAAGGGTGAATTTCAAATAAAAAACGACAATTTTCATTTGGAAACTCTGAATTTAAAATTAAAAAATGCAATTTCTTAGTTGAAATGTGTGGATTTCAAATCAGAAAATTCGATTTTTTATTTGAAAATTACAATTTGCATTTGTAAATGTTTAAAATGTAAGGCGAAAAGTTATAAAAATGGTTGTCCCAACTTCCGTTTTCTGACAAGAATTATCGGCCGCCCCTTCTTTTAGTAGTTAGTTGTGAAAACATTTATCCAGCAGTTCAACTGTATTCATAATGGATAACACAAGAAGGATCGAGTGACCCTTCTTGCAATTTCAAACTAATATGAAAATAATATTGGGAATAAGAAGGGTCGGTTGACCCTTTTGAGAGTGTCGAACTATTATAAAATTAATATTGGGAATAAGATGGGGCGGTCGACCCTTCAATTACGAGGGAATTGTAAAAATAGAACACCTTGTAAGTTATAACATATAAAAATGGTTTGTGATGACTTTGTCTTCGATCCTTTTTTTTCGACAAGAAGGATTGGCTGCCCCTTCTTTTCGTAGTTAATTGTGAAAACCTCTATCCAGCAATTCAACTATATCCATAATGGACAACACAAGAAGGGTCGACCGACCCTTCTTGCAGTGTCGAACTATTATGAAAACAATATTGGGAATAAGAAGGGTCGTCCGAGCATTCAATTTCGAGGGAATTGTAAAAATAGAACACCTTGGAAGTTATAACATATAAAATTATTTGTCCCAACTTCTGTTTTCTGACAACAAGGATCGCTCGCCTCTTCTTTTCGTAGTTAATTGTGAAAAAAATTATCCAGCAATTCAGCTATATGGATAATGGAGAACACAAGAAGGATCGATCAACCCTTCTTGCAGTGTTGAAATATTATGGAAATAATATTGGGAATAAGAAGGGTCGACAGACCCTTCTTGCAGTTTCAAACTGTTGTGAAAATAATATTGGGAATAAGAAGGGTTGGACAACCCTTCAATTACAAGGGAATTGTAAAAATAGAACACCTTGGAAGTTATATCATATAAAAATGTTTTGTACCGACTTTCGTTTTATGACAAGAAGGATCGGTCTCCCCTTCTTTTTGTAATTAATTGTGAAAACCTTTATCCAACAATTCAACTATAGCCATAATGGAGAATGCAAGAAGGATCGACCAACCCTTCTTGCAGTGTCGAACTATTATGAAACGAATATTGCAAATAAGAAGGGTCGGTCGACCCTTCACTTAGGAGGAAATTGTAACCATAGAAAACCTTAGAGAAAGTGCGGTCGCTCTTTCTCTGAGAATATTTCTACTTTCCAGCAAAGTCTTTAAAGCAAAAATTGTATAAATTTTGTTGTTAAAATGTTGATATCTGCTATCCTAGGGTAACACATGGAACGATCTTATTGAGACACGTGGCATATTTGATTTGGCACATTTAGTATAGCGAGGTTACTAATGCTGGTTTAACCACAACACAATCAGGAAATGAAAATTCACTGATAGTAGTTTTAAGAATTAGGCACATGCAAGATTACCCTATAGTTGGAAATGCTAATTGAAAAATTAACATGAATTTATTAATTTATGTTAATGATTTGCAGAAATAGATAAATGTTTTAATTAAATAAATTCACTTCAAACATAAAAGATAGACAGATCATTAGTAAAGACAAATCTAGACTGTAGATCAATGTATGGATTATTGATTGCAAAAATTAAACAGTGTTCATAAATAGTGTGGATTATTGATTGCAAAAATTAAACAGTGTTCATAGACAGTGTGGATTATTGATTGCTTATTTGGTAAAGGTTCGACAACCTGAAACCCGCAACCCGCATTTTCAGATTGCGGATTT
Source organism: Larix kaempferi (assembly GCA_027924585.1). Lineage (NCBI taxonomy): Eukaryota > Viridiplantae > Streptophyta > Pinopsida > Pinales > Pinaceae > Larix > Larix kaempferi. The sequence goes on along the minus strand of BSBM01000096.1, from coordinate 28,494,616 downwards.
TAGGAACGTCGAATAAAGCAAGATTTTTAAACTTGACCCTGAATCCTGCATCTCGTAGGAGTAATCTCGGCCATTCGTTTCTTCCTAGGTCTACGGTCGAGATCTCATTCGGTCGAAAAAACCTTAAATAAATGATTTTTTTCTGATTTTTCACTATCATTTTTACTGTCAGTTTTTACGCTCGTACGTAGATTTTACTATGGAGATTTTACTAGGGTCACCTACACGGTTTTCATCTGAAATCAGGTTGGTTTGTCATCAATTTTGCATCTTCTTTTCGCACGTTTACTATTTATGGGTTGATTTTGACTCTCGTTTGTTTATTTATTAGAATTTCCCGAAACCTTCATCAGAATGTATCGAACTACCTGGTCCAAGGCACTATATAGGGATTCACTGACCAAGGATCCCAATTTCGGCATTTTCTTAGACACCAGTGAGAGGGTGACTCAGGATTATCAAATGGACTGGGCAAAAGTTTATTCAATCTTTGACAACCATGACATTTCAGGCATCAAACAAGACTGTCTAGCCCATGAAAAAATTAGGGCTTCCCAAATTCATGCCAGTGCTGCTAGCCCTTCCATCTTACCTTATACAGACCCTGTAAAATGGATTGTTGAAAATGCCAATACCAAAGATCGGTCATTCAATGATTGCGTAGGTTTGCAATTGACTACCTTTCACCTGGAGGTTTTTATCAGAGCTTTCGCTCTCAAGCCAGATTTACAAACCCTGAGTTATGACTTTATTCAATCCTCCAAGACCAGAAATAATTTTGACGAGATGATGAAATGTTGGATGATGAAACCTAATAGTTGCATGCCTAAGGTGGATGATCTCTATCCTATTATTTGGTTCAAGGAACCTTACTCTTTACTCGTAGCCATGCTTTGCAGGCTTTTTGGTCTCCCCAATTGTTCAGTTTTCAAGGTTGAATGGGCTCCCATAGCCCATCATGTGTTAACAACAAGTGAATCATTTCCCTTGGCATCCATCCTGTCATCAGAAATTAAGACACAAATTTAAAACTATCAAAAGGCACCAACCTCAAAGAAACCACATTTTTATCTATCAACCTACATCCTTGATGTCTTCTATGTTGACTTTCAATATCCTAACTTGGGGTGGAATTGGACCCTTGAGGCTCCACCAGTTCATATATATCATTCTACATTATGGGAAAGCAATTATCTACCCTTGCTTTATGAAATTTGTGACCACTTCATGGGTACCATTTATTTCAAATTATTTCACCAGGAAGCTCCTTCCTTCTCAGCAGATGCCAGAACCTTCATCAATACCATTGGGGATTGGTATGTTTATGAGTCTTTTGCATATATCAGAGTTTGGGGAAGTAACATTGTTCACCTATTGCCCGGAATTGTACCTGACAGGTTGGTTATTCAAGAAGTTTCCTATCAGACTGTCACTGCTGGAGTCTACAAGAAACTTACTAGTCCTGAAAAGAGAGGCTGGCCTAAGTTCTCTCTAAATCTTGGCCCACTAGTTATTCCTACTTCAACCTGGGATGCCATACTTGGTGATTAGTTGGCTCCTTTGAAGTTGGGAAAAGCACCCAGAAAAAAGCATGATCCCAACAAATTCTTGGATGCACACTTCAAGCAATATCACAGGAAAATGGACTATGTCCATGAAGATTTTCCAAATGACTCTATCTATTCAGGTGTGAACACCTTCCCTGAAGTGTTAGCAAGAGCCAAGAGCTTGGATGAGCAGTGACAGATTATGGCATTTTAGAAAGAAATAAAATATCAGGTTTATGGGCAAAGAACCTTGGAGTTGAATATCACTGAACAGGTTAGAAGGAGTAGAGAACAAAAGAAAATTCAGCTAGCCAATTCTCCCTTCATGCTTACTTATATAGATGGAGACAAAGGTAAAAATCCCATGGAGTAACCTCCTCAAATTAAAACCACTGAGCAGGTTAAAGCCTTGTTGCAGACATCTCATAATTTTTAGCAACATTTGGCAAAATTGACTTCAGTGTTAGGTACCAAGACAGTTGAATCAACCAAGGTTGCTATGAGTGTTCAAGTAACTACTGCATCTTCGCAGCTGGTTGATGACTCGATAATGATTGAAGATAATCCTCCTAAGAGACAGAAAGTTCAGGTTTCCACATCCGAAGTTCCTACTGTTGATCTCACTAACATTGATGTAGAAGATGAGCCACAGGCTGCAGTTCAAGTGACTGAAGAAGTACCTGAAAAGGTAATTGACAAAGTTGTGGAAGAAGTCACTAGGGAAGTGCAGACAACTCACAGTCACTTACAGACTTGTTGGACAGTATTGAAATGGACCATTCTGATCTTGAACAACCAATTTTGGAACTTACCTCTACTAACCCTGACATCACAGTTTCATCACTTTTGTTACCACCTATCCAGGATCTTTCTATTTTTCCTGTAGGAGAAATCCCACCACTCTCTATTTCACATTTTTTTCACACTTTGACTCATAGGGCCACCCCTTTTCCTAGTAACTCAGTTTCTTTTCTTATTCCTTCCTCTATACTTGCAGAAGCCCAGTCTTCAACTGGCCTCTTGCAATTACCCACATCTACTTGATCATTACCCACTGACAGAGATTCAGTCACAACTACTTCTTCATTACCATCAGCTGCTAATGGGGAGCAAGTTCTCCTTTCTGAATCTATCACTTCAATCCCTTCTCCTACTGTCATCAATTCCTCAAATTGTTTCTACCCCTATGATTGTTCCTCAAGTTACCATGCCTATGCCCAATGCATGGCCACTCAAACTCCCTCATTGGTTTCAACATAAAATGCTATTTCAGTCACTTCTGAAGTAATAACTGAATGGGAGGAAGATGAAATAGTCCCTCTTGGACATTACTTCTACAGTAAGGATAATAAGGTAGTGGTAAAGAGGTTTAAGAAGAGAAGCATTGATAAAAAAGCATTAGAAGTGCATGTTCCTAACCAAATAGTCTGGGCTCAACAAGCTAGTAACCCTCAGACAGGGGCAATTGAGACAGCTACAGCCCTAGGGGCATTTGTAGGAGCAAACCTTGATTCAATACAGGTTCTCAATAGAGAAATTGATCAGAAGAGGGAAGAAGTGGAATAGCTTCAAGAAGAGCCGGCGAAGGCTAAAGAGGAACATTAAATTTATGTTCATGATCTTAGAAGGATTTTGGAAGATAAGTTGGGATATGAGGAGCACAAGAGCCAATCTTTGCAGGTTGAACTTCAAAGGTTACAAGATGAGAATTCGACCAATGTTCAGCAAATTGCTTTATTGCAAAAACACTATGAGGATGCAACTACAAGTGTATCCTCTTCTACTTTCTTCAAGATGACATCCCAAGAATTCAAGGACTTGGCTTCTCAAGTCAATAAAGAGTATCACGAATACCTGCAAAAGTTGTTTTGCACATTGGATGAAATTAGAGAAACTCATATCACTTTTGGCAAGATGCTTAGTGCCTTTGAAAGGCAGGAAGGTAAAAGGATTGAGGCTTCGAAGGCATATAATAACAATGTTGAATGGAAGAATTACATCAAAGACATTCCAGAAGCATTTCCCATGCTTAGCAGTTTTCAATTTAAGAAGATCAAAGGTGCGTTGAATACTTGGTTGGAAATAAACGAATCAGTTGAAGATATTCTTAAAAAATCCCAAGCCATTTGTAGCAGGCGATGGTATGCAGCAAATAATGTTATGTTGGCTCTCCTGTTGCCTACCATGGAACTCATTGAAGATGCATGTCTACCTAAATTGAAGATTGAGGAAGTTGAGCGTAAGTTTGATGAAGTTCAGCAGCAAATTTAGCTTCTAGAAGAAGTCAAGGTTGATGATGTGGAGCAATTGATTAGGAATCCGGTTTCCTTGGAATGTAAGATCCAAGTCTACATCCGTATATGGAATAAGTGAGCAAAGAATGAGATGCAGACGTTCAAATGCAATGCCCAGTTAGGACTCGAGTCAACAAATTATCCTATGATAGATGAGCTGTTAAAGATTTGGGGAAAATGGCAAGATGTCCTAGGACATTAGGTTTTTTTTTATTTTGTAATCTTTATTTTTTGTGGATCTCCATTTTTGTACCCTATTGTAGTTCTTATTTAAGGACTGATGCCTCTTTTGAAAAGGGGTGGACAATTTTGGGATTGGGAATTAGCAGGAGACGACTGGGGATTCTCTGTCTTATTGGAGCTTTGTAATTTTGTTTGCATAACTCATTAATACAGTAAAGTAATCTCATTGAATATTTTCTTGTTTATTGTTCAAATTACTTTGACAACGCCTGATTTCGTATCTCAAATCATCATCTACAGTATGTGATCCCTTTTGCATGTATGAATTAATGCACAAGTCTGTTGTACTGATTTCTCTTATGGCTGATCTATGTATAAAATATCTTGTTGAATTTCTTTAATTAAGATATTTTTCTTTATCGATTTCTGCAAATGATTCACATGCTATTTGATCAATGTTAATTTTTCAATTGAAACAGTGATCACAGATTGATCTTCCATAGGTTTAAATTAATTGAATTATTCTCTTTTAATTTTCATTAATTGATGATGATTTAAGTAAACAAGTAAAATGCATCTTTACATTTCTGTTGGAGCTGGAAAACATGCTTATTCCTTTCACATTAAGACCGATCTGCACAACAACAACTAAGTGTCGTCTATGGTGTGCATGGACTTGTTTAAATATCGAGGAGTATGTATGCCGTGGCTGGTGTTCGCATGAGCCATAGTTAAGAGCAGAGAGCAGAATTGAAAGAGCCAAGGGCTAAAATGAATGCGTAGAGGGCCGAGCTACGGTAGAGCTCTACCAGGGTGGCAGCCAAAGTAAATGCGAGGGGACTTGTGAGCGACAGTGCAGAGGGATGCCATTAAGCCACAAGTGTGGGGGTGGGTAGCTGTGGAGGCATACAGATGGAAGGGAAGGTGGATGGGCAGGTAGACAGGTGTGGAGGCATGTATCATCATGGGAAGGTCTGAGACACGGCAGGGTAATGCGTGCAGTGTTAAGGGCACAAGGTGCAAGGATCCCTCCCATCGTGCTCTCCACGTGCTGGGGGGATGACCCCATAGATCATGCTGACATCCACAGCTGGGGGATAATGTTCCTTGAACTGAAGTTTAATTGTGGAAGTAATTGTAAATAAGTAACTTTACACATTTACATTAGTATCATTATAGTAGCATTATACGAAAACTATTCTATTCTTTCTTTTTTCTTTTTTTAATAGAAACATTCTTTTTTTTTTAAATAGAAACATTCTTTCCTTTTGTTTTTTTAAATCGAAGCATGATTTCTTTTCTCTCTTTTTTCAAATAGAATGAAATCTCATAAAAGGAATGAATAGTGTTGTTATTTATTATTATTTTTTAATTAAAGCCCTTCATGCTAGAAGGGAGGTATGAATATATAACCTTCAAATGTGAATTTAAAATAAAAAATGCAATTTCTGATTTGAAAAGTGTTCAAAATTGAAATTTTCATTTGTAATTGTTCAAAATCTTGAGGCATAAAGTTATAACATATAAAAATAGTTTGTCCCGACTTCCATTTTCCGACAACAAGGATCGGCTGCCCCTTCTTTTCGTAGTTAATTATGAAAACCTGTATCTAACAATTTAGCTATATCCATAATGGAGAACACAAGAAGGATCGACCGACCCTTCTTCCAGTGTCAAAATATTATGAAAAGAATATTGGTAATAATGGTCGACGGACACTTCTTGCAGTGTCCAACTATTATGAAAATAATATGGGGAATAAGAAGGGTCGGGCGACCCTGCAATTATGAGGGAATTGTAAAAATAGATCATCTGGAATTTATATCATATAAAAATGGTTTGTCCTGACGTTTATTTTACGACAAGAAGGATCAGCCGCCCCTTCTTTTTGTTGTTCATTGTCAAAACCTTTATCCAGGAATTTAGCTATAGCCATAATGGATAATACAATAAGGATAGGCCGACCCTTCTTGGAGTGTCGAACTATTATGAAAACAATATTTGGAATAAGAAGGGTCAGCCGACCATTCATTTAGGAGGGAATTGTAACAGTAGAACACCTTGGAGAAAGAGTGGCCACTATTTCTCTCAGAATATTTCCACTTGCCATTAAAGTCTTTAAAGAAAAACGTCTATAAATTTTGTTGTTAAAATGTTGATATATAGTATCCTAGGGTGACACGTGGAATGATCATATTGTGACACGTGGCATATTTGATTTGGCACACTGAGTATAGGGAGGTCACTATTTTTTATTTGATTTGGCACATTGAGTATAGCGAAGTTACTAATGCAGGTTTAACTACAACACCATCATGAAATGAAAATTCACTCAGTAGTTTTAAGGATTAGGCACATGCAAGATTACCCTGTAGCTAGAATGCTAATTGAAAAATTAACATGAATTTATTAATTTATGTTAATCATTTGCAGAAATAGATAAATGTTCTAATTAAATAAATTCACTTAAAACATACGACACACACAGATCATGAGTAAAGACAAATCCAAACTGTAGATCAAACTAATCAGAGGCAGGAGGCAGGATATGATTAAACATGACAGTGCTATGCAAAGAAAACTAATCAGAGGTAGGATAGATGATTAAAGAGCTTTTGTTTGGTGATTAAAGAAGAATATAATAACAACCCATCAATATAGAGCGTATGATAATGAATTCTATACTGACTTTAGCAGAAAATGGTAGTGGATGCTTGAAATGAAAGCAACAAAGCACAATATTTATGACTTATGTCCCGATAAAACACTTATCCAAGCATGAAAAAGCATAACAATATGAATTAAATAGTGAGAGAAACATTCACATAAGAGAGGAAGTAAACAGATTGTAAGACGAATAACATAGGAATCTCTGATAGAAAACCTTGCTTGGCCTAGCCAAATTTTATTAAAATATATCTCAGAGTGCTTAATAACATAGGGAATTCACGAGTCCAACAAAAGTTTCCAACCCTTTCTCCTTCTATTACATTGCTTAAATAGATGCTCAGAGCCTTTCGACTCGAGCTACCTCCACAGGAAGTTGTTACAATGTAGGTGACACCTATTCAAAAAGGTTCGCCACCCTCAGGAATTAGTTACAACAAAATGACAATGCTAGTAAAACTGGCTCAATTGCCTTTTTACAAATGTACTGAGCATTTTTACCGAAAGACAATAGACTCTAACAAAATAAACAAAATGCTTCAGCGAATATTTCCTCCATGCTGCTATCCCACGATCATTGAATCTTCAGTGGTTCAATATCAGCTTTCCCTTCCCATATTTCTTAACGAGCTTCCATAGCTTAGTAGATGGCAGCTTTGAGGTGGCCAACTCCTTCATTAAGACTCAGATCTCAGTGCGGTCCCTATAAGAGTAGCTTCACAGATGTGCACTAGCCTCCTTGAACATCATGCTTAACTCAAAATCCTTTGCCATTTTCTCCACCACTATCTTCCTTGATAGCAACTGATCCATACCAACAAAATTGTTGAAATGCACTTTACATCCGACCAACTTCTTCTGATATTCTTCTTTTGTGAGCATTGTTCCATCCTCCTCCCAAAAGAGAGGCAACCCTTTCTTGAACAAAGGGTCAAACATGTCTTTGAAATACTTGATCTGTTGTGCCATGAAATCTATTTTAGATTGAATACCCTTTACCTGCTGGAGCTTATGCATCACTTTTTTGGCTCCAATGATGATGGAAACCCTATCTGTTATAGAAGTTGTCTTGACCTGCTCCTCAGATAATCCATTCAGGAATTTTATGGCATTCTCAGTATACTCTACAGGTTTTTTGTTCAATTTCTCATTCGCTGCTATCACACTACTCTTGGCTAATTTTATCATTGTTTCCTTGTCCAAGACAAAATCGAGGAAGGGCCTCAATTTCCCTTCTTCTTCAACAATTCCATCCTAGATGACCTACCTGACATCTAGCAAGGAAGTCTGCCATGTAGCTTGTCTTGCCAACTCATCATATTTACCCTACAACTTCTAATGCTTGGCTTCCCAAGCCTCATTTTCTCTTTCTACATTATCCTTCAGGGTTTTCAGATTCACATTCTGCTTTTTTAATCTTGGTATTTCCACATCTTCTAGACTAGCTTTAGCTATAGACCCTACTAGGGAGAAATCACCAGCCTCTATGGATGGTGTGGCCATGCTTTCTACTTCTTTCTCTTTCTGCTGCAGTCTCTTCTCAAGCTCTTCCACTCTGGCCTTTGATATTTTCTCACTTGCCACCACAGTGGCTATATCTATCTGCCATTGTTTTTCCTTCGCTTCAAGCTTCAATAGATTGCCCCTATAGTGTGTCAAGTCAGTCTGCAAGTTCTCCTTCTTTTCCTCCAGTTCTGTTAGCTTAGAGACTGCTACTAACTGGGTAGAGGGGATTTTCAGCCCCTTTTTTAGAGATCAGATGATGTTGTCTTTTTCGTTGAATATGTTTTGAATAATGGCCCTTTTATTAGGCTGGCCCTCAGTGGCCACTAGGTCACCCTGCAATTTCTTGATCTTTTCCTTATGAGATTTGTTTTCCATCTTTTCCTGCTTGAGCTCGCTGGCAACCTTACTCTTACTGACCTGTACCTTTGATAGCTCAAAAGCTATCCTCAACAGTTTAGTATAAATAACATCCCCGGTTTCATTGTGCAAGTTTATTACATGTAGGACAGGGATGTCCTCTAAATTCATCCTTAGCTCAGTGGCCTTGCTCTTGGTGTACAAGGACAAACTCAGAGTGTTCTGAGAGAGGCTCCTGCTGGTCACTAGATACACTTCTTTGCTTGAAATTTGCCTTAGTTCAGTATATAAATTGGACTCCTCTGAGGATACCCATGAGTCCACCTTATATTCATCTATCAACTCATCTCTAGTCTTGCTTAAGGCAGTAGACTGAGTGGATGCTGGGTTAAACACATACTCTTTGATCTCAAATGTTGGTAGCTTATCTACTTGTTTCTTTTTTCGTTTACAAGTCCCCACTGGTACTAGTTGCTGCTCAGATTCGTCAATTTTCTACCTCTTTGGGGCTCTCTTAGATTCCCCTTCTGTGTCCATAGGGACACTGTCAGCTTCCTTGATAGAGTTTATTAAGTTGATGGCCATAGTGTAATGTCCTGAAATGGCAACATTTTAAAAAAAATTTACTATCTGCAACATTTGCCTTTTAATTGAGAAATAATTCATATGCTAATTCAATTCCAATTAAGTGCATCCATATTTTCACAATATAAACTATATAAGTCCTATATCTTTTCAAAACATAGTCTTCTTAAAGCTCGAGTTCCAAATTTTGCGGAAGCAGTGTGAAACAATATCATATCTGGTTATAAATGCAATCGTAACACTAATACAATTTGGAACATATATCTTTACGGATTTATAAATCATGTGATTGAAGTTGTGAATGTTTAAATGGTACTTCCAGGTGATATGCTCCTTTGTTGTTGTTTGTTCTTAAGATGGGTGCCATAACAATCTGGATGAGGTAATTACATACCCCGACAGGGTTGCCATGGGGTATGGGTAAGCTTTAGCGTTTGTTGAACTTACTTAGGAATTTGCTAATGTCATCCATTGAATTTGTCTTTTTGCAGGTACAAACCCCATAATTATTCTATCATAAGGGAATGGCCCAAATCTCCATGGAAAAGGTTATGAACTATTCTATGTAATTTGAATGAAGTGCAATGTGGCTTAAAGGGCTATGACTAAACTATAGTCTCTTTACAACAAACCGAGCCTCCACTAAAACGTGGTTAGTGGGGCAATAACTACGCTTTTAATGTATGTTGGAAGACAGCCTATCACCGAGGGTTTTGTATTAGCTGGGGTTTCCGTTGGCTTTAGCCTCTATTTGCGATTTTGTTTTACTTCCCTGGTTCTGCACTTTTCTTGACTGTGAGACTATGGGGGTACCTTGACCTGAGAAATGCCCGTGGTCAGTACACATGGTGGCTATGGCACTTGTCGGAGCGTGGGCACCATAATCTTAACCGGTGAGTTATATTCCTTATCGCGTGGTTTCTTTCTTATTCGTTGCAAATTCGCAGAGTTTCTAACTAATGGCTTTCTGTTTGGCGACAGGTGACAAGGAGCCGTGGATGTAGACATTGTTGATGAGTCAATGCTCTACCAACGTGACTAGGGTAATGTTAAGTTCAACATACCCCCATTATCCTGCCTCTGGTGACTTTGATGGCTTGTGTATGCATCTTGTCCTGGTTTCGAAGGAAAATCCCGTAAGGATTTGGCTTACCGATCCACTTTGGGAGAATAATGGTCACTTAAGGTTTGACTAGAGGCTTGACATGGTGTCTCAGGGTATTTGAATATGGCAGAGAAATTTATAATGTAACTAAATGTATTTTAGGAGTTGGGTCCTTTCCTATTAGTCGGGTTCTAGTCCTGTACAATGCACCTTTTTCATTTGAAAGAAAATATATAAAACACCCAGGTGAATTGTAACGATACCATGGTTGGATTTATTCATACTCTGTAATTTTGGCACAATGTGGTGTTGGGGTTTTATCCCTTCGTTGTGGCTATCACCTATATATGATATTTTCTTTTCCCTTTTCTTTAAAATTTACGCTCATACTGTGAACTGTATGATTTGCAAAGATATAAAATGGTAATACCATTTTGTATTCCTGTTTGAGTCTAACGTTAAAGCTTGAAATGGTTTGATACTAAATGCTAAGGGAAAAACTCTGTGGGTTTCTATTTTGTAGAATACTGTACAAACGTTCTAAATGGGTACAGGCTTAAACGCCTTTGGCTTGGAGGATGTACTTGGGTATAAATATATTTGTTTGATGAAAACTCAGGGTTATATACGATGTTTTGTCATTTGTAGGCGTGCCTCTTGTAGGGAGCATTCGCCGATCTAAGGTTTGAACATGTCAGGGGGTTCGACCCTTGACCTATGCCTCAAATAAACACCTGTGCATAAATCCTTCTACATTTGTATTATTTGTTGAAAGTATTGGATGGTCGTTGGTATGGAATCTTGACTGGATATAATACTAAATCTGTGTGTTGGTAATTATGTCCTAGTTAATGACTTGTTTATTTTTTTGTAATAGAATAGTTGTATGTAATAGGGAGACTATTTTAATTCGTTGAAACTGGAACAAAAATATCAATCCTTGATTTTCGTTTGGGTGTAAAACGTTGACTGTAATAGACAATGGATGAAATTGATTTAAAATCGAATAACTAGTTTTGTAATTGTTTAATCTATCAATCAATAAATTCTGCTAAAACGATCCCAGTAGTCAAATATCTATGTGGAAATTTAAACAAGAAAACATCGGCAAATACGAGATACAATAAAGATTTGATTTCGATACAGTAAAAACTATAATATGATTGGCCAACAAAGGCTAGCTACTAGACCTGCTAGACAAGCCATTAGATCCTAGGTATTTCTCGAATGTAGGTTGTATAGAGACCCATACTAATTTAGCATTTTATTTATACAAGAATTATTTACTTGGGAAAATCTCATAGAAATTGTGTACCTGCTGGGTTCTACAGCTTGCTCCTGCTTATAATGCCCTACTGATCCCTATAGCATGCTCCTGTCGATAATGATCTGGACACTCAACCAACTAGTGAATGGAAAACTACTATACTCTTAGCTGACCTGTTCACTGATCTTGGATGGATGACTTTGGGACTACGACGTTCCTCCCAACCATGATTCTACAACCGTTCCTAGTTCAGTAAGAATCCCCCCGAGCTGGTTCTGACATGCAACTGAGAAATAGAGGCCCTAGATGGTAACTTGTTCAGATCTAGAAAAATTAGGAGCAAAGTTCACTTATGGAACAGAGAGTTCTCCTTGGTACAATAATACCCAAAAGAAAAAGAAGATCCCCCAAACTTTGGGGTCTATCCTCCTTAAGTAGGAAAATCTTGAAATTGGGACTGTTGGAATTTTACTGGTTTCTTTGAAACAATTAATTTATAAAATAATATGTGTTTTACTTTAACTGCTAGTTTATTAGGAACTAGGACTTCTCAACCTGTTTGATTAAAGTGTTTATTTAATCTTTTAGATATTTTCATAATAATAATAGTATACAATTTATAATGCCATCTAAATATTAATAATTAATATTTATTAAGTGGCAACCCACTTTTGCATAACTATATATATATTTATAAAGTGTAAATATTTATAACAGAATATATATATATAATATTTAACCAATATATATATATTTGAAGCTCCTAAATAATAATACTACTGGTGGTCTTAAGCATTTGTTTCACAAGATGTTTCTTTTAGTTCTTTTTAAGGAAAGGGTCCACTTCTTTGGACGGTTTTGGTAAGCTGGTAAAGGCACCTCTAGTCTCTCCCTTTGCATGTCAGATTCCCTCATTTTAACTTGGTAGTTCCCGCAGTAGATGATGATAATAAGATTTATTTAATCAAGTTGAAATAGTTGTGACAAGACATGCAAGTACTATTCAGAGTCCTCTTTGACTCAACACTTGAGAAGTAGTAACCCCGAGTGCTCTTCAGAGCCTTTCAACTCAACACTCTCACATGGGGGTTACACTAGCGCAATTCCAAAGCCTCTGCTCAACATTAGGGCTAGAATGTGGTTGTGAGGCACATATAGGATAATTAAATGTCCTCAAATCCGGTAATCATTTCTTTCAATCTTGTACTGCTCCAGGGCTCATGCTTAACACTCAACGTACATCGAGTCTTAGGTCCAGTATGAAATCAAATTCTCTAAATACAGCGGGGCTTAGGCCCAGTATATAGGTATTTTGTGTGTTCCTGAGTCCATGCTCAACACACTAACTAATCAACCATGTAAATCATGCTCTGCACAGTATAATGTAACAAAAGAGGTAATCTTAGTATATCATAATTTTGTAATCATTTCTCGAAATACAACATAGTTTATTCATTTGGCTTTCTTGCCCCGCATATATTCAACAAGGAAAGAAATTAGGGTCCATGCCCAATACATCAACTCATAAGGGAAATAAATCAGACATACTAATGCTATGTCAATTATAATACATCACATATACTGGGGCCATAACCCGACATGACATCATAACATAGTTAGTCAAAAAGTTGGGATATTACACATAGGAATGGCTGCTGGCATTGATGGGACTAGGCTAGAAGAGCCAGGCACTGTGGGTGTGTTCCCTTGTGTCAGCAGGGAGGAGCTATTAGGTGTGTCTATTTCCATTTGGCTCTTGCTAGGACATTCCAATAAATTTGCAGCTTCTGCCATGCCTGAAATTTTGAAATGCACAAAAGCCTTCCTGTTGCTTTCCTTCCTCCTGTTGGAAATGATGTGGTGGGGATCATAGTTTAAGGCTGCTTCTATTTTGAAACCCATCTCCTTTATCTTGCATTCGATGGCTGTAAAAGCTCCTTTTTTTTATTAAGAATGGACCTACAGTCCACGGAAACACAATATCAAAGCCCTTTCTATGATCTAGAAAGTGCTCAGCTTCCACCTTCAATTTTTGGCCGATGAATTCTAATGCAAACATTCTAGGGGTTAGAAAAACTGGTAGCATGTAGGGTGCATAAGCAAACCCAGAACCCTGATGATTGTGCCATGCTCTGAAAGGAACCAATCTCCGACCCTCTTCTCAGGAGAAAGTTGTAGTAACTCCTGCATTTCTGGTAATACTTTAGGCAACTTGTTTTGGAAAATGACCTTATAAACCTCATACATGAGCTCATCATGGAACTTGGTGTAATCAGTGTACATATCCTGAGTAAGTAGTACCTCAGGCATTTGCAAGTTTTCCTCATTGAATTCCAGGAACATTTTTAGTAAGTAGGACTGAAATCTGAAAATCCTTGTTTCCTGGAAATTCTTTAGCTGGGAGTGTATACTTTCAACCAAAACTTCATCAAACCTAAGGCATTCACATTGGGTAGACTCGCTTGGGTCATCGGATTCCAGGGGGGAGGTGCCTAGGACAAAAAACAAACTTATCAGAGGTTCTGTGACATACATATCAGAGTCTAGACCTAGGAATTGGCTCATCATGGCGATAACACCTCTGGATTCTTTCGTGAATAGTGTGGCTTCAGCTGGGAAATCCTGCTCTTGTATTTGGACAGTAGGATTCAAACAGGACCTGTAGAAATTCTGTTTTACTTAAAGAGGGGATTATCTAAAGAACCGGATTAGGGCTTCCTCAGTATACCCTATAGCTTTCTGGAAAAACTCTTTTTAGACTGACAGAGATTTTCTAAGGGTTTGGGTATCAATTTTGCAAAGGATATTGGACTTGGAAGCATCCATGATTGCCCTCTTGGTAGAAGAGTAGTTAGAGGCGCACTATTCAACAACTTTGGGAAAAGTAGGGGTCTGGCCGACTGTAAACAGATGGAAATAGGACTGGTGGACCCATTGCACGTCTATACCTCGCTCCCTAACAGGTTTCGAGTTGTTTTTTATAGTTTCCATGGGATCATCGGTCATCATAGTGTTGTAGACCTATATGTCTCTATCTGTAAGCAGTGTTTCTATGGGTTCTCTATCACTCAATTCAACCATTAAATAGTTTACTGTAGAGCAGATAACCTACCTATTTTTTTGAGGTTGGCTGGGGCGCCTGGTTGACCTATCCATTTCTTCACAGCTTGTTCTTATCGCTTTTAGATGGAAAATAGGAATCCAGCTCTCTGTGTAGGCAAGTTTTTTATATTATTTATCCCTTGGTATCACCCCTGCATCTCTTGCACCGTGGAAGCTTCCATGGTGGCCTCGAATCCTGGCCGTCAAACGCTGTGAATTTTACCAACTTCACAGATTTGGCTTGCATTGATGTTTCATGCAAGTTAGATCCACGAACAAAACCTTGGCCATAGATCTCGGCCTCCTCAGATCTGTTCCGTCCTGTTGGTTATGGAGCCAGATCTTCTAGTCTCATAGATGATATTGTATCAGCCGTGTTTGTACCCCAGTTTTATATGATATGTAGGTGGACTGTACACTCACCCCACTGGGGACCATCCCCCCTGGATGGGCGGTGCAAGGGCCAGCGGTCCCCTAGTGGGGGTTTGGGGGCAACGCCCCCAAAGAAAATTTTTGGGCCGTTTTCGCCAGCTGTTTTGTGGGCCCATGGTTTTGGGTATCCCGTGGTATTTTTCCATTGTATTTCACTTATAAAATAAAGACATTGTAAGATGGCTAGGGATGATGATGTATTAGGTTTTATGCATTGTAAATATCTCTGAGATTAGGAGAGAGACTGTGAAACAGAGAAGAGGAAGCGCAGCGGTTGTGCTGCAGGTTGTATCCCTTCACCTTGCTGGACGGTAATAATAATAAGGACTGGAAAATTCAGTGTGGACGTAGCCCAAGTTGGGTGAACCACGATATATTTGTGTCTCTCTTGTAATGTGTATGTGTGATTATATTTGCATTTTTGTTTATTGTTATTGCTCTGCAATCCTGTTTTTCTAACAATTGGTATCAGAGCCAAAGGTCTATTTGGCAGTTAAACCCGCAGGAAGCTAGGGTTTCTGGTTCAAGTGGGAGCAATGGAAGAAGATGGAAAGTTTAAGGTCGAGAAGTTTAACGGCCAAAACTTTGGGTTATGGAAGATGCAAATGAAGGACTATCTGTACCGGAAGGATCTATTCCTACCGTTGGGAGGAAAAGCAAAGCAGTCGATGGCTATGAAGGACGAAGAATGGGAGGTTCTTGACAGAAAGGCTCTGGGAACAATACGGTTGAGCCTGGCTTCATTGGTGGCTTTCAATATCTCAAAAGAAACGACAACAGAGGATTTGATGAGTGCATTGGGTAAGCTGTATGAAAAACCCTCGGCCTCCAACAAGGTATTTTTAATGAAGCATTTATTTAATATGAAGATGTCTGAAGGTGGATCTGTTACTGATCATTTAAATGAGTTTAATATGGTTACAAATCAGTTAAGTTCTATAAGTTTGAACTTTGATGATGAGGTTAGGGCTCTTCTAATCTTGTGTTCATTTCCAGAAAGCTAGAATAGCTTGGTCATGGCTGTAAGTAACTCTGTCTCTGGTTCAAACACCTTGAAATTTGATGATGTTATTGGTGTTATTCTTAGTGAGGAAATGCGAAGAAAAAGCACAGGTGAGACATCCGGTAATGCGTTGACCATGGAGAGTAGGGGAAGACAAAAGGAGAGAGGAAAGAGCCAAGGTAATCATGGAAAGTCTAAAACGAGTAGATCCAAGTCCAGACTGGGAAAGATAGAGTGCTGGAACTGTGGAAAGAAAGGACATCTGAAGAAAGACTGCAAATCTCTAAAGAAGAAAGGAGATGCACAGAAGGAGACTACCCAGGAAGCAAATGTAGCAGGTGATGTGTTACAAGATGCTTTGATTCTTGCATTAGATAATACTAGTGATTGATGGGTAGTAGATTCAGGAGCTTCATGTCATGCTACACCCCATAGGAAATACTTTCATGAGTATGTTCCTGGCGACTTTGGACATGTTTTATTGGGTGATGATGAGCCATGTAAAATTGTTGGAATGGGTAAGGTATGGATAAAAGTTAAGAATGGAATTGATTGGTTGTTGAAAGAAGTTAGGCATATTCCTGCTATGAAAAGAAATTTGATCTCAACAGGGCAGTTGGGAGATGGCGGCTGTCTATCTACGTTCGAAGAAAAGTGGTGGAAGATCACTAAAGGATCAATGGTGATAGAAAAAGGAGATAGAGTAGGTACGTTGTATTTATGTCCTCACAATACTGACCATTCTATCTCTTTAGCTTCCACAGGAACAGATACAGTATTGTGGCATCATAGGCTTGGCCACATGAGTGAGAAGGGGATGCGGATTCTCCACTCAAGGAAGTTGCTGCGATTTGAAGCAGGTAACTTTGGAATTCTGTGAAAACTGTGTTTATGGAAAATAGAAGAGAGTCACATTTCTCAGGGTTGGGAAACAGAAGAAGAATGAAAAATTAGAGCTTGTGCATACAGATGTATGGGGACCGGCTGAGGTACAATCTCTTGGTGAATCTCATTATTATGTTACATTTATTGATGATGCAACTAGAAAAACTTGGGTTTATTGCATTAGACAGAAATTTGATGTGTTTACTACTTTTAAGAAGTGGAAAGCTTTGGTTGAGAATGAGATAGGAAAAAGATTGAAGTGTCTCAAATCTGATAATGGAGGTGAGTACTGCAGCAAGGAGTTTGATAGTTACTGTTCATACCATGGGATTCGTAGAGAGAAGACAGTCCCAGGAACACCACAAAAAAATGGTGTGTCAGAAAGGATGAACAGAACGATCATGGAGCGTGCAAGGTGTATGAGACTACATGCAGGGTTGCCCTTATAGTTTTGGGTGGATGCTATAAATACTGTTGTTTATTTAATAAACAAAGGACCTTCAAGTGCTTTGGATGGTGGTATTCCAGAGGAAGCATGGACAGATAAAAAGGTAAACTACTCATTTCTGAGAACATTTGGCTCTGAATCCTTTGTCCATATTGATAAAGAAAATAGAACAAAGCTTGAAGCTAAATCCAAGAAATGTACCTTTATTGGATATGGGGTTGATGAATTTGCTTATCATTTATGGGATTATGAAAATAACAAAATAATCAGGAGTAGAGATGTGATATTCAATGAAAAGGTCATGTATAAAGATTAGTTGCTGGGAAAGAAACAGGAAAAAGAAAACACAGAGTACATAGTGCTTGATGAAATTAAAGAAAATGAAGTTCCGAAAGTGCCAGAAAATCAAGAGCAGCAGCAAGTACCTGAAACTCCTGCAACTGTGAGAAGATCTACCAGGTTAAGTAGACTCCCTGAACGATACTCTCCTTTAATGTATTATTTATTGATGACTGATTCTGGTGAACCAGAATGTTATGAAGAAGCAATGCGCGTGGAAACTAGAAAGAAGTGGGAGCAAGGCATGAATGAGGAGATGGACTCATTGGTAGGAAACCAGAATTGGGATTTGGTTCAGTTGCCTACTGGTAAAAGAGCATTGCAAAACAAATGGATTTAGAGGTTGAAGGAAGAAGGAGGTAAGAAGCGGTACAAGGCTAGACTTGTTGTAAAGGGGTTTGCACAGAAGAAAGGTATAAATTTTGATGAAATATTTTCTCCTGTTGTTAAGATGACTTCAATTAGGACTATCTTAAGTCTAGTGGCGGTAGAATATTTGCATATTGAACAGTTAGATGTAAAAACAACCTTCCTCCATGGGGATTTGGAGGAAGAAATATATATGCAGCAGCCACAAGGGTATGAGGTCAAAGGTAAGGAGGATCTGGTATGCAGGTTGAAAAAGAGCTTGTATGGCTTGAAGCAAGCTCCAAGGAAGTGATATCTAAAGTTTGACAGGTTTATGACAGAACAAGGTTATAGTAGATGTCATTCTAACCACTGTGTTTATTTCAAGAAGCTAGACAATGGAAGATATATTATCTTGGTATTGTATGTGGATGACATGCTTGTTGTAGGGTCTGACATGCATGATATAAATGTACTCAAAAGGAAGCTAGCTAATTCATTTGCGATGAAGGATTTGGGTGCTGCAAAGCAAATCCTAGGTATGAGAATAACGAGAGACATGAAAAATCACAAATTGACATTATCTCAAAGTGAGTACATACAAAAGGTGTTGAAGAGGTTCAGAATGCAGAATGCAAAACCTGTAAGTACACCTTTGGCTAGCCATTTCAGTCTAAGTAAGGAAATGTGTGCCAAGACACAAGAAGAGACAGATTACATGTCCAGGATTCCCTATCAATCAGCAATTGGCAGCTTGATGTATGCCATGGTGTGCACAAGACTAGATATTGCACATGCAGTGGGAGCTGTGAGCAGATATATGAACAATCCAGGTAAAGAACATTGGAAGGCAGTACATTGGATTCTCAGGTATTTAAGAGGTACTACCACTGAGGCATTATGTTTTGGAGGTTCAAACACTGTTCTACAAGGATATGTTGATGCAGATATGGTAGGTGACAAGGATAGTAGAAGGAGCACCACAGGGTATGTGTTTACTATAGGTGGAACAACAGTAAGCTATATTTCGAAACTACAGAAGGTTGTTGCACTTTCAACAATAGAAGCAGAGTATGTTGCCACTACAGAGGCTAGTAAAGAGATTATTTGGTTGCAGAGGTTTATGGATGAAGTGGGTAAGAAGCAGAAGGATAGAAGATTGTATAGTGACAGCCAGAGTGCCATTGATCTTGCAAAGAACTCAGCATTCCATTCCAGGACTAAACATATACAGCTCAAGTACCATTTCATATGCTCTGTTCTGGAAGATGAACTGTTGAAGCTGGAAAAGATACATACTAGCCAGAATCCTGCAGACATGTTCACAAAGGTAGTGACCAGACAGAAATTGAGTTCATGCTCGGTTTCAGTTGGCCTTCTAGCATGAAGGTGAAGAGGAGAAATTTGCCAAGTCCAAGTCCAGCAAGTGCAGCAACGGTGGAGTTGTTGTGATCAGTCTCCAAGTGGGAGATTATTGGTTGTGGAGCTAGATCTTCTAGTCTCATAGATGATATTGTATCAGCCGTGTTTGTACCCCAGTTTTATATGATATGTAGGTGGACTGTACATTCACTCCTAGTGGGGGGGTGTGGGGGGGCATTGCCCCCGAGAAATGGGGGTTCGGGGGCAACGCCCCCAAAGAAAATTTTTGGGGTTGTTTTCGCCAGCTGTTTTGTGGGCCCATGGTTTTGGGTATCCCATGGTATTTTCCCATTGTATTTCGCTTATAAAATAAAGACATTCTAAGACGGCTAGGGATGATGATGTATTAGGTTTTATGCATTGTAAATACCTCTAAGATCAGGAGAGAGACTGTGAAACAGAGAAGAGGAAGTGCAGTGGTTGTGTTGCAGGTTGTATCCCTTCACCTTGCTGGACAGTAATAATAATAAGGACTGGAAAATTCAGTGTGGATGTAGCCAAAGTTGGGTGAACCACAATATATTTGTGTCTCTCTTGTAATGTGTATGTGTGATTATATTTGCATTTATGTTTATTGTTATTGCTCTGCAATCCTGTTTTTCTAACACGTCCAAACCCACGGGCCTCTATCAAAAGCTCACGGATCCAAAATTTTATTTGCTCTGCGCATGTCGTATCGGAGAAGTAGTTCCTGACCGTCAATCTGCTCCATTGGTCATTGATCTTCTACTTAAAATGCTTACGGGATAAACCTCTCGCCTCTGTCTAAAACACCTCACCCTTTTTGTGCGAAGCATGCGCATGACTGTAGATCTTCACCACCGCCGATCTAGACCGTTTATTTGTGCATATATGTAACTGTAGGCGGACCTCAGCAATTTAATTCTCCTTGCAAAGTTTCGGGCTTGGGATTTGACCAGTTCACCCTTGAGGCCGTCAATATCTACCCAGATGATTCTATTTTGCTCAGATCACTGACGCTTTCTCCATTCTTTTTAGAAATTGAACCTCCCTGTTTCATCCAAGACAACATGGGTGCTAACACCAACAAGATAAACAGGCAAGCTAAACTTCATTTTAATCACTCGGTGTAATCTCATCCACAGGATCAAGACAAATCGATGGTTAAAACGTAAACATGCCAAAAGGAAAAGAAGGGTTGCGGGGTTTTATTTCATAAATATATACATTATTTCTGCAATACTCAATCCGTAATTGTGGGTTGCAGGTTGTGGAAAGAAAATATATCAAAACCGAAAACCAAGGTTCCGCAATCAGCTAAGTTATAACATATAAAAATTCTTTGTCCCTACTTCTGTTTTCTTAATAGCCAATCAATTGGCTAAGTTATAGCATATAAAAATCGTTTGTCCTGACTTCTGTTTTCTGACAAGAAGGATCATCCGCCCCTTCTTTTCATAGTGAATTGTGAAAACTTTTATCCAACAATTCAGCTATATCCAAAATGGAATACACAAGAAGGATCGACCGACCCTTTTTACAGTGGCGAATTATTATGAAAAGAATATTTGGAATCAAAAGGGTTGAGCGACCCTTCTTGTAGTGTCGAACTATTATGAAAATAATATTGGGAATACGAAGGGTTGGCCGACCTTTCAATTATGAGGAAATTTTAAAAATAGAACACCTTGGAATATTTAACCTATAAAAAATGGTTTCTCCTGACTTCCATTTTCCGACAAGAAAGATCGGCCGCCCCTTCTTTTCGTAGTTAATTGTGAAAACCTTTATCCAACAATTCGGCTATATTTGTAATAGAGAACACAAGAATGATCGACCGACCCTTCTTGCAGTATCAAACTATTATGAAAATAATATTTGGAATAAGAAGGGTCGGTAGACCCTTCATTTATGGGTGAATCGTAACAATAGAACACCTTTGGGAAAGAGCAGCTGCTCTTTCTTTGAGAATACTTCCACTTGCCAGCAATGTCTTTGAAGCAAAACGTCTATAAATTTTGTTTTTTAAATGTTGATATCTAATATCCTGAAGTGACACGTGGAACGATCATATTGTGACACGCGGCATATTTGATTTGGCACATTCAGTATTAGAAATATAGTTGGCTTGCATAGAATATTAGCTCGTATAGAATATTTTTTCCTATGAGCACCGCTGAATTTGGCAGTTTGAGTATAGCGGATCATATTTTAGTATTTAAGTAGTTACTCTGAAGATAATTACTTGATTTTACGTGCAACGGATAAACCACTTCTAAAGGCCAATTATTCTTAAACACAATTACAACACTTAACGACAGTTAGTGCACAAATTACGACACTTATCACAAATCCAATTTTGTAACAAATAAACATCCATTATCAATCCCAATGGCTATAAGTTGCATCTTTCCTTTTATAAAACTTTAATGAAAATGAGAAAATACAACTTTTTGTTGACCAATTGGAAATTTAGAAACACAACAATTTTGTTGCTTAAAACTGCCACATATAGAAATTTAGAAACCAATTTTGTCTACTATCAACCTTTGAGAACATCCACCACTCTTAACACTATTCCCCATATTTTCTCGTTGTGCCTTGACTGCTGCAAGGCCCTTCTCGTTTATTCTATTTTTTTCTACTACAAGGCCCTTCTTGGTGACCATGCCCATATGATACTATTTACATCGATCTTCATGTTTTCTTCTGCACCAACAACCCATTGTTGTTGTCTATCTAAGTATTTTTTAAGTATATATATTCGATGTCCAAAAACGATCTGGTTTAAATTTTTCCCTTCAGCAGATCAAATAATTACGTGTCCATAGTAAATTTTTTATTAATATAATTTAAAATTGATTAAAATTTCACGTTTACATAGAAAATACAAGTTTTAACTGCATAGCAAATGCTCATGGCTGAAAATATTTTCAATGTGTACGTTTATTTCCAGGTATGATATGCATAGAAAGGTCCAATGGTTACTTGTCAAGTTAACAATTTGGAGTTTTCTATTTTAATGCCAAGTTGTTTATGTTAACTTATCAAACAAATTAATGATCATGAAAAAAAATAAAATTAGAAAGGTTAGCTGTAAAATGTAAATCCAAATTCTATTAAGAGTTACCAGCAAAAATTAATGACGATTTAGAGAATAAAGTGCCCATCAAAATAAGTTTTGGAAAAAAACATGACAGTTTAACATGACGGTTCCAATATGACAGTACTAGCATCTGACTCTTGATAAATATCACCAATCGCCTTACCCAAAGTGCTCTTTTTTATCTGATGGCATTTATACCATGCATTTTGACACACCTCTATTGTGTGTAATCTCATTGTAAACAAGCTTCTTTTTCTGTCATGTCCTTCTTTGGCCACAGGAGCATTTGATCCCATAGAATTTATAACATTCAACTATAAAATTTGTTAGCACATTCAACTATTGATCGAAGTGGAATTTTTCATATACAAAAATTTGAGCAACAATGTTCGGTGCCAATGTTTGAAAGGTGTGCACCCTGATTTATTGCAGGCGTGTAAGGTAAGGATCTTAAACTTCATTCAAAAATTTTAGAAGAAGCTGGTATATCCACTGCTCACCCCTGGACAACATGCCATACAAGAAACCATCACTTCATCGACTAGAATACCAAAGGAGATAGATGTCACCCAAAATTGTTCCCCCAACAAAATCAGTCTAACTCACATTTGTTACAAAACCTATGGAAATGCAATCCTTTCTTTCTAAACACCTATGTAGCAACTTAAATTTTCTCATAATAAAAGAAGATTTATTCTCAAATGTTGTGATATGTGCTACACTCGTCGAAGTAGAAGCTGGTATATCATTCACCTCATTCTCAGTTGTTATGATATGTGCTACCTCATTTACAGAATTGATTACCTTTAACATGTGTATATTCACAATGGGGAGTACCTGGAAGGACAATCTATAAAGGACATTCTTCAAAAACATTCCAAATGTATAACATCAAAAGGAACATTATCGAGGTCAAGCAAAGTGTTTGTAGACCATCTTATAATAGAGCCTTCAAATACACCACAATCCTTGCAATTGCGGAATACTTTATGAACTAAAATACCAAACTCACCAGCATCTATTACTTTGAATTGTACAATGTCTCCCTTAACAACAGTTGACAATAATCCCCGAGCAACATACTATGGCTTCAAAGAACATTGATGTATCAAATTAACTAGTAGATTTAGATTGATTATTGTTGAAAGTGCTTGGAACAGAAAGCAATGTTTCTGTATTAAAATCGATGATTCCTTTAATCGGCCATATAGAAAAAGATCCACTGCTCACCCCTGGAAAACATGCCATACAAGAAAACACCACTTCATCGACCAGAATACCAAAGGAGAAGTCACCCAAAAATGTTCCCCCAACAAAATCAGTCTCACTCACATTTGTTACAAAACCTATGGAAATGCAATCCTTTCTTTGTGAACACTTATGTAACAACTTAACTTTTCTCATAATAAAAGAAGTTTTATTGTCAGTTGTTGTGATATGTGGTACACTCGTCAATGTAGAAGCTGATATATCATTCACCTCATTCTCAGTTGTTATGATATGTGCTACACTCATCAAAGAAGAAGCTGGTATATCATTCACCTCGTTCTCACGAAGAGCGGACCCAATCTGGTTAACAATCTCAGATACAGTCCATTTAATATAACCACCAATAGCCTCTAACAATGTATCTGCACCTTTTGATCGATAGGGAAATGGAAGACTTGCATTCAAAGACTTGGTAACATTTACAATGATACATCCTTCATTAATGGTGATATTATGCAAAAATTTTCTTTCTGGAAACAAGATTCCTTCAACAACTTTCAATCCATTCAAAATTAGGTCCACACATTGTTGAGTACCAAAATCCATTTCATAAACAATATCTAAAATATAAAATAACAACACACATTGTTCAGAACCAAAATCCAGTTCAGAAGCGTTTTATGAAATATAAAATAACAGGAGCACATTAACAATCATATTTATTTTAAACAAAGATATAACATAGATTATAATATATAAAAAATGGCTATTCGGACTTCGAATTTTTCGAATGGTAGGATCGACCGCCCCTTCTTGTAGAAGAAGCGAACATAAGAAGGATCGAATGACCCTTATTGCAGTCTAGAAATATTATGAAAATAATTCTAGGTAGAAGAAGCGTCTCCCGCCCGTTCATTTATGATGGAATATTAAAAATGTTCAGCCTACAAATGCTAGGCTGTCAATACATGTATTTTTGAAATTGTGAACAAGGGAAGAATATTGAGCACAACAAGGGTCAGCTAACACTTCATTTACGAAATAAATTTAAATATATTTAATCTACGAAGGCTATGTCAAAAATTCTCGGCTTCCAACTTCCGCTGTAAATAGTAGTGACTCGGACATCATCTAAGTTCTAACATATAAAAATGTTTGTCCCGGCTTCCATTTTCTGAAGAGAAGGATCAGCGGCCCCTTCGTTTAAGAGATAATTGTGAACAACTGTATCCAACAATTCACTTATATCCAGAATGGCGAAAGAAAGAAGGATCAACCGACCCTTCTTGCATTCTAGAACTATTATGAATACAATACTGGGCAGAAGAAGGGTCGGTCGCGCATTCATTTATGAGGACAATTGTAAAATTATTCATCCTACGAAGGCTAGTACGTCAATTCATCTATATCTAAAATGGTGAACACCGGAATAATACCTACCACGGCTAAGTTATAACATATAAAATTGTTTGTCCCGACTTCTATTCTTTGAGAAGAAGGATTAGACGCCCCTTCGTTTAGTAGATAATTTTCAAAACCTTTATCTAGAAATTGAACGATATCCAGAATGGTGAAGATGAAGAAGGATTGACTGACCCTTCTTATAGTCTCAAGCTATAATGAAAAGAATATTGGGAAGAAGAAGGATCGTCCGCCCCTTCTTTTACGAGGGAGTTCTAAAAATAGAACTTGGAGAAAGAGTGGTCGATCTTTCTCTTTGGATATTTCCACTCTCCAGCAAAATGTGTGAAGCAATGTTCCTATGAAATATGTGTTTAGAGTGAGCTGATATCTACTTTAGCCACTTTGAAAAATCATCTCTGGAGGAAGGAGTAGACGCTCTTTCTCCTCAGCATCTAATTCCAACACCCTGAAATGGAACAACCTTATGATAGAGCGACCTCGCTTTCATTGACAAAATTTTGACTTGACGGCAAACTCTTTGTAGCAAAACGTCTGTAAATTTTTTCGTTCAAATGTCAAAATCTAGTCTCTAGGGTGACAAGTGGAACATTCAGATTGTGCCACATGGCTTTGATTATTCCAGAATTGATCTGTGCTACACTCGGTGAAGTAGAAGTTGCTATATCATTCACCGCAGTCTCAGCCCAAAAGTATGAAAGAATGTTTGTCTGGTTAATCGCAGTCAGAATCTTTGCAACTAATGGAATCACTATCTGCATTGTCGTCACTGTTAAATTAATTTTCCAACACGATCTCCTACCTAAATTTTAAGAACATTTTTATCAGCTTTATCTTTAAAACTAAATGCCTCGGTATTGTATGCAAGACTCACATGTGTTCTCATTGCATCCAACAATTTGAGTCATACACCGCGTCCAACTACGTAATACATGGGATTTTTCTAGCCAAGATACTATATTGGGAAACAATTATACCTTAATATTGTTTAAAGCTATTTGATTGCTTAATTTTATTCAATTAAATTAAATACTTAAATTATATATATTTATATTAAAAGAAATGTAATCAATATTATATAAATTAAGACATAAATTAACAATTTCAAATATTTCAAATAAAGTATTAACGTTTACATAGATCAGTATACTATAGTGAATATTAACTGCAAAATGATATTAAAAAGAAAAAACATGTTTCAATTTTACGAGTTCATTTGTCATTATCTTTTTCCAACAAACCTAGCAAAAATTAATGCTAGAGGATTTGCATAAAACAATATGGAATATATGAAAATAATACGCTACATCATTAGAAAGAAAACATATGCAAGCTGGTAGGAATCAACATTAATGAGTAACGCCCGATTTTGTAAATATAACGTTGTGAATTCATATTAATGAACTGTAAGAAGATAACTACTCGGAATTGAAGGAAATAAATTCTGGAAATCTGAAGAATCTAAAACATTCAGTGACTTTAAACTACTGTGAACTTCAAACTATCATTGCATTGATTTTTGACAACCATGGAAGATATGGATTTTTAGCCCGGAGGCTGAATAAGCATGCTCTATTACAGATTTAGATTTATGGTTTGAATAATATAAATACCTGCCAATTGAAAAACTAGGAGTCAATTCTTCAAACCAATCTTACTACTCTACCTACCCAACACTCTTCTCTGTTCCACCTTAGCAAAAGCAAACCTTGGTCCTCAGAGAAAGTAGAGGTCCAAACTGGCAAACACAGAGAGTTTGAACTTTAAGTTTCAATGTAGGCAGTGGGCGGGAAGAGCAGTGTGGCAGGATAAGTTTCAATGTAGGTAGTGGGTAGGAAGAGCAGTGTGGCGGGATATCAATGAAAAAAAATTTGTGACATTTATTATCACAATGTGGAGGGATATCATCTGTACGTTGTGACACATAAACACAATCCATCATAAACGTGAGGAGATTATTCACACGAATGATACAATCCATCATTTACCATTAGCGCTGTAGAAACCATTTTAAATGGTGGAAAAGATCAACTCCATTCCAACGTACAAACCATTTTAAATGTTCGAAAAGATCACCTCCATGCAAACGTACAAACCATTTTAAATGGAGGAAAATATCACCTCTGCGCGAATGCACAAACCATTTTAAATGGTGGAAAAGATCACCTCCATGTCAACGTACAAACCATTTTAAATGAAGGAAAAGATCACCTCCATGCCAACATACAAACAATTTTAAATGGCGGAAAAGATCAATCGGACGACGAAGTATAAAGGGTCATACTTCCGTTCCGCATCCCCAACATGCATGCTAGGACGAGGAGATGGGTGGTTGCGGAGTCTGAAACCGCTCTCCACATGGCAGCAACACATGGTTTCGCAAGTTGGAAGGGCGGTAAGGAAAACCACCATCCTCCATTTGCTAAAACACCTTCGCCCATCCTTCACGGTCGCTGGCACGTGTGGATATGATGTGGCCGGTCCACATCACACCTTATTCCCACACAACTGCTCCACGTCGGGGCTTCTGCCAATGTGTCTCCTCCGCGCTAGACTTCCTGCCCATGTGGCTTCTCCACGTCAACCTGCACATGCACAATGGAAAACACCTTTCAATTACACAATCACAACATAATTAAAAACCTTTCAATTACACAATCACAACATGCAAGAATGAAATAAAAACGCATAAGATTACTTATCTTTATCCAACACAAATCCAAGCAACTAGCTTTGTAAGAGAGCTTTTCCACTTACTAGCATCAATATAAATGTGTGGTTGTTTATCAGTTGCAGAAAATTATAGATAAAATGAGTTAAACGAAGAAATTCATTTAACACATAATAACACATGAATCGTATATTAATAGAAATCCAACCTATAGATCGATGTATTCATTAAATTGGCAACATAAAACATAGTTCAAAGAAATTTGACAAATTAATATCCAAAAAAGATGGCCAAGAGAAACCGACTGAATTTCATTAATTATGCAAAAAATTACAATGAATCAATACATAAACATTAGAATAAATTTACCTAAATTATACATAATCGAAATTGAATCGACATCCCCACAACTTGCCCTGATGTTCTTCTTCCTGTGTCCTTGTGGTGCCATCCTCCTCCCAAAACATAGGAAGTCCCTTCTTGAATAATGGATCAAACATTTCCTTGAAGAGTTTTACTTGATGTGCTAAAATGTCTATCCTTTCCTGAATCGTGTTCATCTGGTGATACTTATTCACCACCTTCTTTGTCCAAATAATACTAGACACTCTATCCTAATTTTATGCTAGTTGTTTTCACCTCATCCTCTGTCAACCCATTCAGAAATTCTATGGTCTTTTCTGCACAGTCCATGGGCTTCTTGTTGAACTTTTCCTTGACTACTGTTAGGCTTTTCCTAGCTAAATTTATTACACCCTGTTTGTCCAGAATGAAATCGATATATGGCCTCAATTTCTTGGCCTCTGCAATAATTTCATCCCAAATGACTTTCTTTGCTTCCTGCAGGGAGGTCTCACCTGTAACCTGCTTTATTAATTCATCATATTTCACCTGTAGCCCTCCTAGAGAGGTCAGCCCATGTAGGGTAAAAGGCAAGTGGAATACAAGTATAAATAAGTGGAGGAGGTAGGGTTATTAGACTCTCTATTTATTCATTCATTCACTCACTCATTCTCTCAAGTGAGTAGTGCGCACAAGTGGAGGAGGAGAAATACAAGGCAACGTGTGTGGCTCGTTGCTTCTCCCAAAAAGAAGGGATAGATTATGAAGAAAATTTTGCACCCGTAGCGAGATACACTTCCATCATAACGGTACTTGCTCTAGTTTTAGTGATGAAGTGGAAGAATTATACCCGATGGATGTAAAGACAGTTTTCTTGAATGGTGTAGGTGACGATGAAGACTTGTGCTAAAGAACTGTGTTGAGAAATACCTTCCTAGTTAAGAGGGAGTGTTAATGTATTTGTAACTTTGGAATGTATTTCACTTGTATATTTTATATTGTATTCATATGGCATTGTACTTCCGACAGAGAGGTTACATTCCTTTGATCGGAAAGGTCATCATTGTATGTGATATGGTTATAAGACTCCCTAGTGGGGTCGACCCTGAGTATATTAGGATGTTAGTAAAAAAATGCATTAATGAAGAAGATACTAATTATATGCAAGTAATGGGTAAGTGGTCGATGGTACTGTACAACATTCCATTGCTACTTATCTAGAATGAAACCTCTTTGCTGACATGTTGGAGTACACTTGCACAATCTTAACAATGTTCTGGTAGAGATGGAAGGCATCTAGAAATTTACGAGATATAGATAAATGTTGTATTGAAGCATGATTGGCTAAGATAATTGCATGACTGTATGACATATGTCTTTATGTGTAAGAATTTTTTCTGAATACTATGAGATGTTTTTAATCATGCAATTGAACTTGTCCCATAGGAAAGACCTTGTACCATCACCTACAAGAGAGACTCGTTTCGAAGAACAAGTGACGATGATTCAGCAAGAAGATTGATGAAGTCAAGAAGAAGACTTTGCAGAACCAGAAGTACTCAGGAATTGATATGCAACAATGAATGAAGTAAAACCAAAATATAATGAAGATTGTGAAAAGGAAGATCATACACCAGATGGATGTCAAGACAGGATTCTTGAATGGTGTAGTGGAAGAGGAAGTATATGTGGAGCAATCACTCGAGTTTGAGACACATGACAGGGAGACTCATGTGTGCAAACTGAAGAAATCCTTGTATGATCTGAAGATTATGGGGTGACATTAGGGTACACAAAATTTTGCAGAGACAGTGTAATCAGTCCTGAGAGATTGTGGGGTGACATTAGGGTACACAAAATTTTGCAGAGACAGTGTAGTTAGTCCTGAGATGTACCTACTTGATGGCTTGCTAGTAGAGATGATGAAGACCTACATGGATGAAGACCTCCGATGATGCTCCAGTGATCCAGTGTTGATGATCCAACTCTAGTATTGAAGACTTGTGCCTATATGTATTGACGCCTGTGTCAAGAGAATACTTTCCTAGTTAAGAGGGAGTCTTAATGTACTATCTGTAACTTCAGAAGATATTATTCACTTTTATATTGTATGTATTACATTTGTACTTTATTGTATCCCCGACGGAGATGTTCTTATTCTTCCATTCGAAGGTGTCATCATTTCTATTTGCAAGTATCACAAGTTTTATTGTAAGTGCCGTAACTTATATTTGATGGGTTATTAGACCTCCTTAGAGGGGTCGGCCCAGTATGTGTTAAGTGGAAGGGTTATTAGACTCCCCTAGGGGGTCGAGCCAGTTAGGTTAAAAGGTAGGTCAAGTTAATTTAAAGTATAAATAGAGTGGTTGCACCACTAAATTTTCTCAATCACTCACACATCCAACTTGCATAGTTGAGAGAGAGGAGTGCGCACAAGTGGAGGAGCCTAGAGGAAGAAATGCTGGAGACATCTATCTTTTGGGGTTTCATCTTTATGATCTTTGTATTGGTGCTTATTCTATCTCGGAGGAAGTTGTGGGGTTTTTCACCTTTATAGTTTTCTCCGGTGAAATGATTTGTGTCTCTTGTCTCTTGTGTTTGACATGATGTACATGTTTTTCTCTCAGTTAAGATCCTAGATCATATTGAATTAAATGATGAAAAGCTAACAAAAGGAGGCTACAACCCCTTGGTTTTCATAATTTCCAACTTATAGATAGGACTCCAGACCTCATTAAAGTCCAACTCAATATTTTTACTAGCACCAACTGGATGGAATCCCCAACTCCCTGAGATCACAAGCACCGAACCAAACGATTCTTCAATCTCCTATCCTTGCTCGATCCTACCACCCTAATATGAATAAGAAGAACAATACTCCACTGCCATTGTATCATGGTTTCCATCAACCTATATGTGTATCTATGTCCTTGTACCTATATGTCATTATCCATGTATCATTGTATTGATGTCACTATCACAATCCATGTTCGTCCCCTACCCTTGGGGGTTTTGAACCTTGATTTGACTAGTAAAATTCCCCAACTTATCCTGAAGTTAAATGGATGTTGCAGAAGTATTATGATATTAGTCTATAATCACCGATGAGGTTCCTTTTTATTTCTTAATACCCTCCATATACCTTCAGACCCAATTTGAAATCCTTTAAAGACTCTTTTGGAGCCATCTACCCTTGGGGGCTTCAACATAGATTTTCCTAGTGATTCTTCCTTTCATTCTCTAATTGTATATGCAAGTGGTAGAAGTCTATTGGAAGTTTACATGCCTATAATAGATGCATAAATGTGTCATATTACACCTCAATCCACTCTATATATAGTTCGAAAGCATTTGCGATCATTTGGGACATTTTGAGGCTTCATAAGTCCAAGTTTTGAAAATTGACCGAATTGGGAAAAGTTCCAAGTTGGGGACATTACAAAAGAATTTAACGTAAAGAATTCCTTAAAGGCAAGTTGAAAAACACAAGAAAGTAAGGCTTACTAAAAGCATAAAACCCCGTAGTTGTCAAAAGCACTTTCTAAAACTGTCTAAAGGCTCATGAATTGGCTATAGCTTTAGCTTTGGTTAATGTTACCTTTGCACTTTGTCATCCACTTTCAAGTTGCCAAAGGGCTTCAAAGGAGTGGTGTTTGTTAATGAAGTGATTCAAGATAATAGTTTTTGTATTCATGAAGATATTTGTTATATTCACACCCTCTTTTGTGTTTATCGATCTCTGTATTCATTTGGAACTGCATAGATTGTATTCCATTTGCATCCAACCTTGGTTTTTCTATTAGAAGTTTGATTACTTGTCAATTCAATCTCAACATTGCTTATTAAAATCCGTAGAGAGGAACAATGCAAATTTTGTAGCTTTTTATGTCCTAATACCTTTCAAACACCTTGAGACCCAAATCAGAATCATTTGGAGCCATTTGGAAGCATTCAAGTTATTAATAGTCAAACATGAACAATATAATTATGGAGCTAATATGAAATGGGTTGTTTAAAAAGACAACACAACCTTAGATGTTATTGCTACTACATGTGATGTCTCCTTCTTTTCCTAATTTAATGTTTCATCTCAATACCATCAATGCCATCTTGGAAGATTGATCTTGTTGTTTAGACCTCTATTATCTTTTATGGTCATCTCTCCCTCTTCTTCATCGACTTTTTCCCATGTTTCACTAGATCTTCTACAAACCCATCTACAAACAATCTCTAGAATTGGTCTTATTCATCAAATAAGTGATTTCTTCATATTGTTAGCATTTTTGTTTGTATGTTTTTTAAATTTATTCTATATAGATTCTTGGGTTATTAATGTATATAGAGAGGAACAATGCAAATATTGTCACTATTCTAAGGTCTCTATATAAGGTCTCTCACTCCAAGGGCAGAGGTGGAAAAGGTGCTAAAAAATTGGACGACACACCCAGACACACACACTTAGATAATCGACCATGGAAATGGGTTCCCGCGCTAGAAAGTGCATGGTGGTTGAACTTGGAAAAGGTAGAGCGGAAATTAAATCGCTTACCACGTGGCAAGCGTAGGTGGAGTCCTCTATGAAAAGTGGTTAAATTTAAACCGCTCATCGCAAGTTCGGGAACCACCTGAGCATATGTTCTATAAAAGGTTTGTTCGAAGTTTTAAAAAATGTTTTTGTCGTTTATTACCTAGAGGAAAAGAATGGTCCGCGTCAAACATGTCGTTGTCTTCGTCAACTGGAAAAACACCCAAGAAGCTCACTTGACATTTCACAGGTAGCTCGAAACCCTCAGTGTTTAGATGTTGTGTCCCAAATGGAGAAAACCCAAGACCTTATTCTGTTTAATGAAAATTCAAATGAAAACGAGAAGCTTGTATTTGACCCTGTTTTCGACCTTGTTTTGTCTGTGTGTAGTATTTCGCAGTCTAAGGAGAAATTAATGGAGTTTAAGTCGCAGGGAAAGGATGTATTTAATGTTTTTAGTTCTTTTCTATACTATTTTTGTGTCGAACAAACCCTACACTTCCCTGAATTTGTTTGGTTGTGTGCGGTGAATTATTTACAGCGCGAAAGGGTAATCATTAATGTAAAAACGACCAAAATTCTATGCCGAGTAAATGTGCAGACTGTCCGTGAGGTTCTAAGTTTACCTGAAACATTTCCCAAAAGCCCTGAGTCATTTAACGAAGAAAATTTGGCAAATTTTATAGAAACAACAGTCCTACAGAAAAGGCAAGTTTTTATTACAAGTCTTGAAAGATTGTCAGTCGCATGAAAACCTATCGTTCCCATTGAGTATTGATGTCTCTCAGTGAGATACCTAGTTAGTTTTGTCCTTGTTGAGTCAAATTTCAGGTCTATATAGTGATAAGTCGAATGACGGAAGTTATGTTAGGTTTTCTTCTCCAAGTAATTTCACAAGAGTCATAGTCGAGTTCGGTGTGTTGTTTTAATTTTGATGAATTCCTAGCTAAAGCGATTCATGTCCGGTTGGTGAATTTCAACTAGTTGAACCATTTCAGGTATCATTCATATTGTTCAAACATTTCGAAATCCAAGTTTCTTGGTACCATCTTTTCTCATGACCTTAATAAATAGGTCAATATGTTTGAGTTCACCCATAAAATCATGGCAAAAATTTACATAATTATTTTTAACGCTGAAATACCCCGAATGTTGGAAGAAAAAGAAACTTTGCAGCCTACACCAAAAAGCCAAAAAGGTGATTTGTTCTTGTATAGAGAACATACTATAATTAGGATGTATGGTTTTACTGGAGCACCATATCTGTTGCCAGCCTTTTTAACAACGAGGGTTTTTGCCTTGGAATTTATTAGACAAAGGTTGCATTCAAAAGAACATATATGTGCTTTCAAAAAAGCATCTGATGTGAAATTCCCCCTTAAAGTTGGTCCATTCATCATTAAGAATAAGGAAGCCCTATCTGTAGTAGAAAAATTACTGCAGATTATGGATTTCCAAGAGGCATAAAGGATGAATTATGATCCTCATCAAATTATATCGCAAGGGATACATCTAAATGGAAACAAGGCTTTTGATCATCAAACAATAGAAGGATTGAAATAAATGGCAATTTTATTCAAATTTGAACAAGATAATAGGGGTTAGATCAGAGAGATTTCTTTGAAATTTCTTTTTTTAGCGACGATTTCAAAGATCATTTTGTATAAATTTTGATTTTACAGAGTAATAGGTGTTGGATCCGAGAGCAAAAATACAGTGACGTAATATTTTTTGAAGACTTTAATGAAGAAAAGAAGTAAAAGTATATCTGAAACAGAGATTCATATGTTTTTACTTTCTTCAGTCTTTTAATTTCTCTTTTGTGGATGTATTTCGTGTTACACCATCTTAGCACTTTGCCTCATAGTTGACTGTAATACCTGGGTTATAATTCATTTTATATGCTCTGATCGACACATTTAAATATTGTCAATGTTCATTCTTCCAAATTAATGGAGAATTTATCCTAGAACTGAGATTGGCTAAGTTATAACATATAAACAATATTTATCCCGACTTCTGACCTCCGACATGAACGATCGGCTGCCCCTTCGTTTATTATAAAATTGTGAATAACTATATCCAACCATTCACCTATATCCAAAATGGTGAACACTAGAAGG
The DNA here is from genome assembly GCA_027924585.1 of Larix kaempferi. Classification (NCBI taxonomy): domain Eukaryota; kingdom Viridiplantae; phylum Streptophyta; class Pinopsida; order Pinales; family Pinaceae; genus Larix; species Larix kaempferi. The sequence goes on along the minus strand of BSBM01000096.1, from coordinate 28,459,767 downwards.
ATTGCCCGACCCTTCTGGCAGTCTAGAACTATTTTGAACAGAATATTCGGTAGAAGAAACGTCGGTCGACACTTCATTTACGAGTGAATTGTAAAAATATTCAACCCGCCTAGACTAGGACAACAATTCCAGACTTTCGACTTCCATAATGAAAGTATAGATGGGATCAGTATATTGGGTAAGTTATAACATATCAACAATATTTTTCCCAACACGTGACAAGAAGAATCGGCCACCCCTTCGTTTAGTAGAGAACTGTAGACAGCTGTAGGTTACAATTCACGTGTATCCGGAATGGTGAACACAAGAAGGATCGAGTGACCCTTCTTGCAGCCTAGAACTATTTTGAATAGAATACTCAGCACAAGAAAGGTCGACCAACCCTTCTTGCACCCCGCATGAGTATTTCATCACCTTTACTGAATATGCAAATATGTTGTGGATTGCGGATACCTAAATTTCTTAATACGTTCCATCAATACCACTATCCCGCAACCCAGAATGCAGATTGTGGGATGGGACAACAATTCCCGACTCCCTACATCCGCTGTAAATAGTGGAGAACAGAGATTGGCTACAAGAACGATCGGTCGCCCCTTTGTTTAGTATAAAATTGTGAACACCTATATCCAGGAGTTCACCTGCATCCAGATTGTTGAAGACAAAAAAGATTGGCCGACTGTTCTTGCAGTCTAGAACTATTATGAAAAGAATACTTGGTAGAAGAAGGGATGGCTGCCCCTTCATTGCATGGAAATTTTTAGCAAAGGCAAGGTAGCCATTTAGTTATTGTCAAAATGATTTGGTCTAGTGGGAAAGAAGAGATAAGAAACAATCCAATCAATACTCTTTAATAGTTTTTATTTGTTATCTTTGTATGATTTGTAGAGCTTGTTGTCCAATAATTGTCCAATCTTAATTAAGGTTGCCATCTATTCAATGCAGCTAAATTCCATTCTTAATACCATAAATCTTTTCAAATTATCGGGTGGCCTGCAAATACTTTTGTCCAATTTTAAGGCTTAGCTCATTTGATCTCATGGAGGAAGAACATACCTATGGAAGTGGGAAATTTTCTTGCAATATGCATGGGAGCAAGATTAAACCCCTAGATTAATTTTGCTTATATTATATTAAAGATTCAAAATGAATATAACTTTGTTCCATATGTGTAATGTGACATTCCATTGTATCTCTCTTACCTAATTCTTTGAGCTAGTTGTTTAGTTATTGCATCAGTTTTGTTGGAATTGGTCCCAGATAGAATGTGCATTCAACAAGGTGCTAGAGTCTATTAGAGTCTATCTAAATTAACTTTCCCCCTTGACCTCGACCAAGGGAGGAAGGGGGAAACCGAATAAAACAGTACTCATATCCCCGCGCATTCCATTTTTTATATTATCTATCTTTTCCTATCATTCTTGCACCTCTAGGGATAAAGAAATTTCTCTGAGTCGTCCACCTTGCATGATCGATCTAGTACCATTGATATCCTTCCATGCTTAGCCCCATGGCCGTCCGCAGTCTTCAATCTCTCAAACTCTGCCTTCCTCACACCTTGGATCTGCATAGTTATTATCAACTGTTGATCTAGCCCCTGTCCGCATCCTGACTCCCGACATCTGGCAAGAAGGATCGACCGCCCCTTCCTTTAGTAGAGAATTGTGAATTCACCCGTATCTAGAATGGTGATCATAAAAAGGATTGACCGACCCTTCTTGCTATATTGAACTATTACGAAACGAGTCCTGAGTAAAAGAAGTTTCGAGCTAGCCTTCATTTATGAGGGAATTGTAAAAATATTCAACCTTCGAAGGTGAGGGTGTCAATTCATGTATATGAAGGATTGTAAACACTGGAAGAAGACTGAGATAAGGGTTGGCTAAACTTTCGTCATCACCTTGTAAACAGCTTGAAGTCTAACTTGAAGCGAATATGGGGGTTGCATAATCAAGATTCTCTTAACCATGTCGATGCACAAATGTCATTACCATCTCTGCAAAACATTCTACTTAACATCAACTAGAACACCAGATGACTTCGCACTTGGTAGCTATCGCAGTATACATAACTACGCAAAATCTCTAATGTATTCACCAGTTTGCTACAAATTCGTCAAACTATGTGCATCTTCTTCACAATCACGCACTTGTATTCCAATTAATCAATGTGCAATTACCATTCACATACTTATAAATTAAGCACAAAAACTCACATAAACTTGAATAAAAAATACGTGATAAACTCATACACATAAACAAGAAGGATCAACCACCCTTTCTATGGTGATCGCTCATTCTATGATCAATCCTTATCCAAAACGACTCTATAAAATGTGCATTTTATCTCTCGTGGATAATGCTAGCAGATTTGATCTTAATCAATCAATTGATTTTGAAAATGAGGGGTTGTTCCCTAACCATCGATGATTAGCATGAACATTTGCAAGTATACATCTAATATTAAAACACTGATTTATAATTATGGACATTGTATGCATTCTTATATTGACTACTTAATATTGACTGTTTTGCAGATAAAGCATGGCTAATTTGTTGAGCCTCAGTAACTACTAGGACCCTTGCATTGAATTGACAAAACATCACTACCTTCCGCCATTCACAAAAGGATGGTATGTTGATATGGAAGAACCATATAATTTGTACCAAGATATATGTCTATTCTACTTGGATTTCGAGGGAAACCCGATTAGAGATGGGATATTGACATATGCAGAACCCGTTGATTCTGATAAAAAATTGCGAGTTCAAGCTGAAGAGATCATCGGTGAAAAGGATGGCCTTATACAATGTGATCTTATGGTTTCTAATTATCGACCAGATCTAATGAAAGATGGTCCCGATCTAGATCCAATTTCCTGTGCGAAGCAAGGGTGGGTTTTTCCCTCCTATGTTGTTTCTAATCGTTCTGGAATTGATACCGTGACATCCTTGAAGAAATGAATTTTATCGGTATGGAGGAAGAGAATGCTGGCTAGGAAAACTTCCTCTGTATTACATTATATGAATATTATTAAGGGGCCGATAACGGTATGCCACGAAAAGATTCTAGCGTACAACATAAGAGCATTTCTCCAATATATTATAAAAGATGTGGGGAAATATACCTTGAAACAACTAAAAGGAAGTCCTTCTAAAGCGATGCTACGAAAAGCGACTAAGAGCTTCGAAAATTCAAAAGAAGTTCAACAATATCAGATCAAACACTTTTTGTTCGATGAGAATTTTTTTTCCATTAACATAACAACATGTGTTGTTGCACCTCTGCACTTACAATATCGAAAGGTTGATGAGGAGGTGTTGCAAAAGATAGTGGTATCACTTGTCCAAACATTTACAACAAGATTGAGAGATGGTATTCTATTGACTTTCAATAAGGAGACCAGATTTCCCTTTCTTGCTGAAAATGAAAAAGAAATTGATCTGCCATCAGTAAATTTTTATATATTGGATGGGCAGCATACTATTTCTGTGCAGAAAATAATCATTGCAGATGATCAATATAAACAGCTCCATAAAAGGTATCGGCATCGAACAGCTGGTCCTCTACATAGAAACGTTCCTCGGGACATCATCAGTAAATTATGCAAACAACAAAATTTGTGAAACAAAGAATTTTCAAACACTACATTCATTTCTTCAGTTGAAAAAGCAAGGGAGAGATGGTTATTGTGCGGTTGTCCATCTCGCCCGGGAAGGGGAAACGCTTCCAGTGATGTTTGGATAGTATAGAATTTTTCTTCTTATCAATCAAACTCTTTAGATTGCTACCTGTGTTATGAAATTAGGAAATTAATTGGAATATTCAATTTTATATGTTTGCAGTCTTTCCAAACTCAATGTATGGATATCTTTCTTGTTAACTGGGAGAGCCTTAAAGACAAGCTAACTCTTTTTTTGACATCTGACCGACTGTGGAGAAAATGGCAGCTTGTATTCGAGCTTTACAAAAGTGGTGCCTTGGATTGCTCGCCGAAGAGCATCGCTCAGGATGATTTTTCTCCAAATAAAATAAAGAGTTGTGGCTCTAATTTTTTGAGACCATTGCGTGATCTTGATGAAGATGAATTGATCGCTATGGAGGAGAATATAATCAATGGATTGGTTTTGTTGAGAACATCAGTCGATAAAAATTTTTGCGCATAAAATTTAAGACAATATTGCAAACGAATAAAGGATGAGAGGTCAACCAGGCATTCGATCGTTGAATATTTCAAAGTTAATGATGTTCAAACTAAATGATCATAGAATGTAACTAGCCATAATGTCATTGAAATATATAAAATTGCACCAAACCATGTCAAGCAGCTGTGCAGTATTTTATGCACTAGAAAGCAACCAAAATCTCCGAGTAAAAAGAGAAAGAATGAATGTGAAGTGGATATTGGTAGCAAAATGCCAATTGATGCTCAGAAAATATTGAATTTATATATCAATAAAGAGAGGATGTCCATTGAAGACATCGAAAATAGTTCACAGTTTGTTTTTCAATGTTGTTATCCTGATTCTTTGGTCACAACACTCAGAACAATTCCATTTTTTGGTGCAACAGTAACGTGTGAATTTGTTGTTGTGGATATGTGTAATTGTGCTATTACATGGACAGAAGAAGACATGCTAGCATTTTTGTATTACCTAGAAACAAATCGAGAGGAATGTACTTGTATTTTTCTAGCTGATATGGAGAACTCTTGTATGATTTCTAAAGCTTTCACAAGTTGGAGAAAGAAATAAAAAAAACATGTTACGGCAAATCCTACAATGGGAGTATATAGAGAATTCTCCGGGGAGCTGTTTATAAGATTCTCTATTATACAATGTTGGCTCATTGGAAATGATGAGGATATTTTATCTACCTCTGAAATTGATATGATTGGAAAGATGAGGGCATACCGATGCTTTATTTACCTCGTCCTAATGTTAGCAGCGATAGTGCGAGGAGCCATGTGTTTCCAAAAGAAAGGACACAGGAATTCTGGGATCACATAGTTTCCAGATAGGTCTCTTTTGACGGCATAATTCTTTCACTGTACGCAGGAGGTAGGCTTCTTCCTTCATTAACTAGGTATCTAGATAGAATATTTATTTCTATTGTGGAGACAGTACAATAAGAGCTGTTCATGAACAGCTTCTATCAGGAATTGGGTATAAAACAAGGTATTTATGTTAACATTTTCAGATGTCTTTGGTTTTATTTTACTTTTTTCTCAAACAATGTATTTCTATTAACATTTTCAGATGTCCTTGATTTTATTTTACTTTTATCGGTCAGTTATGTTCAATAACTTCTTTAAATTCCTATTCTACTATAGCTTCAAATAGAGAGCATACCCAGGTATCCTCCAATCGAATTACAATATTCGTGTTAATTTTCGAGCATTAATTCACAATACTCTAGGATCTTTACTGAGAGAATAACATGTACAGTATATCAATGCATATCAATCATCACAAGATGCAATCATAAGAGACAATATACACACAAAGTTTCCATGGGGAAAACCCTAAGGTCAAAAACCCCACAACTTCCTCAGAGATAGATAGAGCAATAGCACAACCAAAGTACAACCCAAGTACATAGATATAGACTCCTCCTAGCAGCTGATCCTCCTCCTCACATGTGTGCCAGTTTCTGAGTGATGGATAAGTGAGTAAGTGAAGTGATCAAATAGAGAGATCCCGCTCTCTATTTATACTTGTTCTGAGAAGCCTAATAAACCTATGGGGCCGACTTGTCTAACTCAGGATAATAACCCCAGGTTAACATAATTAGGGCCGACCCCACACATGGTGGTCTAATAACCCATCGGCAAGTTACAACACTTGCAACACTTATCAATACAAATGACAACACTTCTGTATAGAGGAATAATACATCTCTATAGGAGTACAATAAAATACATAGATGAAATACATTTCGAAGTTACATATACATCAACAATCCGATGACGAAACTGAATGTGATAGACAATCTAGAAAGAACTACAAAACAGGACACGAAGGTAAAAAATTATTTTTAACAGATTGTGGTTAAATTAAGTAAATTATGAAAGCGGATAGTGACCTGCAAAAAATTATATAAAATGTATACCTGCACATTTCCAGGCCAACATGTGGATCATGGACAACCAAAGCACGCATCAATGATGTCCCTGGAGATTGGCCAGCAAGTCACATTGGAGAATAAGGGACCAGGCGGGAGCTTGGACATTATAGTGAACAAAGCAAGAACTTGAACAATGTAGGACAAGAAGAGGACTTGCCCAGTATTGAACCTGGAGAGGGTGCTTTGGTGTCAAAATGCAGTGTCTCCAGCGATGTTACTCACCAGTCAAATGTTGGCCTGCCATTGACAGGTAAAAGACAATATTTTCTACTTAAATTGACAAACAAGTTTATTCTGAAGTATATATAATGACAAACAATATTTCTGTGCAGCTCCCCATACAAAATTTTTATTGATATTAGAAATGGAAGGTTTTCTATATCGCAAGAAAGTCACAAGAAAATGACTCCATAAGAGATAAAAAAGGGAGAAGAGACTACTCTAATAAATGGTGAATTTAAATATAGAAAAACTTCATATGAGTCACGAACAAATGCCATTCGATTTTTGGATTTACTTTTTTTCAAATTCAATGTTGGGATCTGGTCATCTAAATGTGGTGTCAATGACAGGAAGCTACTGCTTACAAAAGTTTTGTTGGCATGCGGTAAAGATAAATCATATGAGCAAATTTTTTCATTTATTTGGTTTCGAGATAGATGTACCTCCGATCAAGAAGGCAATACACAAAAAAATATGGAGAGTGTGTGGAAGGAGTTCCCAATGCAAACTTAAAAAATCAATACATCAATGATTGTTTTGGAAAGTGATGTTGAGAAAGCAGTTCCATTTCAAAACCGTATTTTGTGTAAGCCCTTTATTGGATCGTCCGTTCGGCCAGATACTGAATTGGTACATGGACTTTGGCAGCATTTGAGTAAAATACAATAATCAGCTGATATCAGAAACTATCAAATGTAACCTGTCATTGCCTAAATTTTCTAGATGTAATCTATCATTGACTATTTTAAACCATTCAATGTGTTTTTTTTTTTTTTCTCGAGACATTGCTATTTTCGTCTGAATGTAACATATTATTAGTTCAGTGTGATGCTTTTATTAAATCAATTGAATCTGTTGTGATCACTAACTTCATGAACAAAGTCTTGTTGTTGTTGTTATATATATAGTCACTATTCTTGTATGCAGTGAGGATATTATCACTGCAAAAGAAACTATTGGTCCTGGGAGTAGAGGGATTTCTCTTTGGAGTTCGGATGTTATCCAACATTGAAGACTCTTCCAAACAACGTCATTTTGTCCATAAATGCTATCGTTATTATACACACATGTTCAGCGGAAAAATTATCAGTGTTTCCAGAGAGCATTTTGACGTTGCTCTGTGGTTTTTCAGGCTCGACAACATGGAAATTAAAAATTTCCTTGGTGTATTTGAATGGTTGAAAAGTGAAGAATTTGTATTTATTTCAGGTCGAGAGCAATGCGAACCTAGTACTATTTATAATCACTCAATGTCTGCATACTATAATGTTGGTGAAGTACCGAACATAATATACAAAAAATCCTTCAAGGATGTACTTATCCAATATGGAGATATATATAAACAAACGAACATGTTGTTAATAGATGAAGGGCAATATCAATCAGTAGATAATAGCAAGCAAAATTGCTTGAAAATGCCAACTAGTTGGAAATTTGACGGTTCACAAGAGAGAGATATAACTATAAAAACAATGTTGTGTGCTCTGTTGAATTATGTCAGTCCTCATTAAAAAATGGGGCGTTGGTTAAACACACTGGATTTGAGATGACCGTCATATTGTACAAAACAAATTCATTTAGTGATTTGTATATTTTTTATAGTTACTACTACATTTAATTAATGTAAGTTTTATTGCACCGTTCTCATCTTATGTATGGACATCATACCATGTATCTGGTAATGTGTTTAAAAAATTGTTGAACATGAAAGCAATATACTTAGAAACATTGAACCATAATATTTTATTGACTGGTTTGTGCGTGTGTCTTTTTTGTTTGCAGATAGTACTAGGATATTTGTTTCTAGTAAAAAATTGATCATTTTTTTATTTCAATGGCGTTTTGTTACACGCAATACATAGAAAACAGAAACTCGGATTGCGACGACAACCTGACATCGAAACATCAACAAAGTATTATTTTATATGCCCAGGCTTAAGGGATTTTTTTGAAAAATGCTTTCGTATTTTTGATGTTTGTGTATGGACATCTGCTCAATGAAAAAAAGTTGACGAGTTTTTTCCTAGATTATTACAAAGAACAGGATTGAAAAGGGAACAATTTAGATTAATTTTAACACAGGAAAATTGTTCTTCCATAGCCAAAGAGGGTTTTCAGGGTGTTGGAAATCCTAATGTATATCGCAAGCCTTTGAATACAATTTGGGACACTTTGAAGCATGGTTGGGATCGGACAAATACTGTGATTGTCGATGACTCCGAAGAAAAACATGTTTCTAATGATGAAGAAAATTGTCTTATAACAAAAACTTATAATTATTCCGACGATGTCAATGACACATTTTTGTTAGATAAATTGTGGCCTTGCTTGCTGCACCTGAATGGCGTGGGCGATGTGAGGCCAATTGTGAATAAAATAAAAATGGAAGTATTTTGTTAAATAATACACTTGAATGTTTGTTTGTACTAGTATGTCCAATTTCACTGTGATTATAATTCTTGTAAAGTGTCGAGTTTGGTTTCCGAAAATGTAACTCTGTTTAAATTGTATTTTTAAATCATAAAACATATAAATCTGTGTGCTTGACTTATCATTCATATGATTTATATGCAGATTATGCACCAGTAAATTTCTTTACTTGATTCATATTGTTTCACATACTGCAATTACATAACAGTCATTAATATCATCATATTAAGTTAATTTTCTAAGTTACGTTATTAAGCATCTAATTAACAGCTTCATAACTAGGCTTATGCCTATCATTCTAACAACATACAGGAGGCACCATCCATCAATGAGGTTGTGATAGCATAAGCATACATGTATTACATAAATGGAGTTTAGCCATTCATCATTCACATACAAAATTAATACAGCAGATAGCTTATGCAATTGAAAGAAACCTCATTCATGAATATATATTAACCTTCTAACAGGATTAACATAGCATATTCATGGCTTACATTTATTTACACATAATTTCATTCCACAGATTGAACAACTAGTACATGTATGTTCGATGAGGTTACTTGACTCACTAGAGAGCCGAAGTAAATCATATATTGTCAAAAAGACTTCCTGGAAAATTACAATAATTTCTCAAAATAGTCTGAGAATTTCATCCTTCTGCCAGAAAAATAAAAAACTTTCAGCTATTTAGAAACTTAGCCCTTCTAGGTCTAAAAGCAGTCTAAAATATGGCTTAGTCAAAGAACTTTACTGATCCCTTATTAAAACATAAGTGATCAATAATTTACTCCCAAAACAAATAACCAACTTCTTTTTTCATTGCATATTTTGAAAGCTTATCTACATCGATGTTGTGCTGCCTATATATATGATCAATAATTTCCTCCCAAAACAAATAATTCAAATTTTGTTGGCGCATGCTATATGTTATTTCGTTACAGATGTAATCATTGCATTTCTCAGACCGAAAGGTTCTTAGCAATTGCGTGGCAATTCATTACAGTTAATCATTATGGGATCTTTAATGCTCTTCTTAAACACAAACACCAATATGGGCAATTTGTTAGTCGTCATATTCCATAGAAAAAGTGTTGCTATTCAATTTCCAGAGGGTAATCTTGCTATGAGTGAATTTTCATTTCCTGGTTGTGTTGTGGTTAAACCCGCATTAGTAACCTCACTATACTCAATGTGCCAAATCAAATATGCCACATGTCACAATATCATCGTTTCACTAGTCACCCTAGTATATCATTGTTACAATTCCCTCCTAAATGAAGGGTCAGCCAATCCTTCTTGTATTATCCATTATGGCTATAGCTGAATTGATAGACAAAAGTTTTGACAATTAACTATGGAAAGAAGGGGCGGTAGATCCTTCTTGCAATAAAACGAAAGTCGGGAAAAACCATTTTTATATGATATAGCTTCCAAGGTGTTCTATTTTTACAATTTCCTTGTAATTGAAGGGCCTGTCGACCCTTCCTATTCCCCATATTATTTTCAAATTATTTTGACACTGGAAGAAGGGTCGGTCGACCCTTCTGATTACCAATATTATTTTGATAATATTTTGACACTACAAGTAGGGTCGATCGATCCTTCTTGTGTTCTCCATTATGGATATAGCTGAATTGTTCTATTTGATGTCCATGAATTTACGTTTCCCCTCAGAAATTTTAATGCTTGTTATACTATACCCTATACCTTGCACTTCTTAGTACTTAATCTTGGCCATTATGTTGTGTCGCTCTTGCACTACTAGCAGGTTCCTTTACCAGCTAGTGGGATGCAACTCAGGTACCTCGGCCCTCTACGCATTCAAAGCAGCCCCATTCTCTCTGCTCCATATCTACTGGGGAGCTTGCCTATTCTCTCTACTCCATCGGTAACTCGGGAGTTTCCCCATTCTCTCTGTTCTGTCTGTAACTGGGGAGATTCCTTATTCTCGAGGAAGAATTCCTCCCAACTCATTTTTAAGGGAATTGTGCAAATAATCAACCTACAAAGTATACGGTGTGAATTCATGTATATCCTGAATTGTGAAGACTGCAAAAATACTAAGCATAAGAAAGGTAGGCCAACCCTTCATTAAAGCTGGAAAAAATGGCCAAAACGACCCCTGAAAAAAACTCATAATAAAATCCACACAGCAGGTAATTTTTGGAGATGAAATATAATAAAAGGAAACAGAAACAAAATCAACATATTTATTAATTCTGTCGGGTTAAATCTGGGCCGTAAGATTAAGACAAGTTGATGGCTGCGATCTAATCTGGGAATGCGGTTTGCGGGTTGCGGAAACGTATGTCGTAGATCCATTATTTAAACTCTTCCCGCAATCCGCAATCATGTATAACTAGATAGACACTTCAACAAGCTATAGCATAATATGATGGTGCATGCATTTTTCTGAAACCGTGAATTATGGTGGGCATTCTATCAGAGCAGTTTTGACTACTTTTTCCATACTTTCTCAATTTTCAAAGTTTCACAAACTTGCCATACTTTTTGAGAATGATGTCAGATTGCAACACTGACTAAATGATGGCACGGTAGCACCAAAACACCATCTTGTGTCTTTCCAGCCTCATGACACATTCCATGTCATCATATACGCCATGTCATCATACATGCCATGTCATCACTTCCTTTGGCGTCAGTTCTCTCTGTGAGGCTCACACGTGTGAGATATTCCCTTTCCAAAATAGAGATTAATTCATGTATAACCATAATGGTCAAGAATGGAAAAATATAAATCACAAGAAGGGTGAGCCAAACCTTCTGGTAGTCTGAAACAAGTATGAAAATAATATTGGGAGGAAGAAGGGCCAACCGCTCCTTCATTTATGAGGGAATTGTGGAAATATTCAACCTGCGAAGTATAGGCTGTCAATTCATTTATATCCCGAATGGCGAAGATTGCAAAAATACTAAGCACAAGAAGGGTTGGTCGACCCTTCAATTAAAAGAGAAATGAAATACAATTAATCTATGAAGGTTGGGAAAAAATTTCCCCACTACTGACTTCCGTAGTATGTGGCGGCGATCGAGAGATTCCCTATGATATAACATGTAAACAATATTTTTCCCGACTTCCGACTACTGACAAGAAGGATTGGCCGCTCCTTTGTTTAGTAGATAATTGTGAACACCAATATCTGACAACTCACCTGTATCTAGAATGGTGAACACAAGAAGGATCGAACCACCCATCTTGCAATCTAGTACTATTAAATAATAGTTGGAAGAAGAAGGGTCAGCCACCCCTTCATTCATTTATGTCGAGCCTTGTTCAAAAGAAAAACTATGGTTTTGGAACCTGGATTTTGGAACTTTGGAAACGGATTTTGCAGTTCCGGAATCGGTTTGGTCACTTTTGGAACCAGATTTTGCACTTTTGGAACCAGTTTTGGTTCTTCAGGAACCGGTTTTGTCACTTTTTGAACCTTGATTTGGCACTTTCAGAATCGGTTTTGGCAATTTTGGAATCGGTTTTGGCACTTTTGGATCTGGTTTTGGCACTTTTGGAACATGGATTTGGCAGTTTTGGAACCGGATTTTGCTTGATTTTGGAGTTTATAAAGACGGTTTTAGCCCTGTCTTCAAAGTGACTTAAATATTTTAGACATTGATTTTCTCACCTTAAAATTTAGAACATTTACAAATTCACACTTTTCAAATTCAAAATTGCATTTGTTTATTTTAAATTCATGCTTTTTGAATTGAGGTGCATAGTTTTATAACAACAAACGACAATTTATGGTTTATAAGTAGTAAAAACCACACCATTCCAATAGAAAAACACCCTTTTCAAAGCCAATATTGACACTTTCAGAAGGTCCTTTTCAATTGCATTTTTTGATTTTAAATACAACTTCAGAATAATTTAAAGTCACTGAACATTTTAGAACAAAGGAGAGCAATGAAATTCTACAGAAATTCATCGAGGAATAAACAGAAACGATTGATAATGTTCTGTTTTTTCATTCTGTGGAGCTGGAAAGTCTCGATATTTCCGACTGTCATGGGACTAACTATAAAATGTAGTGGAAATGGGTGAGGTGCGCATCTTTAAAATGAGTAAAACAAATTATGCATAGTTAGAAGAAGCTAACAGCATGATCTGGAGGCACAGAGATTCGAAGATAGCCTAGACACGGCGGTATTGCATCTCTCTCGAATACCTGCATAGAAAACAAATAACTGTTTACCACGCTACCGTAAAAAGAAACCATTTCCAACAAATGAAAAAATAATCGTTTTATTGCAGCGAGCGCGTGAGCACACATATCATCATGCACAATAAAAACAGAGAAACTATTGCTAAATTGCCAAGTGCACCATAACAGTTGGTATGCGCATCCCGCTTGGACGGGTTAGCTCCTAACACAGTTTTTCTAGGCATCCCGCTTAGACGGGTTATCTCCTAACACCGTAGTTAGTGAAAGCAAAGGCATTCAACCAATGAAATATACTTTGCGAATGATAAGCAAACACTTAAATTAGACGTGTGTATAATAATGACTAAAAAAATTCTTTCTTAGCGAGAAAAACCTTTTGTGGATATGTAGTATTTCAAAATTTGGAAGTTGCTCCAATAAATTGAGAAGAGGAAGAGGCTTTGGAATATGGATATCAAGATTCTTCAATGATTTCAAGCTACCTATTATCTCCCCAAATTTCTCTATAGGAAAATGGTGCAATAGATCCATTATATGAGAACGTTTCTTCATCTACCATCTACCTATATGAGAATGTTTCTTAATATCCCTATGTCCCTTCCTGGTTGCAGCAACATAATGACAAATCCATGCATACCTAGGCAATATAAGTCGAAAAAATTGAAAAATTCCATTTCCGTTTGTTGTGAGTGGTCAATGTGTTGATGGATTAGCCTATATATAGTGAGTGGCCACTGTGTTGATGGATTGAATGGGATGGATGGGGAATGGCAATTATCATAGTATGGTGAGTTCATGGTGGTCAAAGATATCATCTGTAGCAACTACAGATTTTGCTGGAGTAATCGTACACATATCACTCCAATCGATTCCTTGAAAATCCAACGGCCAACATGCCTACTGCCAGCGCATTAAATGGCCAACATGCGTGCTGCCAGTGCATTAATAGTATTCACTGTAAATGATGGATTGTATCAGTCGTGTGAATAATCTCATCATGATTTCAGTCCACATAATGTTTATGTCTTGTCGCCAACAAAGTCAGGTTGGGGTTAATGGTAATTATCACAGTATGGCAGGATCATAAGCTGGGTACATGAAACCATTCGGGTTTGATGGCCAATTAGAACATGAAACATAGGCACAAAATATTCAAAACATGGTCTTTGCCTTTGATACCTTTGTTTTTGAAGGATTTAGGTGTCAATATTTCTAATCCATAGGTATCAACGATTGCAAGTATCTAGATGATTCAACGTGAATGACCAAGATAATAGGGTATACTGGCAGTTAGAGAGGCACTGATACTATGAGGCCACAAATGATACTATAATTATTCACTTCCTCTTGCAGTTCGCCCAAGCATATTTAAAACATAGTGTATAATAGAGAATAAAATGTAGCATGGATTCAGTGGTGCTCAGAGGAGAAAATATTCTATACACGTCAATACTATAATTAAACTATATTTCTAATACTCAATTTTCCAAATCAAATATGCCACGTGTCACAATATGATCCTTCCTTGTGTCACCTTGGGATACTAGATATCAACATTTAAACAACAAAATTTATAGACGTTTTGCTTCAAAGGCTTGGTTGGCAAGTGGAAATATTCTCAGAGAAAGAACGACCGCTCTTTCTACAAGGTCTTCTATTGTTACAATTCCCTTGTAAATGAAGGTTCGACTGACCCTTCTTATTCCTAATATTCTTTTCATAATAATTTGACAGCGCAAGAAGGGTCGGTCGATCCTTCTTTTGTTATCTATTATGGATATAGATGAATTGTTGGATAAAAGCTTTCACAATTTACTATGAAAATAATGGGTGGCCGATCCTTCTTGTCGGAAAACAGAAGTCGGGAGAAACAATTTTTATATGTTAAAACATCCAAGGTGTTCTATTTTGAAAATTGCCTCGTAATTGAAAGGTTGGCCAGCACTTTGTATTCCCAATATTATTTTCATAATAGTTCGACACTACAAGAAGGGTTAGTCAACCCTTCTTGTGTCCTCCATTATGGATATATCTTAATTGATGGATAAATGTTTTCACAATTAACTACGAAAAGAAGGGGCAACCGATCCTTCTTGTGAGAAAACAGAAGTCAGGAGAAACCATTTTTATATGTTATAACTTGGTCGATTGACTGGCTATTCAAACAATGAGTGAATATTTTAGACATTGGACTTTTCACCTTTGTAGGTAACTTCATTTCTGAAGCAAGGGATTGTTTAGGTACCTAAAATTCATGACCATTAGAGGTATGTACAGGTTCTAATTGTGAGGTTGTAGATCCTAGTGATTGTTTGTTCACTGTAGAAATTGAATAACTATTACATTGAACAATATATGCATCAACATTGAATAGAGTTTCCACACAATCACCCTTAGCAAACACCATAGAGTACTAGACCATTTTACACCCTTTGTTAGATAAAAGGAACCTAACATGAACATGAATAAGTTTTTTTAATAATACTAGGTTACACGCAAAACCTGGAATGAGTAAAACTCCATTGATCCTCTTCACTATACAACCAAGAAATTTGATCAAGACTCTGCAATGACAAACTATGTTGAGAAGAGAATCGCAAATCCATTATCTGAACTTTTCCCGCAATCCGCATTGTAGGTTGTGGAAACAAAGAACGCAAACATTTACAATAATCTTCCCGGAATCCACAAATGTGGGTTGCGGGAATCAAATCTGAATATCCAGTAATTCACCTATATCAAGACTGGTGAACATAAGAAGGATCGAATGACCATTCTTGCAGTCTAGAACTAGTATGAAGATAATATTGGGTAGAATAAGGGTCGACCGCCCCTTCACTTATGATGGAATTGTAAAAATATTCAACCTATGAAGTATAGGTTGTCATTTCATCTATATCCTGAATAGTGAAGACTGCAAAAATACAAACGTCACAAGAAGGGTCGGTCGTTCCTTCATTTAAAAGAGAAATGAAAAAATATTAAATCTACGAAGGTTGGCACGACAATTCCCCACAACCGACTTCTGCAGTATATGGTAGGGATCAGGAAATTGCCTAAGTTATAACATATAAACAATATTTCTCGGGACTTCTGACTGTTGGAAAGAAGGATCGGCCGCCCCTTCTTTTAGTAGATAATTGTGAACACCAATATTCGACAATTCACCTATATCCAGAATAGTGAACACAGGAAGGATTGTACCACCGTTCTTGCAGTCTAGAACTATTATGAAAATAATAGTGGGCAGAAGAAGGGTCGGCTCACCATTCATTCATTTATCTCGAGCCTCATTCAAAATGGGGTATCAGTTAATGAAATTCAACTTCAAATGATCGTCATATTATGCAAACACCGATTCATTTGATAATTTGTATATTTTTTACTACTTCAAATGACCGTCATAATTATTACAACGGAACACCGCAAAAACCAATTTCAAATGTGGCAATATCAAAAGAAAAAGTATGATTTTGGATCCTGGATTTGGCAAATTTTGAAAAGGATTTGGCAGTAAAATCCACACAGTAGGTAATTTTCAAAGATGGAAAATAATAAAAGGAAACAGAAACAAAATCAACATATTTTTTATTTTTGTCGGCTTAATTATGGGCCGTAAGATTAAGACAAGTCGACGGCTGAGATCTAATCTGGGGAATGCAGAATACGAGTTGCGGGGGTTTAATTTTTTTGAAATATATAGAACGTTCCCACAATCTGCAATTGCAGGTTGTGGGACTACTACTCGAAATAAAAACAAACCAAAGTTTCCCAAATTTTCCCGTAATCTGCAATCCGCAATCTGAATTGCGGGTTGCAGAAACACATGTCACAGAATCCATTACTCAAACAGTTCCCGCAATCCACAATCATGTATAATTATAGATAGCCACTTCAACAAGCTATAGCATGATATGATGGTGCATGCATTTTTCTGAAACCATGAATTATGGTGGGCATTCTCTCAAGCAGTTTTGACTACTTTTTCCATCAATTTCCAAAGTTTCACAAACTTGCCATACTTTTCCAGAATGATGTCACATTACAACATTGACTTAGTGATAACACCAGAACACCATCATGTGTCTTTCAATGCCATGTCATCATACATGCCATGTCATCATCACACATTCCATATCATCTAGATGCCATGTCATCATACATGGCATTTCATCACTTCCTATGGCGTAAGTTCTCTCTTTGAGGCTCACACGTGTGAGATTTTCCCATTCCAAAAGAGAGATCAAATCATGTATAACCATAAGGGTAAAGACTAGATAAATATAAATGACAAGAAGGGTCGGCCAACCCTTCGAGTGGTCTAGAACTAGTATTGAAATAATATTGCGCAGAAGAAGGGTCGGACGCCCCTTCATTTATGTGGAAATTGTGCAAATATTCAACCTACGAAGTATAGGATGCAAATTCATGTATGTCGTGAATGTCGAAGATTGCAAAAATAGTAAGCACAAGAAGGGTCAGTTGACCCTTCATTTAAAAGAGAAATGAAGAACAATTAATCTACGAAGGTTGGGACAACATTTCCCCACTACCGCGTTCCTCATTATGTGGTAAGGATCAGGACATTGCCTATGTTATACATGTAAATAATATTTATCCTCACTGTCGACAAGAAGGATCGGTTGCCCCTTGTTTCAGTAGATAATTGAGAACACAAATATCCGACAATTCACATGTATCCAGAATGGTGAACACAAGAAGGATCGAACCACCCTTCTTGCACTCTAGAACTATAATGAAAATAATAATAGGCAGAAGAAGGGTCAGCCGCCCCTTCATTCATTTAGCTCAAGCCTCTTTCAAAAATGGGGTGTTGGTTAATGACATTCAGCTTCAAATGACCATCATATTATACAGACATAAATATCAAAAGAAAAATTATGGTTTTGGAACCTGGATTTTGGTACTTTCGGAAACAGATTTGGCAATTTCGGAGCGGGTTTGGTCACTTTCGGAACCGGATTTTGCACTTTTGGAACCGATTTTTTGCTATTTATGAATCGGTTTTGTCACTTTTGGAACCTTGATTTGGTACTTTCGGAATTGGTTTTGGCAATTTTGGAATCGGTTTTGGCACGTTCAGAACAGGTTTTGGCACTTTTGGAACCGGTTTTGGCACTTTTGGAACCTGTATTTGGCACTTTTGGAACTAGATTTTACTTGATTTGGGGGTCGAGAGCAATGCGAACCTAGTACTATTTATAATCACTCAATGTATGCATACTATAATGTTGGTGAAGTACCGAACATATACAAAAAGTCCTTCAAGGATGTACTTATCCAATAAGGAGATATATATAAACAAACAGACATGTTTATTTATGAAGGGCAATATCAATCAGAGATAATAGCAAGGAAAATTGCTTGAAAACGCCAACTAGTTGGAAATTTGATGGTTCACAAGAGAGTGATATAACTATAAAAACAATGTTGTGTGCTCCGTTGAATTATTTCGGGCCTCGTTCAAAAATGGGGCATTGGTTAAACACATTGAATTTGAGATGACCATCATATGGTACAAAACAAATTGATTTAGTGATTTGTATATTTTTTACAGTTACTCCTACATTTAATTGATGTAATTTTTATTGCACAGTTCTCATATTATTTATGGACATCGTACCATGTATCTGGTAATGTGTTTAAAAAATTGTTGAACATGAAAGCAATATACTTAGAAACATTGAACCATAATATTTTATTGACAGGTTTGTGTGTGTGTGTGCATTTTGTTTGCAGATAGTACTAGAAGATTTGTTTCTAGTAAACCATTGATCATTTTTTATTTCAATGGCGTTTTGTTACACGCAATACATAGAAAATAGAAACTTGGATTGCGACGACCACCGGACATTGAAACATCAACAAAGTATTATTTTATGCGTCCAGGCTTAAGGGAATTTTTTGAAAAATGCTTTCGTAATTTTGAGGTTTGTGTATGGACATCTGCTCAACGAAAAATGTTGACGAGTCTGCCTAGATTATTACAAAGAATGGGATTGAAAAGGGAACAATTCAGATTAATTTTAACACGGGAAAATTGTTCTTCCGTACCTAGAGAGGGTTTTCAGGGTGTTGGAAATTCTAATGTATATTGCAAGCCTTTAAGTATAGTTTGGGACACTTTGAACCATGGTTGGGATCGGACAAATACTGTGATTGTCGATGACTCTGGAGAAAAACATGTTTCTAATGATGAAGGAAACTGTATTATAACAAACACTTACAATTATTTCGACAATCTCAATGACACATTTTTGTTAGAAAAATTATGGCCTTGCTTGCTGCACCTGGATGGCGTGGGAGATGTGAGGCCAATTGTGAATAAAATAAAAATGGAAGTATTTTGTTAAATAATACACTTGAATGTTTGTTTGTACTAGTATGTCCAATTTCACTGTGATTATAATTCTTGTAAAGTGTCGAGTTTGGTTTCTGAAAATGTAACTCTGTTTAAATTGTATTGTTAAATCATAAAACATATAAATCTGTGTGCTTGATTTATCATTCATATGATTTATATGTAGGTTATGCACCAGTAAATTTCTTTACTTGATTCATATTGTTTCACATTCTGCAATTACAGTGATTAATTAATATCATCATATTAAGTTAATTTTCTAAGTTAAGTTATTAAGCATCTAATTAATAGCTTCATAACTAGGCTTATGCCTATCATTCTAATAACATACATGAGGCATCCATCCATCAATGAGGTTGTGACAGCATAAGCATACATGTATTACATAAATGAAGTTTATCCATTCATGATTCACATACAAAATTAATATAGCAGATAGCTTATGCAATTGAAAGAAACCTCATTCATGAATATATATTAACCTTCTAACAGGCTTAAGGTAGCATATTCATGGCTTACATTTATTTACACATAATTTCATTCCACAGATTGAACATATCAAGCATAATTAGATACATGAACATTATAATCCATTTGTTTTCAAAAGAAAAAATCATACTATTGTTATTTAAAACTGAATCAAATAGTACATGATGTTTCATGAGGCTACTTGACTCACTAAAGAGCCAAAGTAAACCATATATTGTCAAAAAGACTTCCTGGAAAATTACAATAATTTCTCAAAAACAGTCTGAGAATTTCATCCTTCTGCCAGAAAAATAAAAACTTTCAGCGATTTAGAAACTTATCCCTTCTAGGTCAAAAAGTAGTCCAAAATATAGCTTAGTCAAAGAACTTTACTGATCCCTTATCAAAACATAAGTGATCAATAATTTCCTCCCAAAAAAAATAAGCAACTTCTTTTTTCATTGCATCTTTTGAAATCTTATCTGCATCGATGTTGTGCTGCCTATATATATGCTCAAAGGAGATGGTTTTTGAAAAACTAGATTTGTGAGCGAATCATTTGACACCAGTGCTCAAGTTCGAGGATTTTTTGGATTATTGTTACCCTCTACCAATTTTTTTTAAAATTGCAATGAGTCTCCTTACTGTGATTTTCACCTTCGGCCAAATTTGAAGTCATAGTCATTGATCCGATAAACGGTTAACGAGATTTTATATTAAAAAGATAGAACATATTACATAGCATAGGGGAGACTACTCCCAAAAAACAAGAGGTGTTGAAACAGTCTCTTCATATTTCAGCTTGTGATCTTCAAAAAAGGCCTAATGCCTGCTATTACTGAAAATTTTAACGAACTGACCCAAGAGAAATTTACAAGAGTAATACATATAAGAAGGATTACAAAATTCAAGCCCAAACAGAGCTGCTAAAATGCTGAGATGAGAACACAAAGAAGGAGTCAGTTGCCACGATGGAGACGAGCGTTCTTATCCTTGCCTCTTGTTGTTGTACCTGTATTTTTATCGTTAATGGTCAAGATGACGGATGGGCTATTTCTGCGACTGGTTCTGATACAATCAACTTTAGCTTCCACGATCCTGAGGCAGTTATGGAACGAGTCTAACTTGCCAACCAGCTTCTCAAAGTAGTCTTTAATCTTGCCATTGCTATTCCAGACTTTAGCATTAGAAATTTGAACGAAGGTAGCAAGGTGAGATATGGTTGTCTTCATCTCAGAGAAGTCACCTCATAACAAACGGACCTGGGCTTCCAGGTCCAAAACTTGCATGAGAGTTTATGGGGAAGGGCTGTCCTACCCACGAGGAGAGTCAATGTTAACCAGACCACCATTATCGGCCAACACATGCTACCAATTTTCTGGGCTAGTACCACGAAATTGTTGTGTACGACCACTTTGATTGCTGCTAGCTTCATAGGGGTTCAAGATAAACCCATAATGAGGAGTCGAGAGGACCTTTCAATTCCTGCTTCCAAAATCAAAACCGAAGCTAGAATGCTGCACCAGGCCCCCTGATTCCCTGACCCTGACCAAAGTCGAGAGGAACCCATCTTTTATCGCTGCCAGAGTCGTCAGCATGCTTTTTAAAGCCACCACGAGAGGGCTCATTACCGCCAATGTTGTGCCCATGAAAAAGATCAGAGAGGTATCGGTTCAAGACAAACCCTCCGAACTGCCCCTTGGAAGATTTCCTGCGTTTGCGACTTTGCAGAGCAGACATACACAAATTTCTCTCCTTTATATTTAGACAAAATGAACGACTTCGGAGAAAATTGCAGCGAGAACCTTTGTAGAGAGGGACATGCAAGATACATAATGCACCACCTTTTTGCATGAAATAGCCGCTTCAAACCTTGGCACTAGTCCGCATTAATCTCCTGTATGTGAGATAGATGAAGATCAATGATAAGTTGTTTAGATATGACATCAAATCATGATACGTGATATAATTAAAATTGTAACATCCCTCTTTTATTGTTCCTATTACTTTGTAAATGTATACTTGTTCTGATGAGGAGCTCATGCCAAGGCCCCACTAGTACAACCTTCTAGTATATTGTATTTATTCCTAAGTTGTAATTGTAAACCTTGGAGACTAAGGGCAGTGACGCAAATAACCTACAACAACTGAATCCACTAAGGGAGGAGAGGTATGAATGCTAGAGAAACCAACGGTTTAGGGAAATTTTATTATTATTATAAAATCCTAACCCTAATTATTATTACGACCACGAGTCTAAACAAGTTTAGTTGCAATGAGCATTTTTGTTATTACATAGATACACAATACATTTATGAGATTATTCATCATAGGGAGATATCCCTAGGAGTGTTGGGTAAAAACCTTATGGAAAGAAATATATGTATATATATGTACATATAAACATATAAATAAAAAGGAGTTCTTCTAAAGAGAGACTATAACCATACATACCACAAGTAAGTGGGATTAAAACCTTTTTAAGTAAAAAGGTAGGGGGGTATATATATATATATATATATATATATATATATATATATATATATATAAATACGTAGAGGGAGCATATCGCCGGAACGC
The DNA here is from genome assembly GCA_027924585.1 of Larix kaempferi. Taxonomy (NCBI): domain Eukaryota; kingdom Viridiplantae; phylum Streptophyta; class Pinopsida; order Pinales; family Pinaceae; genus Larix; species Larix kaempferi. The sequence goes on along the minus strand of BSBM01000096.1, from coordinate 28,437,372 downwards.
TATGACTATCGAATGGAGATTGTAACTTAATTAAACACTCAATCCATTTATTTTTGCTGAGAGTTTTCTGGAAACTTGTCTCCTTATTGGACCACTGCAATTCACAAACACGACATCTGCCTCATGCAAATTGCGTGTTGGAATTCATTAAGGATGCCACCTGTGCATGCATGAGGAACGGATCTCACCTACCTGTGTATGCATGAGGAACGGATCTCACCTACTTAAAGATGGAATGTAAGTAAGTGAGGGGGGGGAGAACAAGGGGGATCGGTTCACTGCAGAGGTATGGAGACTCGAGCATCAAGATCAGAGTTAGGAAATTGTTAGCATACTAATTCGGTAAGTATATGTATTCCTCCTTTCAGTTAAGAGTATGTAGGATGTTGGAATTCGTGTATGTGGTTAATCAATCTGGTTAGGGTTTTGTCTCTTATTCAACCTATGGTCTACTGTAAGAATGTGTATCCTCGAATCGCAGGGGGGTTTGATTTTCATAATGATTGAGCGTATGAGCCAAGTTAATTTCTGCAAGTCTGGTCTTAGCATTGTCATATCGACATCCACCTTTAGCTACGACGTCGGGTAATTGCGTAGATCTTGCATGGAGACGAAGTATTATTGTTGTAGATTTCTGCACCTTGTCAGAGTGTCTTTACACGCGAAGTTATTTCCTTTTGTTAAGGTTTTCAATTTTTTTTGGGGCCAGTAGTCGATCTCTGAAGATAGCTACTATTTCATCAGGATCCAAAATCGGATATGTGATAAGTGTCTTCTGCTACCATGAAAATTGAGCAGATACGTTTTTTTTTTTTAGTATGTCCTGGTTTGCTACACCAATAGTCAATCTTTGTAGAGAACTACGGATCTACTTGGATCCAAAACCGGATATGTATTATATGTTTGTTGCTACCATGATTTGGGAAAATCGAAGTTAGAGTGTACTGTCTCGGTAACCGTCGATACTTACACGACTTCGATAATCCCTCAGGAGGATATTTTTGTATTAAGTCGAGGGATGCTGCAGCCGATGGGAAGTTACTCCATCCTTGCATACTACCAGCATAATAAGTTTTGATTGCTGTCATCGATACGGATGGAGGTCTGTTGTTTGTATTATGTTGCCCTTTTTATTTTTATGCCTTTGTATTCGATTGTTGCCATCGTAGATAGTCTCAGTATGCTGTGTCGAATTGGAATGAAATCTCTGGATTAGACTTTTGCGTTTGGTTATATCTTTTACATATGTAACTTAAGTGTTATTAATAACCTATCCTAGCTCGGCATCTGCACCGTGATCGTCTTGGTCAACGATCTGCCACCTATCTACCTGAGTGTTTGATCTTTGGCGTCCGTTTGATCTCAGCGACCCAACTCGAAGTGTTGTTCGTATTAGTCTATTGTTGCTTTCAGTTAGATGACGGAATATCTTATAGTGTTGAAAGTATTCGAATGAAGGGTTGGGATGGTAAGATAAACTTTGATTAATTGCTCTTTCATTTAAAATTAATAGGATGCTTATACCGTGTGGCTTAAACGGTGTATGATGACCATGCTAAAACCATTGAAGATCGATAGGGTTCTTAATGTCCTTTAGTCAACTATTTGATGATAAGGCTTTGCGAATATGTGATTACTCGTTGCAAACCCATTACATTGTGCAATATATTATGGTTATATTACAATTATAATGTTAGAATAATTATATTGTGAAATACATAATCAGATTCCTTGTTTGTCCTTTTTATATGTGATTACATCGTTTTCTTCTGTTACGATATAATGCTTTTATGATTTAATTATGGAATTCAATTTAGAGGAGAAAGGATATGTAGGAAGGGTATAATGGAATCTTGTAAAGTAACATATTTTATCCACTTTGTTTTGTAATGCAAAACTTAAGAGATACCATGCATAAGTTATATTAAAGATAGAGTATGGACATAATCTGAATGTAATTCGTACTACTATTATAGTATGGATATTTTCTACAAGTTATATTAAAGGTAGAGTATGGAAGAGAGAAAATAAACATATGTGATGTCATTTTAGGATTGAAATTACACTTTACATATCCTATGGTGAAGAATAGATATGCCTTTTAAAAGGATTTTAGTTCATAGGAAAAGTTTAAATAATTAGGTATAGTGACAAGTGGATGAATTAATTAGGAACTTCAAAGCATTACTTGAATTATGGTAGGTTGTACTTCTAGTGAAATTACAAAAGAAGAAAGATTTTGGATATATATGGGGAGGAAACCCATGTATCATCCAAGTTACACCTTGGGATGTTTTGAATATGGTCTCTCTATAAGAGAGACCCGAGCAAGTGGAAATCCATTGTTACATGGCAGATTGTACCCATTGAACTTGATGAATAATAAGATATGACTCTTTTTGGTGGACGTAGCCCCTTCTGGGTGAACCACGTGAAATATCGTCTCTCTCTTGTATGATCATGATGGTTGGTTGTGTCAAGTGATTCTTGCTAAAATGTTGGTTATGTTAATTGCCATGTAAATGTACTATTGTTAATGTTTTTGTTCCTTATATTATGTTTAACCTTGCACGAAGGTATCATGGTAAAGTAGTTGATTTATAGTCTCATGTGTACGACTAAGGAGGGTCTCATTCATTGAGAAGCTATGGTAACTTGGTGGTTTATATGTTGCCCCTCATGCGTCTTATATTATTATATAATAAGAGTTTTAAATTGCTTATGAATATGTATTCTGGCATAGAATGTTTCATAGGTATAATTGATGATGCATGTTGAATGTTCCCATTTAATTAATCGTTATTTACTCGTGGAAGTATGTTAGAAAATTTTAAATCTACTACTTTAGGAACTGACATATTTGAGTGTAAAAGGTAAGGGACATTACAAAAATTGCCCTTCATCTTAATCCAAATTTTGTTGGTGCATGCTATATGTTATTACATATGTAATAATTGCATTTCTCAGACCGAAAGGCTCTAATCAATTGCCTCGCAATTCATTACAATTAATCATTATGGGATCTTTAATGCTCTTCTGAAACACAAAGACCAATATGGGCAATTTCTTAGTCGTCATATTCCATAGAAAAAGTGTTTCTATTCAATTTCCAGAGGGTAATCTTTCTATGAGTGAATTTTCATTTGCTGGTTGTATTGTGGTTAAACACGCTTTAGTAACCTCGCTATATTCAATGTGCCAAATCAAATATGCCATGTGTCACAATATCATCATTCCACGTGTCATCGTAGGATACTAGATATCAACATTTTAACAACAATATTTGTAGATGTTTTTCTTTAAAGACTTTGCTGGCAAGTGGAAATATTCTCAAAGAAAGAGCGGTCGCTCTTTCTCCAAGGTGTTCTATTGTTACAATTCCCTCCTAAATGAAGGGTCGTCCTACCCTTCTTATTCCCAATATTATTTTCATAATAGTTCGACACTGCAAGAAGGGTCAGTCGATCCTTCTTGTATTATCCATTATGGCTATAGCTGAATTGATGGATAAAGGTTTTGACAATTAACTATGGAAAAAAGGGGCGGTAGATCCTTCTTGCCGTAAAACGGAAGTCACGAAAAACCATTTTTATATGATATAACTTCCAAGCTGTTCTATTTTGACAATTCCCTTGTAATTGAAGGGTTGGCCGACCCTTCCTATTCCTCGTATTATTTTCAGATTAATTTGACACTGGAAGAAGGGTCGGTTGACCCTCCTGATTACCAAGATTCTTTTCATAATATTTCGACACTGAAAGTAGGGTCGGTCGATCCTTCTTATGTTCTCCATTATAGATATAGCTGAATTGTTCTACTTGAAGTCTATGAATTTACATTTCCCCTCAGAAATTTTAATGCTTGTTATACTATACCCTATACCCTGTACTTCTTAGTAATTAATCTTGGCCATTATGTTGTGCCACTCTTGCACTCCTAGCAGGTCCTTACACTGGCTAGCTGGCTGCAACTCTAGTACCTCGGCCCTCTATGCATTCCAATAAGCCCCATTCTCTCTGCTCCATGTCTACTGGGGAGCTCCATGTCTACTGAGGAGCTTCCTCATTCTCTCTACTCTGTTTGTAACTGGGGAGTGGCCCCATTCTCGAGGAATAATTCCTCCCAACTCATTTATGAGGGAATTGTGCAACTATTCAACCTACAAAGTATAGTCTGTCAATTCATGTATATCCTGAATGGTGAAGAATGCAAAAATACTAAGCATAAGAAAGGTCGTATGACCCTTCATTAAAGCTTGAAAAAATGGAAAAAACAACCCCTCGTCGTAGTAAAATACACACAGCACGTAATTTTCGAAGATGAAATATAATAAAAGGAAACATAAACAAAATCAACATATTTATTAATTCCGTCGTGTTAAATCTGGCCAGTAGGATTAAGACAAGTCAATGGCTGAGATCTAATCTGGGGAATGCTGAAGACGAGTTGCGGGGGTTTAATTGTTTGGAAATATATACAACGTTTCCACAATCCGCAATTCCGGGTTGCGAGACTACAACTAGAAATAAAAACAAACCAAAGTTTCCGCAATCAAGAATGGTCAAGAATGGAAAAATATAAATCACAACAAGGGTCGGCCAACCCTTCTAGCAGTCTGAAACTAGTATGAAAATAATATTGGGTAGAAGAAGGGCCGGTCGCCCCTTCATTTATGAGGGAATTGTGAAAATATTCAACCTACGAAGTATAGGCTGTGAGTTCATGTATATCTTGAATGGTGATGACTGCAAAAATACTAAGCACAAGAAGGGTCGGTCAACCCTTCAATTAAAAGATAAATGAAATACAATTAATATACGAAGGTAGGGACAACATTTCCCCACTACCGACTTCCGCAGTATGTGGCAGTGATCAGGACATTCCCTATGATATAACATGTAAACAATATTTGTCCCGACTTCTGATTGGTGACAAGAAGGATGGGCTGCCCCTTCTTTTAGTAGATAATTGTGAACACCAATGCCCGACAACTCACGTGTATCCAGAGAAAAACCAATTTCAAAAGTGGTAATATCAAAAGAAAAAGTATGTTTTTGGATCCTGGATTTGGCAATTTTTGAACCGGATTTGGCAGTAAAATCCACACAGCAGGTAATTTTCGAAAATGAAAAATAATAAAAGGAAACATAAACAAAATCAACATATTTATTAATTATGTCGGCTTAATTATGGGCAGTAAGATTAAGACAAGTTGACGGCTAAGATCTAATCTAGGGAATGCGGAAGACGAGTTGCGGGGGTTTAATTGTTTTTAAATATATACAACGTTCCTGCAATCCACAATTGCGGGTTGTGGGACTACTACTCAAAATAGAAACAAACCAAAGTTTTCCAAAGTTTCCCGCAATCCGTAATCTGAATTGCGGGTTGCGGAAACGCATGTCACAAAATCCATTACTCAAACAGTTCCCGCAATCCGCAATCATGTATAACTACAGATAGCCACTTCAACAAGCTATAGCATGATATGATGGTGCGTTCATTTTTCTGAAACCATGAATTATGGTGGGCATTCTCTCAAGCCGTTTTGACTACTTTTTCCATACTTTGTCGATTTCCAAAGTTTCACAAACTTGCCATACTTTTCCAGAATGATGTCACATTGCAACACTGACTTAATGATAACACCAGAACACCATCATGTGTCTTTCGATGCCATGTCATCATCACACATTCCATATCATCATAGATGCCATATCATCATACATGCCATTTCATCACTTCGTATGGCGTCAGTTCTCTCTTTGAGGCTCACACGTGTGAGATTTTTCACCTTCCAAAATAGAGATCAATTCGTGTATAACCATAAGGGTCAAGACTGGATAAATATAAATGACAAGAAGGGTCGGTCGACCCTTTGGGCGGTCTAGAACTAGTATTGAAATAATATTGCGCACAAGAAGGGTCGGCCACCCCTTCATTTATGAGGGAATTGTGCAAATATTCAACCTACGAAGTATAGGCTGCAAATTCATGTATATCCTGAATGTCGAATACTACAAAAATAGTAAGCACAGGAAGGGTCGGTCGAACCTTCATTTAAAAGAGAAATGAAGAACAATTAATCTACGAAGGTTGGGACAACATTTCCCCACTACCACGTTCCTCATTATGTGGCAGGGATCAGGACATTGCCTATGTTATAACATGTAAACAATATGGGACAACATTTTCCCACTACTGCGTTCCTCATTATGTGGCAGGGATGAGGACATTGCCTATGTTATAACATGTAAACAATATTTATCCTGACTACCGACAAGAAGGATCGGCCGCCCCTTGTTTTAGTAGATAATTGAGAACACAAATACCCGACAATTCACCTGTATCCATAATGGTGAACATAAGAAGGATCGAACCACCATTCTTGTAGTATAAAACTATAATGAAAATAATAATGGGCAGAAGAAGGGTCGGCCACCCCTTCATTCATTTAGCTCGAGCCTCATTCAAAAATGGGGTGTTGGTTAATGACATTCAACTTCAAATGACCATCATATTATACAGACATAAATATCAAAAGAAAAATTATGGTTTTGGAACATGGATTTTGCAACTTTTGGAAACAGATTTGGCAGTTTCGGAGCCAGTTTGGTCCCTTTCGGAACTGGATTTTGCACTTTTGGAACTTGTTTTTGGCTATTTAGGAACCGGTTTTGTCACTTTTGGAACATTGATTTGGTACTTTCGGAATCGATTTTGGCAATTTTGGAATCGGTTTTGGCACTTTTGGAATCGGTTTTGGCACTTTTGGAACCGGTTTTGGTAGTTTTGGCACTTTTGGAACTTGAATATGGCAGTTTTGGAACCGGATTTTTCTTGATTTTGGAGTTTAGAAAGGTGGTTTTAGCCCCATCTTCAAAGTGACTTGGACTAGAATAAGTCCAAGTTTAATGAAATAAAGGTTTTTGGTTGATGCATGCTTAAGTGTTTTTCATCTATTTGCATTAAAAAAAAAGGTTGATACACATTGTATTCTTGATGGATGTTTTCATTTTATGCTAATGAGATATGCTTCCATGATGTTGGTTATTGACGTGGTTTCTTAGTTGATGCAAAATCTAATCTTTTGTAGCCACTTACACAACAATTCACTAAAATATTATGTATTGTTTTTTGTTAAAGATGATGGTTTCTTAAATAAACTATATACAACAACCAGATAAGAGATCTTGGGAGGAGACACCTATCTCAAAGTCTATCATTCAAGTTTACAAAATAAAAAGATTGGTACTTAAACATTGAAAGATAAAGAACTACTCGTCATTGCATAACTACTTGTGATTTTACAATAACATTATGTAACACATTTTCGTAAATAATTTATGATAACTATTTCGAGATAATCATCATTTTAACTATTTCTCAACTACTCCATCCCTTTTTAACAAAATTGCCCAATAAAATCAATTTAATTTTTAACCAACCTCAAGTTAAATACAGATTAGACTTTTTGACCATCTGAAGAACTTTAAGTACAGATTAGACATTTTGACCATCCTAAAGAACTTGACAATGAGTATCTCGACCAAACAGTAATCAACTTTTTAACTAGTCTTAAACCAAATATGCACCGTCACGCTAAGAAATCTGTAGGGCGTACTACACCTTTTCTCCAAACTAAATGGACGGAGTCGTCTTCCCTACCTATTCTAACATTTTCGATGGGCTGGGCTGGGTTGGTAGGGGATTTTTATTTGGTTAATACTATCTAGTTAGTTTGTTGTAGGTTATTTAATGTTGTTGGATAATAAAAATGCTTAAGATTTAATGGCTAACCAATCTGCTACCACCTTATTAAATGAACTACAACAAGCTGAATAATATTCTCCATTTTATTCCATTTTCCTTGAAACAAACGAGATATTCACTGCTGCCCAATATCGATAGCAAATTGTCAGAGGGAGTGCCCTGTAAACCTCTATCTGAATCCGGCGTTCAATGATATCTGTAGATATTTCGAAGGCCCCCCTCCTTGGCCGCAAGATTTGACCGTAAGAAAAACAGAAATGTAATACAGTGAATACAGATCCATTCAATGAATTTGCCTCTTTATGGCCACCGACCGCAGACTTCCAACGATTAGCACATGCATCTGCTTTATTCAACCTGCGATGATATGCCTTTCTTCAGTATGCATGCATCTTTTCCGGAGAGCATTGGAAAAGTGGAATTATACACGCCAATTTGACCATTTAATGCACGCCAACTTTAAATTTTTTTTCGATTAAGATGGCCAAATAAAAAGATGTAGTTTCTAGGTTTCAATCTCTGTCATAATCACAGGTATCAATTTTGTTGAAACCCTAGTAACTTAAAGTTTGCTTTTAAATGGGTGTCTTTTTAAATTTGTTATATTGATATTCTACTCAACTCTATTATTCAAATTGAAAATTTTGATTTTTTATATGATTCAAAAAATCTGATATAAATTTTTCAAAATTTTGGTTACAATTATAAAATTATGAAATTTTGAATGTCTTAATAATTTTTTATGATATTAAATTCATTTTTATTATCAACATCTTATTAAAACATAGTTAAATTCATATTTTGCAAAAAAAAAAAACGAAATTAAAGTAACAAGCCTTCTTAAAATTTAATTTAATTATTAATTATTATTTTTGAAATAAAACAATCATCCTTAATAAGGAGGTTATTCAGAAGTCCGAGAAGACTTCTCGGTAATTTCGAAATGGACACAGTTACAATGACATGATACACAATTCTTTACAAACGCAATAGTTGCATTGTAGGTCCATATCCCTTCACGTTATCAATATATTCATTATTCAAATGATAGGTTTTCTATATATATAAATTGATATAATCTTTTTATCAATAATTTGATTCATAATGAGCTAGGACTGTGACTTTGGCCTTACTTTAATACTAGCGATGGATTGTCTAATGACTATACCTTCACGTGGATGATTTCCCCTCGAAAGCCATTTTCCAACTCCCTGTATTATTCCCCACCATGGGGGTGCCATTTTCCCTAACACCGTGTTTCTTTATTACATTTAATGGCACTACCATTTGCATTATGAGTGGAGCCACATATTAGCTAATAAAGGCTTTATTTTTAAGTGAAGACATGCGTTGTTGTAATGCGACATCGACTTGACACCAAAGTGATGCGTTGGTGTGCAATGAAGCATATTGTTGACTATGGGTGCATGTCCATTTGCACTAGAGGTGGTGTGTTCCATTAATTTGAGAGCATCATAAGGTTTTGGTAGAAATCTAATGCATGCCTGAAAGGGGCGATGTCTCTTTGCACATCAATGATAATGAATATTAGTGTCAGATTAATGGTTTAGACCAAAACTATATAGGGCATGTAATGAACTTTCCACGTGGCTTGTATGGTGTGTAGGTTAAGTTGATGCAATGTGTACAATGTAGAGAGCCATGTGTCTATATTTATATAGCTATCTTATGTGTAATTAATTGTGCTGCAAAAATTGTTATGGGAAACATGCAAAAAGGTTATAAACTGGTTATAAACTATAAAATGTCACAATGCCAAACTTCACAACCATAAATAGTAGTATGAATAATAAAAAATGGATTTAGTTTTCTCTTAAAATAAAAAATATACTTCTTGATTGGTTCACAAGGCCAAAATAGGTATACCTCCATTCATTCTTTTCTTCACACTATAGTTCCAACTGAATTTGTAATTCTAATATATTTGTCCCTATTAGCTTCAAGTTGTTATTGTTATGAGTTGTCATAAGACAAATTCTAAAGACCATCAGGGCTATTTATTCAAATAGAAATATCACGACTTTAAAGAAGAGTGGTCACTCTACCCACTTAGGAAGTGCTAGTGCAACCAAATTCTTTCTTCTTCCAAACATGCCTCTAATTGTTCGAATAAATTTCAAAAAGGCTAAGGGACAAGATGTAATGTGGCTAACACCTATATTACAATTAATTTCTTCTAACGAAGTCTTATTATTCGTAAACTTAGCAAAATTTTCTTAAACAACTCGATCATTGCAATTCGCCATTCTAAATGAACCTTTACACCTCCTTATCTCTTCCAAAGGTTTTTCTAGGAACAATATCAAAAACTTTCTCAAAGCAAATGAAGCAATACAGGAGATCATTTTTATTATATTAGCCTTTATTTACAACAAACCTAAGAGTAATTAAGTGGTCCACAATTGAATGATAATTACTAAAAACCAACTTTGCCTTTAGCTCATTTTCCATGTAAGTTATTCTTACTTTAAAGAATAATTTCATACAACTTTGTTAAAAGAGGGTTGATCATGATGATTTTGTAATTTGTGGAGTTATTTTTGTAACCACTTTTAAAAATACAAACAGTGAGATTGAGGCTCAAATCTCTCTTTGAATTATCATAAAAGAAACATAAAGAACCAACTAGATCAAGCACAATTTGTTGAGACCTTGTTGTGACCTCAAATCATGAGAAAATAAAATCCACAATTAACAATCAATATGTAAAAAGAGTCTTGCCTCTCAATGACTCTTAAATCATAATATTTAAACTCCCATTCTTTGCCACTACACTCAAAAAAATTCAAAAGCTTGTATACCTTGTGTTTGCCCCTTTTCCAATTTTTCATATGAAGATCATTTCAAAAAGGTGACTTCGTTTTCTCCTTTACCATCTCATGCAAATTATAATTTAATTTATTTTGGAGAAATTTTGCCCATTTTGGTAATAAATTGAAATTAACTATATGCATGTTGTCGCTTTTTCACTCTCTTAACAACAATGGTAGAAGCAATTTAAAAAACTAACTAGATCAATCACAATTTGTTGAGAGTATGTTGTGATGGTCATAAGAAAGTAATATCAAAAGTTAACAATCAATTTATAATCTTTTGTTAAATAATAATAAAACTTGACAACCAACTAACAAGCATTTCCATTTTGTTTTATTTGCAGTGAGTTGGGGTGCATAATATTTTTTAATTTGTAATCCTTTGGCCATAAGACAAAATTGCCTAAGATGTCATAAATACAGAAATCTAATACAATGAATATTTGCCTCTTTTTGGCCACCAACAGCAGACTTCCAGCGATTAGCACATGCATCTGACTTTACTCAACCTGCGATGATCTGCCTTTCTTCAGTATGCATGCATCTTCTTCCAGAAAGCATTGGAAAAGTTGAATTATACAGCCACCACAGCTTCACAAGGCCACTTGCCCGTTACAATTTGAAAATTTAATGCACGCCAACCTCAAATTGTTTTTGGATTAAGATGGACAAATAAAACAATGTGGTTTCTAGGTTTCAATCTCTATCATAATCACACGTGTTAATTTTGTTGAAAATTTTAGTTGGGTAACTTAAAGTTTGTTTTTAAAAGTGTGTTTCTTTTTAATTTTTATATTGATATTTTTTTCAACTTTATTATTCAAATAGAAAAAATTGATTTTTTTTATATTATTTTGAAAAAATCTCACATAATGTTTTCAAAATCTTGGTTACAACTCTAAAATTTTGAAATTTTGAGTGTTCTAATGATTTTTGATCGTTTTAAATTTATTTCTACCATCAAATTCCTATTAAAACACAATTAAATTCATATTTTGTAAAATAAAAAAAAAAACTAAATCTCCTTGAAAAAAAACCTTTTAGAATTTATAAAGAATAAGTAGACTTTAATTATTACTACATGTAATTATTATTTTTTAAATAAAATAGTCATCCTTAACAAGGAGGATATTGAGAAGTCCTTGTAGTAATCCTTAACAAGGAAGATATTGAGAAGTCCTAGACCACTTCACGGTAATTTGAAAATGTAGACAGTGACAATGACATAATACCTAATTTTTTATTTAATTTGCTTTTAATTAATATAATACATTCTTTTTCATTCATTTCATTTCATATTATAGTATATATTATATTTTTTTTGTAAATATTAGTGTAAATATCTAAATATAATTTCTTTTCTACATAATAATTATATATATTTATATTTATATTTGATTATATAGTATTTAAATATATTTTTAAATTTAAAGAATACATGTCACTTCTTCATTCTATATATTGAGATATATAATTAATGTAATCTCAGTTTCTAAATAAACAAAAGGATTCTATTATGCAACATCAAATGAATGAAAAATGATCCATTTTGTAAGATAAAAAAACGTCCTATTTAATCGCTGTTCATTCTTTTTGTCCACACATAAAATTCGAATGGGCTTTCCAGATTTGCCTCTTTATAACGAGTTGTTTAGAGTTAAAATATCTTTATTCTTGAATCTTCTATGTTTACCTTATATTATTCTTGGTGATCCAACATCCTTTTCCCTACCAATAGTTTTACATTTTTCTCCCTCCAATAATCTTATTAAAATATGATAACATTTAGTTCGAATATTTTCGCTTAAAAATAATAACTTTTCCTACTGAATATCTCAATTTCCACACAAAATTTACCCAATTTTTTACCCAATAAACCTACTTAACATATATAATATTATGATATTCAGACAATGATCTTAATGAACTGATTTAATATTATGAAATTCTACTGTGTAGAGAACACTTGCAAGTTTCTGAGAAGTGGATTATTATCACAGCAAAAAAACATCATGACAATAATGGCATGAACTTCAATTGGTTAAGATTGAATTATTACTTCTTTTAAATGTAGGTGGCATATAATTTATATAACCCAGGGCATATAGTTTATATCCAGATATATAACCAATGAGCCAGAAGAACACACACAGTCTGAATAAATCTACAGCTTAGCTGACATAAACAATCATAAATACATTAAAACAAAGATCAATGCAACTTACATTCAGTGCAAGAAAATGCTAAACCTTTAAATTTAATTGAATAAAATTAAAACATCAAACAAAATTACCTTTTATTTATTTTACTCTAAACTATTCTATTATTAAAAAGTATTTAAGTTAAAAATATATAAAAGAAAAAAAAAAAAAATTTACTTGCATGTTTACCTCTTTTATTCTAAATTATTCTATCATTGAAAAATAATGTATTCAAGTTATTTTATTTTTCAATATGATTAAAAAATACAGGTTTTTCCATAATTGCTTTTGCTATAACCAAATGCTTTTAATCATGTGCTGATGTTATTTTATTATGTGCTATTTTTCCATTAAACTAAAAACAATGTATTATCTTAAAAATGTATATAGTTTAATTTTAATTATGTGATTTTATTATTTTATTATAAACTAATTTAAAATTCAATTAAAAACAATATATTATCTTAAAAATATACTTAGTTTAATTTATTTCCATTGAATAAAATTTATAAAAGGTTTCCTATTCAATATTTGTTTTCATTGTTACTAAAATATGTTAGAAATATATTTAGCTTAGTTTATTGAAAGTAATTTTATTATTTAAAAATATTAATAAAAATAAATAAATAATTAAAATATTTAAAAATAAATAATTAAAATATTTAAAAATAAATAAATTATTACATACTTTTGTTATAATTAAAACATATATACATATAAATTGTATGAAATGATATTAATATAATTTGGATGATTGGGAAGAATGATTGTTACTCTCCCTATCCAAATCCAATTTTTGTAAGTGACATGATACTTTTGTTAACCCCTATATAATCATTATATAATGATTAAATAGATTATGTAATTCTCACCATATAAATTAATTATAAATTACTAACTTATTTTAAATAATTTTATTATTAAATAAACAATAGAAAGAATGAAGATACTTAGATTTTGTTCATATATAATTGAAATATTTATATTATTAGATATTTTTGTTGTAGTTAAAATACTAAATTATTAAATAATATTCATTATAAATAATTTGCAAAATGTATTTTAAAAATTATTATAAATGAGTTATGTAAGGTTTTTGTTCAAAATTATATTTAAAAATGAAAAAAATAATAAATAAATATTTAAACATGGTGTTATGTATTTTTTAATGATTATTACTATTTAATTATAGCAATTTTTACCCCTCTCTCTCTCTATATATATATATGTGTGTGTGGCCTTTTAAGATAATTTGCTTTCTATGATGAGAAATATTGAAGAGAAAATTTCCTAATGCTTTTTATTTCATGAATTTATATGTTATGAAAATCATTAGTGTTGTAAATATGGTAGAGTTGATTCTCAATGTGCATATAGGAAGAACACATTCTTTACATTTCTTAATATCACAAAGATTACAAGTTCTTTCTTCATATGCTGTTTTAATTGTAAAGGTAATTTTCAAATTCTAACATATTTTAATGAACTCTTCTAGGCGCATTAGCTTTCTCTAATTCTCTATTTCTTTAGGAAAGTGTGATTTCTATTTCAAAATACCGTGCATTAGCTTTCTCTAATTCTTTATTTCTTTAGGAAAGTGTAATTTCTATTTCAAAATAGTTGTGGTATCGCTTTTTATAGCATCTATATTTTCAAGAGTGACCTCCCCTTATGTAGCCTACCTAGAACTTGAAATATTTTTTGTTGAGGAAAAACATTGCTTTAAAAGTTATTATAAAGTTTTATGTAATTGACCAAGGATGGTCAAAGATGACTGTAATTGAATATTTTTATTTAATAAATTAAAATACGAGACACTCATCCAAAGAGGACTATTGAAGAGTGTTCACTGATGTAACATACCCATAACTTGAAACATTTTATGTTTGAGAAAAACATTATCTTAACTTTTGTTGTAAAGTTTTTATATTTGGCCAAGTGGTGAAGGATGACTGTAATTGCATAATATTATTATTTAATAAACTAAAATAGGAGACACTCACCCAAAGAGATTGTTGAAAGAGTGTTTACTAACCCATTAGGTGGAATGGAATCTGGGGTAGAAGGCAATGGACAAGTGGCAGCATCAGGAACTCGGTAACTAGCTGTTGTTATGGGACAAATCCCTTGAATTGTGGTCAAACTTCCGTGAAAAATAGGACTAGAGCTTGAGGCTCATTTATTTGGAAATTGACCATTAAAAGAGCTAGGCATCTTTATAATCCATTGAATTTGAGCAGAGGCTCAAACTTTTTCTTACGAGAAAATTTACCTTCTAGTTCTGTTGTATGCACACAAGAGATTCAATGAGGGGAAGCTAAGTTTTGAGTTGTAGTGTAAGCCTATTTAACTTCTGCTGAGTGCAGATTTTTCTTGCTGAGTGCAGAGATTTATTTCGAGGTGTACTGCAAGTCCTCATTGATTGCTGGAAGTACAACCTAAGTGCCTTTCTTCTACATAGAGTCTTCTACCTAGTGGTTCAGTAAACATTCTCAGGGGTCCAAAGGAGCAAGTGATATTGGCTGCTTCTTCTAGACAAGGTTGGGAGGAATAGGCCTCTTTGGGTGTTTATCCACCCTATCTACATTATCAGGTTCTACTTGTTATTTCATTTCTAGTAATCATAACTTATTATAATTTTAGGTTACTATTTTTTTTAATATTGTTAGTTATTACTAATCAGATTGAAATGAATGACTTTCTGAACTGCATGAAGAAGTAATATGATAATGATAGATTAAATTACTTCCCTGCATTTTTCCACACACTATATTTGTGTCGTACTCTAGTGCAGGGAAGGGTGTTTAAAAATAGATAAATGATATACACTAGATATAATGATTGAATAGACACACTCTGTTATGTTTCCTGTAATTCCTTATCTGTTTACATTTTGCAGTTTATAATATCTTATGCTTTCAGTCATAGAAAACATAGCAACATTTATACTATGCAGACATTGTAATATCTTTACATTTACAGCAACAGAAATAGAAGAACTCAAACAGTCCCATGTTTCTGTACAAAACCCTAAGTACAGTTATAGGGTAACCTTTTATATTTCAGAAAGCAAATAATGTATCTAATATTATTTTCAATATAAGAATCCTTCTAACGCTCTTAGCTTCCTGCTTTTGTATTTTTAAACAGTATTGAGATACATATTATAGATTAATATAAAACAAGGTAAATCAAAACCAAACATATTTACTATACAGCACTAATAGTATCTTTTCATTTATTTAACCTTTACACATTACTTTATTTATAAATATAAAACAACTCTCATTTTGGACGAGTGTCCCAATGTCTCAACCCTAGTTATTTCAAGTAATACTAGGATAACCTTTGATCACTTCAACAAATCAAAATAGAATATACAAGATAGAGCTCGACTACACAAAGAATTTTCCATACAGTCTTCACCTTGCAGGTTACATTCGAAACCCTTGTTGTTTTTATAGTTAGTATTAAGTAGGGTTCTCAACCAGCCTCACGGCCGAAACCCTTAAACATTTCTAAACACTAAACTCACTACGACCGGGTTTCAAATAAGGTTCATTTCCCTTGATCAACAATAGTGGTAACATAGTCACATCGTCTAGAAGCCTAACCTAAACGTAGAAACCACATTTCGACAAAGGGCTTAATGCCATTGATAATAAAACAACTGTACGTTTTCAAATAAACCTAAGTTAACAATCATATTTCGACAAAACGAAAATAGACATACGAGACTAGGTCTCAGCATTAAGATCAATTTCACAACACCTTTTCGAACTTATTTTTTTCAAAAACGAGTACAAAGTTTGAAAACTAGGCATTTAGCCATTTCGGCTCTTGGCCTTCAAACAAAAATCAACATTTTATAAACATACAGGAATGGGCTATTTCCCTTATCATTGTATGACAAACATCGATTAAAATAACACAGGCTGTCAAGATCATTTCTCTCACGAACGGCTCTCATAAACAAAATTAAAGTTCCAAATACCATAACCTTTTTCATTCATCAAATTGCCGAGGTTTGAACCCTTTCAAATAGTTGTTACACTTATCAACAAATTGTTACATAGTAAAACGCTATAGAGTCAACGTCGAGGTAGGTCGAGGATTCAATCCTCCCTACACTTTACATTCGGCTTACAAACATTACAATGGCGATAACATCCATAGCCGGACCACAAGACTAAATATGCGGCTAAGAACCAGACAAGGACTGACAGTTTGCAAGCTGAAACCCACAGGAAACCACCAACGCTTACAAGGTTTCAAGCACATTTCCAATTTAGTTTTGAATATAGAAATCCAAAACCAAAGAGTACATGCCATACAACACATGGCGTGGTTAAAAGATGAAATATGAAGTTCAAAACAAAATAAAGACAACTGCAACGTTATAAAATTTCATGAATAATAAGAAAGGGAAGAAATGACTTTCTTATTCAAGAAAAATTTGCTTCTGAATCCAATTACTCCATTTCGATGAGAACCAGAACCCATTACACCATAGAAAACTCAGCGAACGAAGGACACATCTCATAGAGCTCACTCTATAAATTTTACGAGTTACAGGTCAAGGTATCGAACCCTCGAGAGGTTCCTCCATAACATCTCTATAAACCCTAAGAAACTGGATCCTGTCGGCCTCTCCAAATCCCACTCCCTACCAAATGAATGCCAAGAGTATGCTCTCGTCGAGGTAAGTCCAAATAAGTTAGGGTTAGCATCACTACCATGGAAACCACATGAAGACTTGCCACACGGGATGCCACTAGACTTTCCACCCACAACACTTTAATGCACTTTTATTACCATATCTACTATTTATGCCACACCTTCCATCGCATCATAATCAAGTCAGGGTTTCGGTGTTGCATGGTTTGCAACCATACTATACTATGGATATGTGTTACCAAAGGTCAAACTACTATCCTTAATTTATCCAAGTATTACGTATGTTTTTCCATTGCGCCATATCCTAGGTTAAGGTTTCGGCCATTCACTATGGCGAAACATACAACCATAATATAACATGGTTACATTACTCCTAAAGTCATTTAAACAATCAAGCCCTTGTACATGGTATGTAAACTATAAAGACCATTTCAACACTATTGTATAGTTATTATTACAATGCTCTAGTATTATAACATCCATCGTATAAATTAATAGAAGAGAGTGCATAAAGTATATAGTTTACAACTATAGACTTTTTTTAAAATCACCATAAAAACACTATTTTATAGGTCATGTATATAGTGCATAGGATCAAAAGATAGGAATAGAATTACAATAAAAACATTTGAGATTAGGATATGATCCTATTACTATAAATATTTGATTACAGGTTGTAATTCCTAGGTGTAGGATTTAAATCACCTTAACATTAATTTTGACGCTCAACACTTTCAACATTATACAAATACATGTGTAAGGCAAATAACATAAATGCTGAGAATGGAGTGTAATGGTTATGAAATCATATAAACAACTCAATACATATTATAACCGAAGGAACAACTGGAATAGATATCACCCTAGAATACTGGAGTTACTCTAATTCCTTTTTATAACATCGAAGGCTCATTGAAGTTAATTAGGACCTCTTTACACTTTTCGAAATAGTATTGCTCTTACCTGTGATCTGCAACAAAAGTTCAATGCTTTAGCTAAATAGCTAAGTAAGCCTCGGGGTGCCCATAGGACCCCTTCATCATCAACAAGAAAAGGAAGGAGTTAGCACATATAATGAATTCGGTATCAAGTCTATAAAGTATCGACAACTACATAAGAAAGCATAACTGATCTAGGAGGCATGACTTGAGGTAACAACATTCAACAATAGTATACTTTAGCTATAAAAACATTATGCATATTTTGTAATACATTAAACACACATAATCGACATAAAATGTCTAGTACATTTTGACATCTAGTTAAACAAACAAACATTTATTATACTTCCACACGGCCGTTATAGCAATTAATGCTACTCTGAAAAATTTTAAATTTTTGTGATTTTTGGGATGTTACAACTGACCCACTAGGAGGAATGAACTCGTTGTAACACCTCCAAAATTCGTAAAAAGTAAAAAATTTATATGTAACATAAATACTACAGTTTAATATGCGGAAAGTATAATTATGGAATGTTAAACTCGTAGTTAACTGCTTAACTATAAATTATCATGGTGATACTTAATTTCCAAATTCATTGTTTTATTAATGCGTCTTAACTACTGAAATAATACTTCTAATTGACTGTCATTAATACGATGCTTTAATCCTTAAGACGATATTGATATTTTAATTATAATGTTAACACTTAATTGTTTCCTTTTGTTGAAGGGGATCCTTGTGACACCCCGAAGCTTACGTAGATTTATGGTTAATACATGTTGCCACTATGTCCAGGTTACAGGTGAGAATACACATCGATAGAGAATTGTATTGATATTGAGGTTGATATGGTGATAAATCACTTCTTTACTTCATACTAATTAGTATGTCATTATGAAACTTAGTCCAAACTCTACTAAGGAGTTGGAGACTTCTAACTCAAATTTAATGGTGATGAACTCTTGTTTCTCTAGTTGATTTACATTATACACATATTAGTTGATTAGGTCTTTAACTTAGACTTTGAGGTTCCTAGACAATTTCAATGGTGTTATTTTAATGTGATCTGAATTATATAAAAAGTGGGTTCCAAGGCTATTCATCGTTAAAGTATTGAGCTCTCCAACAAACGATGGCATGAACTATAGCAATGTGGGTTTTCCGTTTGAAAGGTGGTGGTTAAAAGTTCATGCATTCAATGAACCCACATGAATGATTGGAAGTGAGCTCCACGTATATGGTAAACTCTATCCTTGCGCTAAGGGTTTGGTCTTGGCATTGTTGTTGTGTTTTTGGAGGGGTAGAGAGCCATGCTCTCTCGGCCGTGTTGAGGCCTCGGTTGTGCAGGTTATATGCAAAGGTGTTGGAATGGTTCCAAGGCTCCCAACAGAGGAAGAAAACCCAAGTTGAAAGGATTCGAAAGACCCTGCGCAAGCGTAGTTCTATCCCCAACCTGTTTGGTATGGTAATCCCCCACGGATATTCGGCCTCCACTGGCACTCTAAGAGTTGGTGATTTGAGAAATTAGGTCAGTTTCCCAATCAAGGAAAACAAGGGCGTGAAAATGGTAAACTAAGCTAACCTAACCTATTTCAGCAGAGGAAACTAATTTAAGTTAGTCCTATTCTAAAATGAAAGCTTGATATTGTGCAGATTAACCCTAAGGTGTGACGAATAAGTAAATTACAACCTTTCAAAGAAATGCTTTTAGTTGTTTCACTTATTAAATTAAATCACAATCCATTAATGAAAATTAAAAGACAATAATTCAAGTACTTAAGCCTGTTCAAGATAAATCCATAACCAATTTTCTAATTGAAAAATTAACAGTGATTATTGTGGTGTGAATCACTTGCAGAAATCGATAAAGAAAGTATTAATATTAAATAAACTTAACAAAATAATTCATAGCATCAATGAGTCATACACGGAAACCAATGTGATAGATCAATGCATTATACATGTGCAAAATGATAACATTCACTGTAGATGACAATTTGAAGTACACAATCAGTAATTCTCAAATAAACTTGAAGAATAACAAGAGATAGATCAAAAGATGACTTTACTGTATTAAAAGAGGTCTTGTACATAAATTACAAAAGGATCTGCTAAATAGAGTATCTCCAATCCAGTCTCCTGCTGACTTGCAACTCCAAAATTACCAACCTCTAACTATGAGAGGTCCTCCTCTTTAAATAGAAAATTACAGCAGAATAGAAAGATGGAGATTTCCCAAAACAGGGATTACAAAATCGGATCAAACTATCGATCCAAGAAATACGACCATTTCTCATTTTACATGATTCTCGTCACCTCTCAAAATGATTTTCTAAATATTCTTCTTTTAATCAAAGAAATCTTCACGGCACAACAAAATTTCAATCCCAAATTGATGACTATCGGTAACAGGTGGTTTGGCTTGCGGAGAATCTTCCATGGGAACTTCTAGATCAGGAACTATATTCTCAAAAACAAAAAAATCCATTAAAGTATCTACTCGAGAAGAAGTCGACGGGACATCAAGATCTTGGTTGATTATAAAATCTCATATAACATCATCGTCACGGTCATCCAGTTCGTTGGGAACTTTCTTCTCTTTCTCATCGGGGAATTGCATGCACACAGACAGAGCCTCAGAATCTTCTTCACCACTATCGCTACTTAAATTAGGAACACCTGCATCAAAAGGTGGTGACATAGGTTCTTGATATAGTAAGGGATAGAGTTCTTCATCTTCAAAACGGGCATTGGGAGATTCATTACCTGTCTGCATATTGCTTATATTCGATACGTTCAGAAGGAGGCTTACAAGACTATCACACAGAATGTTTCCCCTTAAAGAATGAAAAGGATGAGCTAAAGGTTTCATGTTTGTTTCCCATTTAAGGCCAACCGATAAGATGACAGTAATTGGGCAGGACGAGTGGTAATGATTCAAATTATATGACCAATTCATTGCAATTATCCAAACTGTAATGAAATGAGTGAAGACATGCATCCATTGGATCTAAACCCGTGTGAAAGTACACAACCAACCAAAACTTGCACGACTTAAACTGCTTTCAAAAGCTCATTATTACAAGTATTTTCACATCAGCAATCATGACTTCATATTTGTGACCAAAATGGAAATTGTGGTTAGAAAGATGACTGTGAAATGACTCAAGCAGGAGCTTCAGTACACAGATTAGCAACCCTTTTGCATGTATCAAATTGGATCTCGGTGACCTGATTTAACACAATAACCGGAACAACCTTTTCAGACCAAAACAATTGTAATGATATGCAATCTTAAGGAGTCTAAACAAATGGAAAAAGTATGTAAAATAGAAAACTAGAACTAATGAACACAGGGTGCAGTAATGGCACCAATCCAACGTAGAGTAACTGAAAACTAGTAATAACATCTTTTGATAGGAATTCTTGCAACGAAATAATAGCGCGATGAAACAATCTTTCAACAGTAAAATAAAATAAGAAAAAAAAAACCCTTATTTATTGGATTTACCAGATTAAAAGATGACCATGCAATCAAAATGAATGGACGGCTGAGATGAACCGGAGCGGGATGTGGGATCGGGTTCATATTTTATTTTGAAAGTTTATTTAAGAATCCTGAAAGCTGAAACCCGAAAGTGTCGGGTTGCAGGTTTCAGGATTGCAAGAAAACAAAAGCGCAAAAGAATTCCTGAAAGCCGGAACCCGAAAGTGTTAGGTTGCAGGTTTCGGGAATGAGAAACAAAAATCGCAATCGAAAAACGTTTCCCAAAAGCCGCAACCCGAAAGTATTGGGTTGCGGGTTTTCGGAACATGCAACAAAAACAAACTTAAAAGAAATTCTAGAAAGCCGAAAGCTGCAATTGCGGGTTTCGGGATCAAATCTCCCGATATTATTTACAAAGAAAACTGCAACACGCAATTGTCAGGTTGTGGGTTTCGAAATGATGAAAAACAAAAGTTGAAAAATAAAATCTTGCAACCCACAACTGTCGGGTTGCGGGTATCGGGTTTGCTACATGTTGGGTTTCCTAAACTCAACGACAAACAAACAAATCCTGCAACCCGCAACTGTCGGGTTGAAAATTTCAGGTTTGCTACATGTCGGGTTTCGGGTTTATGGAAGTAAATGATAGAAAACTCAAAAATTGAAGCTTACTACAAACCCAAAACACTAAGAAATTTAAGATGAAAAGGAAAACACACAGGACAAAAGCATGGGTAAGGGATCTTAAGGATAGAAAACCAAAATCTCATATTTACGAGAAAACTCACCCAACTACCTTTGTGTTTATTAGGAATGGGGCTCCCGTGCTTCAACTAAGCATGGGATCTGTTGTGGCCACAACAAATGGTGGCTAACTGGGACGAACTAGTTATGTTTGCAACAAATTCAGCTAAAGAGAATAAGTCAACCAACTAATATTTTCAACCTGAATTTTAGAAAATGCTCATTAAAAGGATAGTTAACGAGCAAGAAACATAAGATTAATATATCCCTAGACATGACCATTTTAAGGATAATGCAATCTGATAAGGAGGCACAGGAAACAACCAGGGTTCTTTACCTTGATGTAGTCATTCAAAACTAGCTTGTGTGGAACGTTGAAATAGACTTAGAACTGCACATGGATATCCCAATTACACATCACTTTGGTTTGTTAAAATTTTATTAGTGTACAACCATTTATTCAACTATATACAACAATCCATTTTTTTTTTGAAAGATATAATAGATCATGCATATATAAGACCACTGCCCTCACTTGGTGATCAAATATCAGCAGTGCCATTCACAGACCTAATCCAGAACCTGACCAAGCCAGCTCAGTAAGGAGACTCCTTGTCTTCCAATTGAAATACTGAAAGCAACTACCATGGCTTGGTGACCACACTGTGGTAGTTTCAGTCCAAATCAAGCCCATGATCATGGCAGGGATGGCTTGTGATAAGACCCCCATGTTCTTATATACAACATGGATCTTACTAAAAAAACAAAAATATTTTATTGAATTGTAAATTACAAGGCCACCACCATGGCCTGGTAACCATATATTAGTAGTGTTACTCACCTGCACTTTGCAGATCATGAACAGACCGACCTGTGATAGGATCTTCCAACTCCAAGCAAAACTAAAAGTCATCTTCTAAGTGTGGTGGCTTGATGTGAATATGTCATTCCACTAAGCACCTATCAACCTAATGGGATGGCTTGATAGCAAGACCCCCCCACCTTGCAATTTACATTTATTAATGGATTTGTTACCAAGGTGATTGTAAAAGGATCTAGAGAAGAACAAGCTATGCAGCCTATTATAATATGTTGTTTGAACCATGAAACATGAGATCATAAAACTTGGTTATCACCCAGACCTCTATTTAGCAAACGAGACATGTATAAGATAATGATCATCATGGAAAGGTATCAAACTAGGTCCTGCAATCATTGACTATGTTCCCCTTATTGAATAAATTCTGACACAGGTCAAGGAAAATGTGGCTGATAGAAACTTCTGAAACCTCACTTGATGTCATCTGTGAGGAAAACTAATTAATAATCATCACCAAATGTGCAGAATTTTCACAACAGAATGAACAAAAGAAAACAATCTAAATCATGAAAACTAAGAAAAACAAAAATAAAGAGACCAAAACTATATACAAGTGCATCAGCTTGATCAAACAAAATACTTTTTGAGGAGTGAAAGATTCACTGGATAAGTGTCTACAACTCCTTCCAGTGTCTGTAATCGAATAGTACCAAGACCCATCTTAAAACCAAGTCTCCAACAGAAAATTTCTTGTCAGATGAAGATTTTTCATCAAACCACCTTTTCACCATCTGCTTATGTTGATATAACTTGTTTCTAGCCATTTCCCTATCTTCCTCTAGTTTAAGTAGAGTGTCAATTCTCTGTTGGAGGGGAGAAGAATCATCTTCTTGGACAGACTGGGCTAACTTCATTGAAGGGATGGTAAGATTAGAAGGAATAATGTCTTCTTTGCCCTACACTAGATAGTAGGGAGAATTTCCAATTGCTACCTTTGGAGTAATTCAATCTTCCCAAAGAGCATTATTGAGTTGTGTATTCCAATCTCTACGGTGAGAGTCTATAGTCTTCTTTAGAATGTTGATCAAATTTTTGTTTGAAGAATCATCCAACCCATTACCCTTTGGGTAGTAATTGGAAGAAAATTTGAGTTTCATCCCCTTTTCAAAAGCGTACTTAGTTATGTCAATCGAGGAAAAATAGGTTGCATTATAAAAGACTAGGTACTCTGGAGCACCAAACCGTGAGAGTATCTGACAGTCTAAGAAAGAAATCACTTGGATGACATTACATTGCTTAAGTGGGACTGCTTCCACCCATCTGGTGAAGTAGTGAGTTGCTGTGAGAATGTATTTGTGTTGGAGGGATGAGGTAGGATTTATGTGTCAAACAAAATCCATCCCCCATTGCTGAAATGGAATCTGAATAGTGACTGGTTGCAAAGGGAAGGTAGGTTTCTTGAACTTCCCTGTGCATTTCTAGCATGGTTCACACCTCCTTACATAGGCATAAGAATCTTTAAACAACGTAGGCTAGTAATATCCAGCTCTAAGAATCTTATGAGCTGTTGTCTCGCCCGAAAAATGACCTCCAGCTGTTCCTGCATGAAATTGAAAAAGAATGTCATCAGTCCGGTCCTTTTCAAGACATCTAAGGAAAAAACCATCATATTTTTTTCTAAACAGAACTTTATTTATAAAATGATAAGGAGTAGCCTTTAATCTTAAAGCCCTGCGTTTTTTAAAGTCCAAGGTTTCATGGGAAAACCCATGGTTCAGAAAAAATTTGATATGGTCATACCATTCTGATGTCGGGGTATCAATAGCATTGACAGAACCTATTGGAGGATCTTCCTCTTGCTCCCATTCAGTTTGCTAATGTACAGTGTCATTGGATTGAGTATTAAGAAGACAAAGGCCTTGCCCTTTGACAATTTTGGTTGGTCTTATTTCCAAATCATACTCCTGCAGAGTAGTCATCCAATGGGCTCTTTTTTTTCCCAACTCCTTCTGGATCAACACATTTCTAATAGTAGAATATGGCACAATGACCTTTGTTCGAGATTTTAACAAATAAGGCCTATAATGTTTGAAAAACTTGTAAACTACATAGGCTTGTTTGTCAATTTGTGAATAATTGAGCTCTCAACCTTTGAAGGTTGAACTCAAAAAAGAGATTGGAATCTATATATGACTATCCTGTTTCTGTGTCAAAATAGCTGCATAGGAAAAATCAGTGGCGAAAGTGTAGAGAATAAAATCTTTATCAAAATCTGGGGACATAAGAGCAGGAGCTTCAGCAATGGCCTTATGAATTTCAATGAATGCATCCTTTTGTTCTTGTGACCAGGTGAACTGTACCTCTTTCTTAACTAAATGTTGTAGAGGTTTAACTATCTGAGCAAAATTAGGTACAAACCTACGTACAAAGTTGATCTTCACAAGAAGGACTGCATTGCTTTACGTGAACTCGGTAAGCCAATTTTTGAAATAGCATCTGTGCATTCAGGGTCGATGATCATACCTTCTTTTGAAACAATGAAGCCCAAAAGCTTCCCTTCTGTAACTACAAAAATGGATTTCTTGGGGTTCAGGGAGATGGCAAATTTCCTACAACATTCGAAAACCTATTTCAAATCAACTAGATGTTCATGTTGCCTCTTTCAATATATCGTAATATCATCTAAATAGACCATGAATGAATTATGCATCAAACCTCGGAAAGCTATATCCATAGCTCTTTGAAAAAATGGTTGCTGCATTGATCAAACCAAAGGGCATTCGCCTATAGGCGAAGGTGCCCCAAGGGGTTTTGAAAGTTGTTTTTAATTAGTCATCCGGGGCGACCATAACCTGGCTGTACCCCGAAAAACTGTCCAGGAGAGAGAACATTTCTGACCCTACTACTCTTTGGAGAGTATATTCCATAGGTGGAATAGGGTAGTTATCTTTTTCAGAAGCCCGATTCAGATTCTTGAAATCGACACACAATTGGATTTCACCACTTTTCTTGAATACAGGCACCAAATTGGCTATCCATTGTGTATGCCTCACCGGAAAAATAATTCAGGTTGTGAGTAGCTTTTCCAGTTCTTTTTTGACAAGAGTCTCTAAACTGGGATGCATTTTCCGAAGTATCTGTTGAAAAGGTTTCACTTCCGGCTTCATGGGTATGTTATGGTAGATGACGCTAGTGTCAAACGTTTTCAATTAGTCATAGGTCCAGGCAAAGACATCTTTATATTCTTTACACAGTTTAATGATAGCTCGCCTTTCTTTTGGAGTACAATCAATTCCTAAATTGATAAAATGGGGTTCTTGCTCGGTCCCTAAATTGACTTGCTCATAGTTCAGTGAAGAGCTCTATGTTTTACAATTGGTTTTGTGTCTGAATTTGTCTTGCAAATCGTAGAACTTCTCCAAATTGATCACAGACTTTGGGATGACGTTCGAGGAATTAGAGAGAGACTTTTCATGTTGATCCTCATCTATAGCCATATCCTAGAATGTATCCTGGGTTGTCAGAAAATCAAGTATCTGTTGATCATCATCGAACACTTTCCAATTTTTCACATTATCTAGTATAGAAGGCCTATACATCAGCTCTATTGAAAATGTTTGAGGAGATAGGCCCTATTGTGGTATCAATCTGGAAGCTGTATTTGCCAACAAGTCAACATCGAAATTCTGAGACCTCGAGACTGAATTAATATTAAATGCAGTAAAGGAGCTAGTAAGATCTCTTACCAATTTCTGATAATTCAACAGGCGTGAGGACAAGCAGTGTATCTTATTCCTCACATGTTTCACAATAATTTCTGAATCTCCAAAGCAATGAATGATCTGTACTTTCAAGTCAACAGATTTCTTAAGTCCCTGTATCAGGGCCTCATACTCAGCCACATTGTTAGTACAATCAAAATCTAATCTACATGCAATCATAGTTTTTGTCCCTTTTGGATCTATGAGAACACAACCTACACCAGCTCCGTCCTTAGATTTAGAGCCGTCAAAAAACAATGTCCAAGCAATAGGATCTAACCTAAAATTTGTATTTACATTAAAAACATTATGTACAATGTCTCCTAAGAATGGCATAGAAGTGAGATGAGTTACCTGAGATTCATTCTGTGCACTCTCTTGTGGTGAAATGTCATCTGATAAATCCCCGAAGAAAGTGTCGAAGGTAAAATGCTCAATGTGTGTGTTGAAATAACCTGCAGGCTCACTTGAGTCATTTAAGTCTGTGACTATCTGTTTCATGTAAGGCTC
This sequence comes from Larix kaempferi, assembly GCA_027924585.1. Taxonomy (NCBI): domain Eukaryota; kingdom Viridiplantae; phylum Streptophyta; class Pinopsida; order Pinales; family Pinaceae; genus Larix; species Larix kaempferi. The sequence continues at coordinate 28,409,620 of BSBM01000096.1, read as the reverse complement.
CCTACTGATCTTGATCTTAGTTGGCTGACCATTGTAGGGTAACCACAAATGGGACCAATCAGTAGCAAAATAGCCTTTTAGCTTTTATGACCAATATCTACCAAGCCACATACCATATGCTTCTGGGATGTCAGCAATGACTATATCAATTATTTGATGGATCAGAGGATCAATAGATAATGTAATTAAGACATTTCTAAGTCTTCCTACTACTCTGACTTTTGATCTGTCAAGTTGTACTATCTTAGTAGGGCAAGGTTCCCATGTGACATTAAATTTTCTACAAATAGATAGAGGCATCACATTTGATGAGGCACCATAGTCTATCATGCAGTTATGTACGTTTTAGTTGAAAATCACGAAAGTAAGCAGAAAAGGAGGTGTCCTTCTGCTAGCATACTTTTGATCATCTGGTTTAGTGAAAGCGTCAAGGTTATTATTCTGCAACTCTCTTTGCTATTTGACCACCATACTTTTGGGTAAAGTATCCCTCATGGAAGGGATTTTCAACAATTCAAACAAAGAGATGTTTGCCTTAACCCTTTTAAGATCTTCAACTAAATTGTACTCCATTTCAGGGATGAATGTATCCTTATTGGGAACAGTCCTACCTTTATTAGGAACTGGTGTGGAGGATGAAGGTTCGTAAGGGGGTTGAGGTTTAGACCTTGTGTTATAAGGATGTTGAACATTAAACACAATCTCAGGTTCTTCTTCTTCTTCACACATAAGAAGCTCTGAAAAGTAACTTATAGTGTTGATTTGTGGATCCTCATGTTCATCTTCTTCTTCTTCAGGTAATTGTCGGTCTGGATCAGTTTGATCATTGGGAACTTCACGGGTGTTTTGAGATTTTGATGTTAAGGCTCTAAAAATTGAATAAATTTCTTCATTTGTGAGGCCTTCTGTTGGATTAGGAGGCGTTGGATTTGGTGGAGGTTCATAAGGTCTCCTAAAAGGTGGCCTCATAAAACCTCTATTCTGGTTTTGATTTTCATTGTTAGTCTTTTTCAAATCCACCATCTCGTTTGACATTTTCTAGATGAACTTTTTCATGTCAGTCATGTCAAATGGATACTTGTTTTGAGCAGTGGGTTTGGGAACACTATCATTCCTTTTCCTGGAAGTGGAAGGCTGTTCTTTTGAGGTTTCCAGACTTTCCTTCAAATAGAAAATGTCCTTTTCAACTTGTATTGCTTCATCGAACAATTCTGGCAAAGTTCCTTTGCATGTTCATTTCACCCACATTGAAATAGAAGCAGGTAGTCCTTTTTCATAGTAGGCTACCAACAATTCTTTAGCAGGAAGAAGGTTGGTGGGAATTCTATTCTTTAAGTATGAGAACCTCTGATTGAAATCTTTAATCCTTTCTTTCCCTTTGATTTTCATGGAGGATAATTCCAAAACAAGATCTTGTGGTGTTTTGTCATCTCCAAATGTCTAGATGAATAATTTCTCAAACTCATCCCAAGAAACAATAGACCTTTGTGGTAAGGAAAAATACCATGCAACTGTCTTTCCGTCAAAATTATAAGGAAAGAGGCTACAAACTACATCCTCATGAATAACACTTCTAAGTCTAATAGCCTGCATGAAGGTTTTAACATGATCTAGTGCAGGTGACTTGTCATCTGGGTTAAACTTCGATAACCATTTCTCAGGGTTTTTGGGTAGTCTATGTTGGTCTCTAAGCACCCATATTGCATCTTGGTCGAGCCATGGTCTGTTTTGGCTTACTCCACCCATCGGTGGTTCTCCTTCTTCTTCTTCTGACGAAGAGCTTGAAGAATGTTGACTGTCTGAGGAAGACGATGAGGACGAAGGAGGAGATGGTGGTGGTCCACTAGCTCCAAGTTTTGGCTGATCTGGGGCTTCCTGAAAAAGTTGATTGAGGTTGTATTCAGGCGAACCTGAACAATCAACTCACTTGTGGTGTGTTATGTTTTGATCAGCTGTGTGTTGATGTTCACTATTGGAGTTAGCTCAGTGTTGGGTTGGTTGATCACTAGTATGTGTAATTGTGTTTGATTGACCCTCTTGATCACTGGTCTGCAAACCGTTATCTCAATTGATGGCTGCCAAACCACGACTTCACTCAATAGAGATTCTTTGTTCCTGTCTAGTTACACTATCATGGGACTAGTTCAAAATGTCTTTAAGGAGAATTAATCCTCTTTTGTGGGATATGATTACAACATCCCTTCCAACTTGTTTTGTTGTAGGTGCAGGGACAGTAGTAGTGACCTGAGCAGGTGTAATAGGAACAACAATGGATTGTGACTCAGTGCGTTGTTAAGATGTTGAAGCCCTTGATTGGCTTCGAGTTTGAACCATTGAACTACTTGCTCGAGGAGGTTTCTTAGTGGCTTTTTTCAGCATGTTGTACTAGTGGCCCTCCTTCTAGCGCCATTTGTTGAGGCCTCGATTGCGTAGGTTAGATGCAAAGGTACTGGAATGGTTCCAAGGCTCCCAATAGAGGAAGAAAACCCAAGTTGAAAGGCTTCAAAAGACCCTGCGCAAGGGCAGTTCTATCCACAACCTGTTTGGTATGGTAATCCCCCATGGATATTCGGCCTCTGTTGGCACTCTAAGAGTTGGTGATTTGACCAATTAGGTCAGTTTCCCAATCACGAAAAATAAGGGTGTGAAAATCGTAAACTAAGCTAACCTAACCTATTTCAGAAGAGGAAGCTAATTTAAGTTAGTCCTATTCTAAAATGAAAGCTTGATATTGTGCAGATTAACGCTAAGGTGTGATGAATAAGTAAATTACAACCTTTCACAGAAATTCTTTTAGTTGTTTCACTTATTAACTTAAATCACAATCCATTAATGAAAATTAAAAGACAATAATTCAAGTAATTAAGCCCGTTCAAGATAAATCTATAACCACTTTGCTAATTGAAAAATTAACAATGATTATTGTGTTATGAATCACATGCAGAAATCGATAAAGAAAGTATTAATATTAAATAAAGCTAATAAAATACTTCATAGCATCAATCAGTCATAGAGGGAAATGAATATGATAGATCCATGCATTATACATGTGCAAAATGATAACATTCACTGTAGATGACAATCTGAAGTACACAATCAGTAATTATCGAATAAATTTGAAGAATAACAAGAGATAGATCAAAAGATGACTTTATTGTATTAAAAGAGGTCTTGTATAGAAATTACAAAAGGCTCTGCTAAACAAAGTATCTCCAATCCAGTGTCCTGCTGACTTGCAACTCCAAAATTACCAACCTCTAACAACGAGAGGTCCTCCTCTTTAAATAAAAAATTAGAGGAGAATAGAAAGATGGAGATTTCCCAAAACAAGAATTACAAAATCGGATCAAACTATTGATCTAAAAAATCCTGCCATTTCTCGTTTTACATGATCCCCGTCACCTCTCAAAATGATTTTCTAAAGATTCGTCCTTTAATCAAAGAAATCTTCACGGCACAACAAAAATTCAATCCCAAATTGCTGACTATCGACAATAGGTGGTTTGGCCTGCGGATAGTCTGCCGTGGGAACTTCTAGACCAGGAACTATATTCTCAAAACGAAAAAATCCATTAAAGGATCTACTTGAGAAGAAGTCAGTGGGACATCAGGTTCTTGGTTGATTATAAAATATCGTATAACATCATTGTCATAGTCATCCAGTCCGTCGGGAACTTTCTTCTCTTTCTTATCACGGAATTGCATGCACATGGACAGAGCCTCAGAATCTTCTTCACCGCTATCGCTACTTAAATCAGGAATACCTGCATCAAAAAGTGATGACATAGGTTCTTGATATAGTAAGGGATAGAGTTCTTCATCTTTAAAACAGGCATTGGGAGATTTATTTCCTATCTGCATATTGCTTATATTAGATACATTAAGAAGGAGGCTTACAAGACTGTCACACAAAATTGTTTCCCTTAAAGAATGCAAAGGACGAGCTAAAGGTTTCATGTTTGTTTCCATTTTAACGCCAACGGATAAGATGACAGTAATTGGGCAGGACGAGTGCTAATGATTCACAATATACGACCAATTCATTGCAATTATCCAAACTGTAACGAAACGAGCGAAGACATGCATCAGTTGGATCTAAACCCATGTGAAAGTACACATCCAACCAAAACTCGCATGACTTAAATTGCTTTAAAAAGCTCATTATTACAAGTATTTTCACATGAGCAATCATGACTTCAAATTTGTGACCAAAATGGAAATTATGGTTAGAAAGTTGACTGCGAAATGACTCAAACAGGAGCTTCAGTACATAGACTAGCAACCCTTTTGCACATATCAAATTGGATCCAGGTGACCTGATTTAATAGAATAATTGGAACAACCTTTTCAGACCGAAATAGGTGTAATGATATGGAATCTTGAGGAGTCGAAACAAATGGAAAAAGCATGTCAAATACAAAACCATAACTAACGAAAATAGGGTGCAGTAATGGCAATAGTCCAACCTAGAGAAACTGAAAACCAGTAATAACGTCTTTTGATAGGAATTCCTGCAATGAAATAATAGCGCGACGGAACAATCTTTCAATAGTAAAATAAAATAATAAAAAAAATCCTTATTTATTGGATTTATTAGATTAAAAGATGACCGTGTGATCAAAATGAATGGAGGACTGAGATGAATTGAAGCGGGATGCATGATCGGGTTCATATTTTATTTTGAAAGTTTATTTAAGAATCCCGAAAGCCAAAACCTGAAAGTGTCGGGTTGCGGGTTTCGGGATTGCAAGAAAACAAAAGCGCAAAAGAATTCCCAAAAGCCGAAACCTGAAAGTGTCGGGTTGTGAGTTTCCAGAATGAGAAACAAAAATTGCAATTGAAAAACTTTTCCCGAAAGCCGCAACCCGAAAGTATCAGGTTGCGGGTTTCAGGAACACGCAACAAAATCAAAATTAAAATAAATTCCCGAAAGTCGAAAGCCACAATTGCGGGTTTTAGGTTTCGGGATCAAATCTCCCGATATTATTTACAAAGAAAACTGCAACCCGCAACTGTCGGGTTGCGGGTTTCAGGATGACAAAAAAAAAAGTTGAAAAATAAAATGCTGCAACCGCAACCGTTGGGTTGCGGGTATCAGGTTTGCTACATGTTGGGTTTCCTAAACTCAACGACAAACAAACAAATTCCGCAACCTGCAACTGTCGGGTTGCGGATTTCGAGTTTGCTACATGTCGGGTTTCGGGTTGATGGAAGTAAATGATAAAATACTAAAAAATTGAACCTTCGTGCAAACCCAAAACACTAAGAAATTTAAGATGAAAAGGAAAACACACAGGACAAAAGTATGGGTAAGGGATCTTAGGGATAAAAAACTAAAATCTCATATTTACAAGAAAACTCACCCAACTACCTTTGTGTTTATTAGGAATGGGGCTCCCGTGCTTCAACTAAGCATGGGATCTGTTGTCGCCACAACACGCCGCCATGGCTATGAGCCATTGAAACACAGGCGAGCAAAAATTGGTTGCAGAGGTGAATACCAGTAAGTTTTTATCATGGTATTTGATGATACGGTTACAGTGAGAGTTTACAGTTTTGGTCACTTGGCTCTCGGCCAACATGCTTCTATGATCCTCTCGGCAAGCTAGAGTTTGAATGAAGGTAGGGTTCTACAATAATTCATATTTTTAACTATTTGTATGTATTGCTGTAAATAAATTTGATACGCTGTTGAACATCATTTAACCACTTGCTTCTTTGTTTGACATGTTTTCTACCTCTTCTCTCGTCTCGACTTGCATTTTGGTTAAAAGTTTGGAAGCAAGGGAAGGAAAATCCAGTGGTTTGGAACCATGGTAAGCTTCGGGCCTATCCACTAGAGTGACCTCTCTCAACAATGTTTTTATAAGCCACGATGGTTTTCTTGTTTTTCTACAAGCATGAACGTTGTTATTGTCTTCTCGCCAATGCTAGGGTTTCAACCACAGTGTAAGGAGTTTAAAATTTTGTTTTCTTTTGTTTTTGGGTACCATTCTGGTAGACCCTGAGCAATGCTCATAGTACTATACTCGTTTATGGAAAGAAAGTGTAAAGGTTTTGATACTTGTTTGAATGTTATCCAAGTGTTGCTCTCGACCTCCTTTACAACTTAAATAAATATATTTTTGGTAGCATTAGTAAATATTTGTTTTGGGGCCAAGCCCGACTTCAATAGTTTTTTTGTTAATATAAAATGCGGTTGTAATGTTTCTTGGGTTGTGAAAAGGTTTCTACAGGGTTAAACCCTAAACCCTGTCTCATAATGGATATATTGTGTAAGTTCTTAAAACCCGGCGAGCTCGCTGTTGCGACTCGAACCCTTAACTTTTAAATGAAACTCATTCTTTATTACCTATCTAAAAATGATGGAAACGATGCATCCTATGGATGCATTCAACAACACTCCAAATGTTTCGACTATATTAGGAATTAATTTGTTTTTTTTACTGTTTATATATTAATGCCGAGACCAACAGTATCGTTGTTGTCATCCTAGGTTGTTTTAAATTGGTTCTTAAATTTAATGTACTCAAGGTTGAGTCTTTCACGGGACTCGAAACCTTGCTGGTTTTGGTATAATGAATATATTTTTACTACAACATTTTGACTAATCGATACTTGATTGTAGTTTATGCCCACAGGGTTTGACCCTGAACTAATGTTTGAAAACCTTATATGCTATTTGTATAAGTGGATGCGTTTTCCAGAACTCTATTTCGATTTGTAATATTTAATTATTAATATACTATTGTATATCATTATTTTTTTTATGAGAATCGATTCATGTATGGTTTATCTAGGAGTTTTTCGAAGATGTTTAAGTTATAAGAGTTTGATGTGAGTTTTGTACATTCTACTTGTTTATTTTAAAGAGATTTATAATGACCCTGTATATTTCGTGATAGTATAATACTGTGGTTAAAGCTGCTTGTATTAATACTATGTAATGCATAAGTAATCATGCTGTGTATAGGGGCAATATTTTACTCTGTATATTATGTGTGTTTCCTAAGAATATATGGATTATACATTTCTATACTTTGTTTAAAAGATTGTAACTTCTATATGTACCGATGACACAAGGAATTTTATTGTAAGTTGTTCATTCTATGTGTAAGATAATCTATCTCTGTACAAATGTTAACATTATTCACAACGTTTACCAATCTAGGATTTATATCTGTAATATCTGTATAAAGACCTATGATGATTTTGATATGAACTTTGCTACTTGAGTTTCAAAATCAACTATTTGAGCATAAACAATATATATATCCATTGAGAACAACAAACAATAATGAATTCTATAAGTGAGATATTATACAAAATTATTCTTTTGCTTTAAATCTATCTACTATCTCTAATCTATGTTAATTAATCATCTTCCTGTACTAGAGTACATCACTTATAGTGAAAGGAAAAATATAGTAAGAAATTTATTCATCATTCTATATTTATCCAATCTTTATTCATCAATGCTTGATACAAAAATAATCTATCACTTCAGAAATCTTTCACTTCTAACAGCTACTGATATCGAATAAAACATCTGTAAACTATGATAACATAAAGATACAATTTCTAGAAATAGATCAGCAGTTTAGAAATAAATAAATTAAAGGCCAAGTAGAACCTGTTATCTCATAGGGTGGACAAACACCCAAAGATGACCATTCCTCCCGACCTTCTCCAGAAAACATCCAAGATCACTTGCTTTTGGACACCGAGCCACAAGGATGAAGATACTCTATAGAAGCAAGGCACTTTGTTTGTACTTCAGAAATCAAGAAGACTTTCATACAAACTCTATTTGTGCTTCAACAATTATGGAAACTTGCATGCAAATCAATCTTATGGACTTCAACAATCATGAAGACTTGCATACATAACACTATTGGTTTGGTCTTGGTAAAACTTGGTCATAGATGTGAATACCAGTAAGTTATTATCGTGGTCTTTGATGATACTGTTACGATGAGAGTTTACAATTCAGGTCACTTGGCTCTCAGCTAGCATGCTTCTATGACACTCTCGGCCAAGCTCGATTTTGAATGAGGGTAAGGTTTTGCAATAATTCATATTTTTAACTGTTTGTATGTATTCCTGTAAATAATCTTTATACGCTGTTGAACATCATTTAACCACTCGTTTCGTTGTCTCACGGGATTTCTACCTATTCTCTGGTCCCGACTTGGGTTTTGGCGAAAGGTTTGGAAGCAACAGAAGGCAACTCCAGGGGTTTGGAAGCATGGTAAGCTTCGGGCCTATCCACAAGAGCGACCTCTGTCAACAATGTTTTATATGCCGCGATGGTTTTCTTGTTTGTCTATGAGCATGAGCTATTATAGCGTTTCTTTGAGATGGCATTACTATTGTCTTTTGCCCTATGCTAGGGTTTCAAACACTGTGTAAAGAGTTTAAACTTCCCTTTTGTTTTGTTTTTGGGTACCATTCTGGTAGACCTGAGCAATGCTCATAGTACTGTACTCATTTCTGGAAAGAAAGTCTAGAGGTTTCGATACCTGTTTGAATGTTATCCAAGTGTTGCTCTAGAACTCCTTTACAACTTAAATAAATATATTTTTGGTAGCATTAGTAAATATTTGTTTTGGGGCCAAGCCCGACTTCAATAGATTTGTTGTTAATATAAAATATGGTTGTAATGTTTCTCGGTTGTGAAAAGGTTTCTACAGGGTTAAACCCCAAACCCTGTCTTGTAATGGATATATTGTGTAAGTGCTTAAAACTGGGCAAGCTCGCTCTTGCAACTCGAACCCTTAACTTTTAAATGAAACTCATTCTTTATTACCTATCTAAAAATGATGGCAATGATGCATCTTAATTTGTTTTTTTTTACTGTTTATATATTAATGCCGAGACCAACAGTATCGTTGTTGTCATCATGGATTGTTTTAAACCGGTTCTTAAATTTAATATACTCAGGTTGATTCTTTCACGGGCCTCGAACCCTGAACCCAATTTTCAGGGTTTGTAAATTTGGTAAATTTTTCAAAATTTTTGATAAAACATTAAAATATTTTCACTGAAATTTAGGCGTGAAATGAAAGTTGAACTAAGTAATACTTATGAACCTTCTTTCTGCTTCCTTGGGGCATTTCCGTGCGCACTACCATTTTAGGCTATGTTAAATAATTGTGCTTACAAATACCTTATATGCACCTATATAGTATTTCGAGAATAACATGATAATATCTTTTTGCTAAGGAGTAAATGATACATACATACATTTCATGATCAATATGAAGTCAACAATTAATTAACCATTATCATTTGTATTCCCATGTATTGATATAAATGACAAGGTCATCACATTAGTTAAGAGATTAAACTCATAAGAATATCAGAAAAAGATCATGCAAATGAGAAACATCTTAATAAGATAAGTAATCATGCATACAACGTGCTCAAAATCACACATGAAAGTAAGATAAGGAAAATATAACATCTTACAAGGAAGACAAGTATACATGCATAAAAGACACATAAAAAGAGCATTTTACCATGGTTCACCCACTCCTTGGGCTACGTCCACAAAACAGTATCTCATTATAGTAATTCAAAATCAATTTTAATTACAATAGACAACATATAACATTGGTTACATCCAACAACATATGATGCCATTACCTTTCAACACCTCTTCCAAAAGATGACTTATAATCATAATCTCCCAGTAAAAAGAAATAGGGTCAAGCTCTTCCCTTATGATTATACCCAAGATACATTTATAAATCTTAAGTATACTAATGTGTGTATATAGAATTTACGCCCCAAAGATACAACAAGTATTTAGTAAGAAAAGAAACTAGTATACCCTTTCTTGCTTTCTTCCCAACTATAAAATAAGTTATAATTTGTATTTATAAATCCCTAACCCCAAATTCGAGGGTTGCACCCTAGCTCAATTATTTAAGCATGTAAGATATGAATAAATATATCTCCACTAAGCTAGTGGCACACTCTAGCACACTAATGGCTAACAACATTAAGTGCATATGTAAAATCAACCGAAAACCCAAGCTTTGCGCCGACTAAGTTCCAACTATAATCTCCCTAGGACTTGAGTAATTATTTAATGAAATATTTCAAAAGGAAAAGATTCTCACTATCTAAAAAATACAATCATATTTCATTTGAAAAATAGCCTAACAAGATCAATCCCTTGATCCGAATGCTGATTCTCATTTCATTCACTTGTTTGGACATTAACTGACGAAAATAATAGAGGAAGAAACTTGAATCCGAAACTGGGCAATTTATCACACACAACGATCTGTGGCATTTATCATATACTGGTTTCACGGCCTTCTGGATGTAAAGATGGAACTATGACTTTACAAATCAAATTACCTAAAAGGTAGAACGTCAGTAAAACAAATGACAATATATTGCAGAGAATAAATAAACTGCAAAGTTCACTACATATCTGCGACCTAAGATGGCAGAACGGCTTACGTAATGAAATGGAACACGAAAATTAATAGAAGAACTACTTTTCAAGAAGGAGCATAACAACGAACTGCAAGAATCATGATCTTCAAAAAAATAATGAAAAGCAATACCTCAGTCACGATCTTAGCATATCGACAAGATTGCTAATGGAGAGCAATCAAGAGTTAAGCTGCGATCCTAACTTAATATAGGAAATCCACGATTAGATCTATGATTTTGGTAATAGATAGTGCCAACCAAACTAGATATCCAGAAGAATGATGAACAACAATATGTTTAGGGATAATGCTATTCAGCAACCCGATATCTATTAGAAGATCTATCGGTTTTATTTCTCGAGGGAAGCTTCGCTTTAATAAAATAAGAGAATGACCCCAAACCGAAAAACAGTTTACCCAGACGATGGTAACTTGTTGCTTGCAGCTTCTAGATAGCATTAAGGAGGAATGAACATCTGTATCCTTTATTGTATTCTTTTATCGAACAAAAACTACTGTTATTCTCTGTCTTATACGCTACCCAACTCTGGTGAGACTGTTTTAGTCATTCAAGAAAAGTATAATTTCAAAGCAAGTACAGGGCAATACCTCAAGCACAAGGACCATGGGAACAAGCTTTTGGCAATACCTCAAGCACAGGGACCCAGCATTATAAACTGAAGTCGCCGCCCAGTATATTTACTGCCGCATATTAATAATATAATAACCCAACATAAAGGACTAAATCGTAGGCTTGTATATTTACTGTAATATAATATTTTAATTTAGCGCTCTTGTAGGCAGAGATCATAAAAATTAAAACTTGTACCCCAACATGCAATAAGCACAGGCTGCACCCCAGCATGAAAAAGTAAACAGAGGTACCATTCCAAACAAGGCATTGAAACTCGACCGAGATAAACATACGATTTTCCAAACTAGCATGCAATGACCAGGATTACAGGGTTCATATGCACATAACCTACTTTAAGCAGAGTGTAAATAAGACTTCCTTATTATAAGTGTACATGAATCCAAATTTGGAGCTCTTCCAATGGTCACGCCTAGGTTTGAATTTCCTTCCTCATCGATAGCGACAATCACTATGGCCAATCTTCTACTTAGGACGATAATATGAATAATTTAAGGTTATCAAGTACGTGCTAGAGATATTAGGATGACACCCTTCATCTACTCATGTTCTAGTTACCGCACCTTCTTTCTTAGTGGCTTCACTTGCGTGTCACTAAGTTGTGCTTTCCTTCAATTTACCTCTTAAGAGTAAATCACAACAATGCTTTTCAAGGTCCACTAGTGGGGCCTTGGCCTTGAGCTCCTCTCTAGGGCTATTTACAAATATACAATCATCATAATTATTAACACAATTTCTTAGGTCGAAAATGAGAGATGTTACACTCATTTTGATATAATGAATATATTTTTACTACAACATTTCGACTAATCAATACTTGATAGTAGTTGATGTCTACAAGGTTTGACCCGTGACTTGGTTGATATCGTTGTAAGTTGTAAGCAGGGTTTGGCCCTAAACTAATCCTTTAATCCTTGAAAACTTGATATTCTATTTGTATACTATGTGATGATCCTTTATGATATCGAATAGTATCAAATGATTTCATACTATAATTTATCAGTTCTGTTATTTGTATAAGTGGATGCGTTTTCCATAGCTCTTTTCGATTTGTAATATTTAATTATTAATATACTATTGTATATTATACTTTATTTTATGAGAATCGATTCATGTAGGGTTTATCTAGGAGTATTTCGAAGATGTTTAGGTTATAAGAGTTTGATGTGAGTTCTGTACATTTTACTTGTTTATTTTAAAGAGATTTATAATGACCCTGTATAGTTCGTGATAGTATAATACTCTAATTAAAGATGCTTGTATGAATACTCTGTAATACATAAGTAATCATGTTGTGTATAGGGGCAATATTTTACTCTGTATATTATGTGTGTTTCTTAAGAATATATGGATTATACATTTGTATACTTTGTTTAAAAGATTGTAACTTTTGTATGTACTGATGCCACAAGGAATTTTATTGTAAGTTATTCATTCTGTGTGTAAGATAATCTATCTATGTACAAATGTTAACATTATTCGCAATGTTTACCAATCTAGGATTTATATTTGTAATATCTATATAAAGACATATGATGATATAAATATGAACATTTCTACTTGAGTTTCAAAATCGACTGTTTGAGCATAAACAATATATATACCCTAATGAGAACAACAAACAATAATGAATTCTATAACTGAGATATTATGCAGAATTATTCTTTTGCTTTAAATCTATCTACTATCTCTAATTTATGTTAATTAAACATCTTCATGTACTAGAGTACATCACCTGTAGTGAAAAAAATACACGAGGACATTTAATCACCATTCTATATTTATACAATATTTATTCATCTATGCTTGATACAGAAATAATCTATGAGTTCATAAATATTTCACTTCTAACAGCTATTGATATCTAAGAAAACATCCGAAAAGTATGATAACATAAAGATACAATTTCAAGAAATAGATCAGCAGTTTAGAAATAAATAACTTAAAATCCAAGTAGAACCCATTATCTAATAGGGTGGAAAAACACCCAAAGAGGACCATTCCTCCCAACCTTCTCGAGAAAGAAGCCAAGATCGCTTTCTTTTGGATCCCCGAGCCTGTTCACTGAACCACTAAGATGAAGATACTGTGTAGAAGCAAGACACTTTGTTTGTACTTCAGCAACCAAGAAGACTTGCATACAAACTCTATTTGTACTTCAGCAATCATGGATACTTGCATACAAATCACTCTTATGTACTTCAATAATCATGAAGACTTGCAGATATAACACCACCTCTACACTCAAAGGAATAAGACAGTCTTACTCTGCAACTCAATACCTAGCTTCCCCTCATAGAATCTCTTGGGGGGTGAGTTCTAACACCACAAGGAAAAAGTTCTATCTCCTCAAAGAATGTTTGAGTTGCATGATCAAATTCGATGGCTATATAAATATTTCCTATGTCTTTTGGGTCAGTTTCAAAATTAATGACCGACCATCTGAGTTCCACCATCCTTGAGGAACATGACCACATTTCAATGGAAGTTGTCCAATAACAACAGCTAGTAAGTGAGTGCAGATACATTTATTCATTTATTTATGTATCAATGAATGAATGATTAAGATTTGAAATTTAGAATGATGTGCTATGAATAAAATAATACTAAAATAAACATCAACACACACACACACACACACACACACATATATATAATAATAATAATAACAACAAACAAGAATAATATAATAATATAATTAATTAGTGAAATGGTGTAACTCTTTATGAAGAGTTGCATTAGACACCCTTTAAACAATTATAAATACGGAAAATTCTATCTTGTAAAAGACATCATATTTATATCATCAAACATATTATTCTTATCTATTATTCAATATGAGAGTCTTAGAGCGAGGCTTGTAGCCACCAATCTAGGATCTTGTCCAAAACCAGGCCCTCGCCCAAAGAAGTAAAAAATAAAAAAAAAAAGAAAGAAATAAAAAGGAAAAAGTAAAAGAAAATAAAAAGAAGAAAAGAAAGACAAGTAAAAAAGAAGAAAATAGAATATAGAAATAAATTAAAAACAAGTGAGAAGAAGTGAAAAGGAAAAAAAAAGTAAAAGTAAAGTTTAGAAGTGAGTAAAAGTAAAAGTAAGAAGTGAAACCGCACATGGTTTTAAGGTGCACATGGGTTTGTGAGAAGTGGGTTTGGTTTTATTCCCTAAGAACAAACAAAAAGTGAGATTTGAACTTGGGTGGGAAAGGTAACAATCATTCTTCCCAACCACCTAATCTACACACAATCCACAAAGAAATTAATCTAAAGCAAAAGGTTAACCAACGTGGAGATTAATTAATATTGGTCCATAATTGTAAAATATTACAATTGTTTGGGAAATATATAATATTAAAATAATATTATTATTACATTTAAATAATAATAATTATTATAAGGGAAAAGCAATTATTGTTAAAAAAATAAAAAAAGAATTGAAGATCGGTTATCACCAAAGAAATCAAAGAAAATCATCCCACCGTCGAAGAAGTCAGAAACCATGGAAGTCGATTTGTGAGAAAAATTAGAAGCCACGTTAAAACATTATCTAAAAGACAATGAAGAATTGCGCAACATAAATAACAGTTCAAAAATAAGAATTGAATTACAAGAAAGGGACAATGAAATAAAAATCTCTGACCAGGAAAGGCATATAGAAAAATTGAATGCGCAAATTGATGAATTAAAAGCCGAAAATAAATTCAATCAGATGTTAGGAAATCAAGATATAAAGAAGGAAATAAATAATTACGAAGCAGAAATAATACGCTTGAACAAAATCATTAGCGACAAAGATGAAGAACTAATGCAGTTGCGACATAAATTACAAAGTCAAGAATCAGAGTTCAGCCAGTGTCGACAACAGATAAAAGTTCTTCAACAACAAAATGATGACTCTAAAAAGACACATAAGTCAGAGATCGCGGAGAATAATAAAGCATTATCCAACAATGCTAAAGAAATTTTTAGACTAAGAAGTAATAACAAGATACTAGTCACAAAAATTAAGAAGTTGAAAAATAGTCGGAAGATAAAACCATCTATGGACGACATTGAAGGGAAACTTCTAGACAAGCAGGAAGAAAGTAGTTGTATCAGAAGTCATAATGAAGATCTTAAGGAATAACTTAAGACATCTGAAGATGACAGAAAATTGCAAGTCGAATTGATTAAGAAGTTTCAAAATGATAACAGGAAGTTAGGAAACAAGTTGGAAAAGATACAGAATGAAACCTTAAGACCTCAAGAGACGAAAATAAAAGTCCCAGCTCAGATCAATGCTCAAAACATGACACTCGTAAAAGAAAATGACATTGTGAAAATTTCGTATAGACACCCCAACCATAAAAACCGATATTCTAAAAAGTGGGAAATGTCGAAAGACGATGGTAATAATGTGATTAAAGCTCTTAACGACACATCAATGGGGAATCCCAATAGTGAGCAACAAATCAATTTGGGATGGATTGACCCATCCACATATCGGAAGTTATGCTCTACACTTAGAAATTCGTACCGACATGTTTCGTCAGCTATGACGTCATAAGGAACGGTGCGACAATGTTATAAGGCTTTGAGGACAAAGCCTTTCTAAGAGAGAGGCAATGCTATGAATAAAATAATAATAAAATAAACATCAACACACACACACATGCACACACACACACACATATATATATATATAATAATAACAACAAACAAGAATAATATAATAATATAATTAATTAGTGAAATGGTGTAACTCTTTGTGAAGAGTTGCATTAGACACCCTTTAAACAATTATAAATACTGGAAAGTCTATCTTGTAAAAGACATCATCTTTATATCATCAAATATATTATTCTTATCTATTATTCAATATGAGAGTCCGATTCGACTATTAACTTAGTGAACGGATTCGTTCACCGCATGATGAATATAAATTTTCTTTGTATTTTTCCTTTCACCGAAGTGATGTACTCTAGTACAAAGAATTTGTTTAAGTATATAGAATTGAAATGATTTATATATGGTGGGCATAATACTGATTGTAATAATATATTAAGTGTAGTTATATAAACTGATGAAACCCTAGGAGTATGTATATATAATGATAAGATATATGTGTTTAACATTATAGAACAGTAATTTCATTTGAGATAGATCATCCTTAAAAATTGAGAAAACAAAGATAACTAGTATACCTAGAAATTGACTCGATATAATACAAAGACAGAGTAGAGCCTTTATACAAATTATTTACCTATAATTCATATTGTGTAAACCTACTCTAAATAATAACAATATAAATCGAATGCATAAACGTTCTTTGTACCATACAAGTATATACAAATAGATCTAATTGTTAAAACTAAAACGGTTGGTATCGGGTTAGGTACCCTAGCCTGATAAATACAATAATAGAATAGCACTTGGACTTACACAGAACGGAAATGAATTTCATAATAATATAGCAAAGTTTTACTTCAACTACAACTCAAGCGTCACCTAGATATTAAAATAAACGAACAAATATTTTATGAACAGACTAATAACCCATCAAAACTATGCATACTAAGAAATGTTGGAGAGTGCACTTATTTACATACTGGGATCGAATCACATAGATAAAAATTAAGTGGTCTAATAAGAACTGTAAGCACTCAGGTTGAGCTGTGATAACCTTCAAAGGTCTCCTCACCATTTTATAAATCAAACTAGGGTTCAAGATACATGAACTAATAACCATCATTTTTAAAGGTAATCAAGTATCTTGCAAATAGAGTTAACAACGACACAAACAAGAAATGATAAACAATTTACGAACTAAATTTTAGGGATTTTCCCATAACTGGTTCCCAATGCACTTTATATCAATCAGCATCATTGAGTCGAGAGTTTATAGTAGTAATAATAATGAAAAAATCTGTATATAAACATTAGCTTTATGAAATAACTGAATTCGAACTCATTGTCCATAATAACTTTAGCTAGGGATTAAGCAATGAAATTAATCACAAGTCGAGGGTTCAAGAACCGTAAGGGTTCATTCCCTTAGTTACATAAATATTATGAACATGCTCAGGATTATTACAACCTGTGTAGTCTTCGCGGGTTGGTTCCAGTACCTACGAGTATAAACTCTTAAAAACAAATAACACACACACTTTACAAATTGAGTGGATTCGAAGTCAAATCCCAAATTATTCCAAATAACAATTGATACAACCGAGCGAGGAATGGCTACCAAACAAGAAACCCAAAATAAAATCAAAATACCATTACTTTTGCATTCGAGGGTTTTACCCCAAAACTGGTTACAAACCTATTCTAGGAACAAAATTAATACATATCGAGAATGTCGAATCGCCAAGATTTACCAACATGCTATAACTTGTTCCAAAATAATAAATTCATTTTCATTTCATTACCGAACTACTAAATAGAGTAAGAAGTTTAATAAAATTTACAACCAATAAAACAGCTCAGGGTTGGCCGAATGGCTCCCAAGAAAACACCAATAAACCTGAATAAGTATGCAATCCTATTGTTAGCAAAACCGCAACTCTCATGTGTAGCCATAAAAAATTCTACAACACTGTTAGAATGCCATATGGCTTCAAAGAACAAACTAACAATAAATGGAGACCAATGTTGGTAGTATGCAACTTGAGCTTTGTTGAACATAGGTGTCGTATGTGGAAGGCCTGAGGCTTACCTAAGCCTAGTCTTCCTTTTGCATGCACCCACATCTTTGTTGCAGCATCTTGAAAACTTTAGGAACCCTGTCACTACAACCAAAAGGGTATATTAGAACCTTGTAATGAAATATATCTTGAAAATAATTAATAACAGTTATAACTAAGCAAGTAAGAAATTACCTTCGAAGTGGCCAACACCATTATCATCGACGATCACCTTCAATTGAACAGAAAACATCCTTGTAATTGGTAACATAACCTATGCGTATTTCGTAGCTTAGCCATGGTGGCCGAAAGCTCCAAAATCTTGGCCCTACGAAATGCAAATGAGCCAAATGACCAATGTTACAAACCCTTTTCGATGGTAGGGTTTAGGGTTCTACATTTGATGAGCCGAGTTGGCAAGTAATCACATGGCCACATTAAATTCAAACAACTGCCAACCACCAGAATTTGAATTCTTACCCACTGTGCCATAGTTTGTAAATTCGATAGCATTTGGAATAATACTTTGGAGTATTATTGCTAGGGTAAACCCCCTTCTCCATAGATGTAGGTCAAAACTATGAGGATGCGCCCTTGGTTTACAGTTAATTATAACACTTTAAAACATTGCATATCATCACCTTAGTGATGACCTTCATTGAGTTGGTAAATTCATACTTATAGTTCAACCTTAGGATTAGCATAGAAACCTGCATGCTTCTAAAAAGTCAAGCCACGATATTATATAACCTTGGCACATAGAATTTATAAAAGTATTAACCAATCTTTTAGCTGAGAGCCTTTACCGGTAAACTTGGAAAATGGCCATCATTATACATTAGCTTTATAATATCTAAGTAAGCCTTGGGGCATCACAAGAACCCCTTCAAAAAAATAAAAACATATTTCAGTTCCAACAATCATAATAATAGCAATAAAATAATCCATGCTTTGTAAACAACGTAGCCGCGAAGCAGTAATATAAATTAAGTGTTACAGTTGTTAGAATCGAAAGACTGTCAAGTATAAAAGAACAGTATCATAACAATCATAGGAGTCAAACCTGTACTCGTAATATAAACAATAGGAGCAAATGTTCACAAATATACATTCCGCAAATTAATGAGTAGTAGTTCTTAGAGCTTAATGTTAGGTTTATACTACTTAGAAAAATTATAAATTTTGATGGATTTTGGAGGTGTTACATGTGGTATAAGAGCTATAGTTTCAAACACTAGGCCTGGAAAATGGAATCAACATGCGAGCTTCACACAAAATGAGAAAAACAAAATGTCTGACTTGTTTCAAATTTGTTTCTGCACAGATAATTCTATATTTATTTTGCAAGTCATGGAAGGTGTTAGCACCTATATGTTTCTTCGCTCTTTTGCAGCATAGGAAAGCCATATATGAAAGATGAAGGATTAGACCAATACCTGATCAAAGCTTGAAGTAATATCCATCCTCGGTGGTCAAGTGCTAATACATGAAAAGGAATGGTCTAGAAAAGGTCAAATGCAATAAAGGTGGACTAGTGCAGGGATGATTTTAAGAACCCCCCCCAAATTTATATGTATAAAAAATGGGCGAATCTCCCTGATATATAGGAAAATTTGAAGGCGATTTTATCAATAATATAATATGTATATATAATTTTTTGGCGAATCTTTCATTTTATTATATGATGTTGTAAAATCTTGGCGAATCTTTCACTAAATTATAATATATTGTAAAATATTGGTAAATATTTCGTTGAATTATAAAATATTGTAAAAACTTGGCAAATATTTCATTGAATTATTAAATATTGTAAAAATTTGGCGAATTTTTCACCGATTTATAAAACACATTGAATGGCACTCTGCTTGTTAATTCCGAGTTCAAGGCTTCTTCAAGTCTTGAGTTGAGTTGCTCTATTTCAAGTTTTAGTCTCAATACCAAATGGTAGTGACCTTAATGATGCCTTCATATCCAAGCAAAGCCGAGCCGATCTTGCATACATGTATTCTAAATGTGGGTGTTTGGAGGATGCACGTAAAGTGTTTGACCAAGTGCTAGAGCGAAACACGGTCTCATGGAATGCAATGCTTTCAAGATATCACAAAAATGCCTCAATCCACACAAATTTGCCCCGGCAAGTGATAAATTTGCTCATCACTGTTTTAAAATGTCCCAACACTATAAAAGCATTCTTACATTGATCAATAACAACCCCAAGCACTTCTAAATTCACATAGTGAGGAGAAAAATGACCCATGCACTTCTAAATTCACCCGGTGATGAGAAAAATGCCCCATGCACTTCTAAATTCACCCAGTGATGAGAAAAATGCCCCAGGCACATCAATACTTGCCCCGTCCATGTCAATTTTCCGAAAGATGATAAAATTTCCCTAAGAACTTCAATATTTTCCCAAGCACTTCTAAATTCTCCCAATGATGAAAAAAACTCTCCATGCACTTCAAAATTTTCCCAAATCACTTCAAAATTCCCCCGAGTCACTTCAATACTTGCCACATGCACTTCTAAATTGACCTAATGATGATATAAACACCCCACGCACTTCTAAATTCACCCAATGATGAGAAAAACATCCCATGCACTTCAAAATTCACCCATCGACAAGAAAAATGCCCCATGCACTTCAAAATTCACCCATTGACAAGAAAAACGCCCCATGCACTTCAAAATTCACCCATTGACAAGAAAAACGCCCCAAGCACTTTAATACTTGCCCCGTGCAATTCAAAATTCTCTAAAAGATGATAAAAATTCCCTAAGCACTTCAATATTTTCCAAGGCACTTCTAAATTCTCCCAGGGATGATAAAACTCCCCATGCACTTCAATATTTTCCCCAAGCACTTCAAAATTGCCCCCATGCACTTCTAAATTGACCCAATGATGATAGAAACACCCCATGCACTTCAATACTTGCCTCGGCCACTTCAAAATTCTCCCAACAATGATAAAAACGCCCAGACACCTCAATATTTTCCCAAGGCACTTGAAAATTCTCGTGACGAAGATAAAAACACCCGTGTCCACTTCCATATTTGGCAGACACTTCATTGCTTGACCTAGACACTTCAAAATTCATCTAATGATGATAAAGATGCCCTAAGCACTTCAATACTTTCCCTAGGTAAGGTAGAAAAACACTTGACCATGATATAATCACCCAGGAAATCACAAAAATGCCCTAATACACACCAATTTTCCTTGGCATGTGATAACTTTGGCCATCATTGTTTTAAAACGTCCCAACACTATAAAAGCATCCTTACATTGATAAACAACAACCGCATGCACTTCTAAATTCACTCAGTGATGAGAAAAACACCCCATGCACTTCAAAATTCACCCATTGACAAGATATACGCCCCATGCACTTCAAAATTCACCCATTGACAAGAAAAATGCTGCATGCACTTCAAAATTCACCCATTGACAAGAAAAATGCCCCAGGCACTTCAATACTTGCCCCGGGCACTTCAAAATTCTTCGAAAGATTATAAAAATTCCCTAAGCACTTCAATATTTTCCCCAAGCACTTGAAAATTGCCCCCAGGCACTTCAATACTTGCCCCATGCACTTCTAAATTGACCCAATGATGATAGAAACATCCCATGCACTTCAATACTTGCCTCGACCACTTCAAAATTCTCCCAACGATGATAAAAACGCCCATACACTTCAATATTTCCCTAAGCACTAAAAAATTCTCACAACGAAGATAAAAACACCCCCGTCCACTTCCATATTTTCCCAGGCACTTCATTACATGCCCTAGACACTTCAAAATTCATCCAATGATAATAAAGATACCCTAGGCACTTGCATACTTTCCCTAGGCAAGGGAGAAAAACACTCGACAATGATATAATCACCCAGGCAATCACAAAAATGCCCCAATACACACAAATTTTCCTCGGCATGTGATAACTTTGGCCATCACTGTTTTAAAACGTCACAACACTATAAAAGCATCCTTACATTGATAAAGAACAACCCCATGCACTTCTAAATTCACTCAGTGATGAGAAAAACACCCATGCACTTCTAAATTCACTCAGTGATGAGAAAAACACCCATGCACTTCAAAATTCACCCATTGACATGAAATCTGTCTAGAGTATCATATTCTTTTAATCTTCAAACTTTCGCAAGATGGTAGAATCATGTTTTGCTTAAATTCTCCCTGAGACCTCGTTGAAGGATTTATATTGAACCTTGGCCATTTCCTCACAAAGGGGTTTTTCTTCTACTGAAGTTTTCCCCAAAATCCTGTTTATTTCAATCGTTTAGGTCTTCGATCTTATTTCAATATACATCTTCGATCTCACTAGTTTCAATATATCTTATTTTATAAGTTGGCAATCTTTAAAATCTTATTTTTATTTTTCATCTCTTCTAACAAAAAACGTCTTATATTCTAGGTATTCAAAATTATCTTACAAAAACCTAAAAATTTGACATGCCCTCCATCCTATTTCCTAATAACTTAGAAAGGAATCTAGGGAACCCAAGAGTAAAACGGTTGCGTTTGAAAACAATCATTTTATAAAACTGAATGTGGTATCTCTATTTTCCTGTCAAATAGGTGAATAATAGCATAAATGTAGAGTCACTCGGAATAATTTTTGTGTTCCCTATATAGTCCCAATGCAGTTTGCAACTACTTAACATAGACCAGGCTTTGGAGAAAAAGCTCTCCTGAAAGAGGGGTTGTTGCGAGATCCATTTCAATGTTGTTCTATTGCCACACAAATATTTGTTAGCAATAGAATCCATTTAGTTTTAACGATTTAGATTTCCATCCAGATATATTTCTTTGGAGCATAAATTTAGTATCTAATGCAAACTATCTGATCCACACAATCAATAAAGTTGGATATTTTTGCACAGAGACACCCAATTTTTCAAAGCTATTGGAGGTTTGTCTCTAGATCTTTTTTATCTCCTCAATGCAATAGATTCAGGGTTAAGATGGATCTATGCTAATTCAAGACTAAATTAAGCATTTCAACAACTAATAATTAAAATTTAACATCGGTGTGTAAACTACAAGAACTAGGGAAGGGGTGTCTTTTAGTATGATATTGCGTTTACAGTTTTGCAATAAGAACTCACTAAAAAATGATTTGAAGTTTTATATTAATCTGATAGCCATGCTTGTGGGAATTATAACATAAACATAATTTTTATGCCATAATCTTTGGAATCCTTCAAAAATATAGAAGTAATAAATAATCAAACATTCTACCAAATAATCCTTAAATCCCAGCAATATTTGCATGATTGTTGTCATTATAACAAATGACATATGACTTTAATCAATCCCTACATAACTTTTATGCCATAATCTTTGGAATCCTTCACAAATATAGAAGTAATAAATAATCAAAGATTCTACCAAATAATCCTTAAATCTAGGCAATATTTGCATGATTGTTGTCATTATAACAAACAACATACAACTTTAATCAATCCCTGCGAGAGATATCAACCCCTTATTCTGCAAGCTAAAACATTTTTCATAAGCTAGCTTCAATTCATTTGAATGTTCTTGAAATAGTTTGTGGTTTGTCAATAAGAGCCTTTACAGTCTCTATTCCCATTGGATATCCCTCTTCAATAACATTCAAAATACTAAATAGTACCACCTCCTGTAAATAAATATTATTTGATATTGTCCAATGCAGCCTAATACAGGATTGGATGAAGGCTACCATAAAATGAAAACATTGTTATCTTTCTGTTTAGATGAAACACTTGCATGACATAAATGCTATGGGGGAGTTAAAATTTACCTTTTAGAAGTATGAAGGGTATCATCACCTCCGAAGAGTTTTAAGCTGACCTATTTTTATCCATTACCTCATCCATTTTGCTTGTACCATGCTAGAAATGCAGCATGAGTCAGTTTTTGTCTTAGCTAAGTCCATTGCTTGTTCATACTCAACTTTCTCAAATGAGATGGGGTCAACATCAACAACATGCTTGTACCTCTGTACAAGAGCAAAGTCTTTCTACATTGCACACATCAACAACAAAATAATTCCACATCAAATCTCATCCATCGCTAATTGATATTTAAAATCCAATAATTCAATTAATTCAAGTAAATATTTGGGTATTATATACCTTGGCATTGATTGTTCTAAATTACCCTTCAAACTTACCATCTATAATATCAAATTCAACTAGCACTTGCATCTCCACAATTTTTTTTGGGCATCTTATCATGTTCTACCAACTATTTTGCAAGTTCAATATCAAAATCTTGCACAAAATGATTGATTTGTGAAAAGCATGAACTAAATAAACCAACACACCAACTCGATGGAGACATAACTCATAGAATGGAAGCGAAAAGAACACAACACAGATCATTTTAACTCCATATTTAGCACATCTCCAAGATTTCTACAAGGAAACCCTTGGTATAGTTGAACTAATTGATAGAGTAGGTCTCACATTTCTGTACCAACTTGCAATTCCCCACGATGAGGACCATTTTTTACAGCCCATAGGAAATTTCTAGATCACGGAGAGATCATAGTCACTGAGGAATAAATCAGTGCAACTACATGATCCTTAATGAAGGGAAGACATATGACACTAGATGAAAGGTAACTGAAATTTTTGTACATATGTGTTGAATTTTTGAAAGAGAAAAATCCAAAGGAGGTCTCTGTACACAATGATTTGCTAATCAGGAATTTATATTCAAATTGGCAAGTGCTGGCAAGGGCAGAGACATTTATATGGAAGTTCTTTTTTGCATTAGCTAGTAAAATCATGCTTGCATGTGGTATAACTAAAAATTTATTAATTAAAGAAGGTATTCTCGTGTCTAAATTTTCTAATGTACTCCAGAGTTCTAGTGTATGATGAATACAATGCAATTTTTCTAAATTTGATGATGACAACCAATTCCATTACCAGTAGACTGGTGGCCACATTGTATTCTAAAACAATGTTGCTAGTACAAAAGAGCAGTCTTTTTCCATTGTTGGAGAATACTCACAAACTACTTACAAGATTTCCTCTTCCAGTCGTTGTTGAAGGCCATCAAGCCCATTGCAAATAATTCAACTTATGCATCAATGAAGAGCATCTGACCAGCAATATTGATTGTAGGTAGCTTGTGAGGAAATAAGGCAGTGTTCAAGAGTGTTCAAAAGGGACAGATATATGGAGAACGAAAAAAAAAATATTCAGTGGGTTGTTGGTATAGTAAGATCCCAGAACCCCCCTTTTAGAGAATACATTGAGGACAAGAGTAGCTCCAGTTCCACCTTTTATGGGGGGCAGTAGCAATAATACCACTAGCAGCTGTAGTGACTAAGATCCTGATTTGCATATGGGGGAAATAATATCACTGGCAGCAGCAGTAACCAGGCTCCTGATTTGCATTACACAATGGATTAAAGTGTCACATCTCAGCTCCACAACCTTATAATGTAGAAATTCCTTTTGCCACAAATAAATTCATAGGATCAAATACAAAATAAAATGTAATATTATGTTGATTCCAATTGAAGTTGGAATTTGAAAAACAATCCACGCATCAAAAGTGAATATCTTAATCATATAACCAAACCATTTATAAAAATCGTTTTTTGGAGGGATAGTTTGAGCTCTGATATTCTCAACACCCTGATATTCAACAAACAGATCTGCTTAAGTGTTTGAAAAGGCCTTTGATGAGAAAACCCCCATCTATGAACAGTTCATGAGCACTACAACGTGAGTTCTTGAATTGTTTTCTATATCAAACTCAGAAAGAGGAGCGATGTTCCTCTCAGGTAAGTTCTGGAAAATTTCTTTATTCATTTTTTAGATTAATTGATGTTTCCTATATCAGTGCAGGTGAAAAAAAATATGCTACTATGCAATCCAAATGAGTAGTACATTCTTTTGAACATTCCATCTTGCATGGCCCATAATGAACATCTTGCAAGTACTTTAGAATTCTATTAGAATTTGACTTGATGCATGAAATGGCGTCTCACTAGCATTGAAATGGTTGCAATGCTCTTTGGTACATAGAATGGCAATCTCATTAGCAATGAAATAATTTATGGATTACATATGCTCTCTTATTCGAGCTTCATAGCACACAAAAGTAGCAGGACCCTAATACATAGTGCAAGCTCAATGGAAACTCAATATATTATACAAATCAAATTGTATATATGAATAAATGATGAGTTTTTCTTAAGAACCAGACTTGGCTTCAGAATCTAGATCAACACAATAAACATTTACAACACCTATTCTTAAATCAAAAGACTAAGAGATTCTTAAGTGGACTACAAAATACATATTCTTCTAATCCAGACTTGTACAACTTGGTCCTATCAATGTGTTTGAGGAATATTTAAATGACCACAATCATTATGATCAATATTCTACATATCCAAACAAACAATATATTCACACAATTGTAGTGAAAAACTTGCTAGCCCCCAAAGTAGAGCAAGAATTGTTTTGGCACCTGGTTTGTTGCATTATATTTGGCACTTGACTCCTCTTTCTTGAGAATTTCCTCTCCTCGTTTAGCCTCAACCATGGCCTTCTTTTAACCTGCCTTCTTATGGATAATGGCAATCTCATTTTTTCATTTTTTCAACATATGATGCTTTCTTCTTCTCCAATTTCTCCTGTAGACATAGCAAGGAATTCAAAGACATGGCAAGGAATTCAAATACAAGAAAGTATCTAGAAGGAGGAACGAGAGTATCAATATGGAATGAAATCCATCATAAGGATATGCCACTATAGTAAGATAACTTACAATTTTAGATATCACATAGATAACAACCACAAAGTAAAGAGGGCCCACAAGGCATTACACTGAAACCTCCAGTGATGTTGTTAACATGTCAACCTTGCTACTTGCACCCAAAAGTCTATGTCTAGATTGGAAAAATTTTTTGCAATAGTAGTGCCTCCTAAACCATCTCTATCTCATAATTGTTAGACATGCGGGTAATGAGGGAAATGCCACATCCACTAGAAAACCTCATATGGAAGGCTAGTTTTGCAAATTTTTCTCTCTACATTGGAGGAGAGCCATATTTAAAGACTACTTCTAGTGTCATATTCTTGCCAGGATCCAATATTCCTAGCTGCAAAATGGATCATAAGAAAACTTCATGGCATGAAAAAGGTTAGTGATGCACTGATTTGCAGATATCAACAAATTTGATATCTTTTAACTCATTCCATATGCCATTTTTTTGTGTGCTCTTTTAATTAGGTGCCACTAAATTGGGAGCTTTGACATCGAGAGTTCATGTGCTTAAATACAAGAGATCAAATTGGTTTCTATATGAGCACAAAAATGACCAAGCTTTCGGAATCAATTTTTTTACTCCTTCAATCAATGTTCTGCTTAGAAATAGATGTGGAATCTGATATATTGTGGTTAACATGATGACAATACCAAAAATCTGCTGCTAATACTTTAGCTGGAGGTACCATTTGGAACCTACATAGTAAAAATTGCCTCTAGTTAGTTGTTTTACATTGATCAGACAAAACAACACTTAGTAGCTAATCCACAATCTCGCTACTATGCATTAAAATATCACTTGGAAGTCGAAATAAATAAGTTTAAATGGCACTTTTAAGCAAAAATATTGCTTGGCTGACTAAGAAGACACCAAACTTGAACTCCATATCACATGATCACTTCAGTAGTTGAGGTTGGTGTTCTGTACGACCACCGTAGTCATTGCAAAACCAGCAAAAATAAAATGGTTTTGCAACGAAGAATAATTGGAGGAATGCATATCTAGAAATGGCTTTCTTAAGGAGTCAGTTTCTTCAGAATTTCCATCTCTAATTTATCCCTAAGCTTTCGACACTTGCTACTTTGCAGTGCACATTTAGGCAACAAATTTGAAAACAGAGTCTTCTTTGTGTGTTGTTGGTCATCTATGACTTGTTCATTCTAGAGTTAATGATGCAACAGCTTGAGTAAGAAATATAGAAGTCAAATTAAAGGAAAGAAACTATGAAAATATTACCAGAATGGTGTATTGGAAAATAGTTATTACTTGTGAAAAAGAAACAAAATGGCTTGGAAGGCCAATTTCCTGCTAAAAAATAAACATTGACAAGTAGTTTTCAATCTCAACATCAAGTTACTTTCTAAATACATCAATATCATAAAAATTTAACCTGTCACTTGGACAAAATTCAAAATTGGTTTGTTTTTTCCTATTGGGGTAGCAGCATGTTTACTTTGCTGACCTTTATACCATGGTTGCAAGCATATTTACTATTGACAAGCACTCTTGCTGCCCACTTGTGCTCCCAATGAAAAGTCCCATTTTCAAATAAGTTAACATAGAATCCAAAAAAGGCCAGCAATGCATGGAAGAATCATTGTTCTGCAAAAAGGGAAAAGAAGACAATAAGATGCATCAAAGGCTGAATATTATCAGTCACAAATCCATGTTGATTTAAGACCAAAAGCAATGAAATCCATTGAATGCATTTAAAGAATCAAAATATCCCTAAAATAAGAAATGAAACTACAAGGAAATTCGAAAATATGCCAAAGAATATATGAGACAAGCCCACATTCTCGCCTACCCAAAAATATATCTGACAAACTGAATGAAGGAGATATAAATCTCTCCCATCGTTAATACCAAACATTATCTGCCACGCAGACTCCTAACAATTTCTCTTTGGAAATGGGTAGAAATATACATAGGGAAAATTAGAACTGTGAATGAGCAATAGTTCCAACTTACTCTTCCATGGTTCTACCCATTTCTGGGTAGGGTTAGATCTCTGCATAGTTCTTAAGGATTAGCATCACGAATGCAGCAAATAATCTCTCCTCATCATGAGTAGATGCTAATAAGATGAATGTTTGTCAAAAACAAAAAATGGTCAGTTTGATGGAAAAATATGGCAAAACACTTTGCAAAAAAATAAATTTCAAATGAACATGAAAATTAAATATCAACATTACAGGAAAGTTTGGTTATGTAGTATATGACATTGATTTAAAAAATAAAAAATTGATGAAGAATTATTGCAAATAAATAACTATATATTTATTCCAAGAAAATTTTCACAGAATTCCCTCTTTTCTTTGGAATATCTAGATGGAAGATTGCTCAATAACCAACCACAATAGAGGTCGTAACCAAGTCATGGGAGACTTTTTCATGACCATAAACTGGATGAAAAATCTCATGTAGATACAAGATATCTCATTACAGGCCCTATCAGTTCAGCTGAAGACTAATTCAGATTCTTTTAAGAGGATTTTGTTTTCTCGTGTGAAAAGAGAGTTAAACACCATTTCTGATACACTCTCAAAGAAGGTCCTTCACTTACAGACTAACCAGCTTCTTCTGGAGGAGTATGTTGATGGAAAACTTCTGGTGTTCAGAGTCTAGATTCCAGACAGACCACTTTAGAGGACTACTGAACTTTGCAGCTCACCTTTAAGATGACTGTACATTTATAAAAAGGACAGTGCACAGCCTCTATATTTTGTGATGAATTTTAACTTCTTAGTGATTTTTGTTGACTTTTTGATTATTTTCAGTAGCTGATAGAATGTTTTAGGAATATAGGAGAATCATATTTTTTAAATTGTACCCAGAGTACCTAATGAACGTATTTTTCATTCTACCTAGAATAAAACATAAGTTTTTTTCCTTGGAAAAAAAGTAAAATAAGCATATTAAAGTCCATTAACAAGAATAGAATAGATTTCTATTAAATGTCCATGAGGCCAAATGGTCTATGACTATACGGGATAGGAAGTTACATATTTAATAGGTCGGCATGATTTGTCAAATGAATATAAAAGTTTCCAATTACAATAAAATACAATGGAAAAGTTAAGGGCTTTCTGATGATGTTCCTGACTGGACTGACTTATTTGCGAGGGCCTTCCCTAGGGTATGTCGACCAATTTGGACTTTGTTCACAACAACTTGTCCCTTAGGTGCATCATCCTGAAGGATTTCTACAATCTGAGGTTTCTTTGAGCTGCCTTTCTTGAATTGTTGTTGTCCCACTGATTCTATGCTGCATCTTGACTCACCTCGACTATCTATCTGATTTCTCCACTAATGATATTAGGCAAGCTACAAACACTCAATCAAATTGTTGTTAAATATATTCTCTTCTAAAAAACGTCTTTTGTTTTAAAGCACAAACAAATTTCTCTCTAGGGCTCATTACTGCTACTGTTTCCCTTTGTATCCATGCAGCAAAATTGTTTTGCAAGTTGTATTTGTGTTTTGTCTACTATATAAAAGAAATGGTTCACTGACAACTTAATTCTTTTGGCCTCCTCACTTGAGGGTTTGCAAAGACAGATCGATGCCCTATCTATTTCTGCATTTATTTACAATTGATGGTAAACTTGGGTACAACCAAAGTTATGATCTTCAATGCACATAAAAGTGCTCTCGTTGACTTTCATTTCTACTTCCGAGGTGCAAAGATAGAGATCACCATGGCCCATACTTATATGGGCGTCCACTTCATGGGGCCACTTTTTAGGTTTTCAGCATGCATTAGGCCCACCATAATGGCTCAACAATGTTAGATTTTTGGATTACTCCAAAAGTATCTCCACCATGTTTGGAGGTGCTTCATGAGATTCGAGGTACATGGTGTATATTCAAACCCTGAATGGTCTAAGATACACAGGGTAGAAATTGCAAACACATCATTGCTAGATCATTTCAGTAGCCTTAAAGGCAAGATCTAATCTTCAAATCGGATCTGAAAGTTATGTTAGGAAATAGAATCTAAACTAACAACAAAATCAAATCTGAAAATGCATGCTAAGCATGTTAAATGAGCTTGGCATCAACCTGGTTGTTCATTAAATCACCATAATAAATCTGCAACAAAATCACCCAAACATGAGACCTCTAAAATCGATCTGCAACACAATTGGAGACAACAAACACATCTCTTTCTATTTCACATGGAGGATAATTTTATTACAACAAAATAACTCATCCAAAGATGGTAATGCAAAAACCTTTTAGCTCATCCAAAGCAAATATTTACCTCCCAACAATTCAGCTCATCCCAAGCAAAGTTTTACAAGCACTGGAATTAATAGACATTCACTAACCTGTATGAATTTCCAAAAGGAAAGGAATATTTCATTCCTCTGAGAACCCTTGAAGTACAGTGAGACCCATATTTTACATTAGGTGGAATTAATAGGCATTCACTAACCTGTATGAACATCCAAAAGGAAAGGAGAGTGAGACCAACGTTTTACCTCAGACTTATAGCCATTAGTATATAAAAATTTGTGCATCAAGTCTTGAATTGGATTATATAATTTTAAAATTGAAAAAATAATTCTGCATAGTTTTCAAATTATCAAAATTGACATTTTATAGACATTTTTAGTCTAATGTTGCCTATCATGAAATTTGGAAAAAAGCATCCTAAATTCCTTGGAAAAAATGGAATATTGTGAAATTTGGAGGAAACAATACAACCCTTGTAATATCCTTGAAATTGTCATAATGTAGTGATTAATGAACAAAACAAGGAATTCAAACAAAATACTGAGACCCAAGAATCAGATAAGATATTAGACTTACTTCTCGGATATTGTTGTCCAAGAACCTAAACATCTCATCTGCTTCACTGTGGTTGTGAGCCCCATCAGCTCACATTTCTTCCACTGACCAGACTTGAATCTTCTGTAATCAAATTTGTTAATGCTCAAACCCTTACCTGAGGAACTTTGTAGATTCTGATAGGCTGCAAAATAGAGTTAGCTACAAAACTAGCTCTGATACCATGTTGATTTTTATAAAGTTAGGGTTTGATAAAATAAAGAACAACTTTTAAACAATGATGCAGTAGATCAGAAATGTAAATCAATCATACAATACAACTGTAAGAATTTAAAAACATAATTTGCATTTCTTTCAACTAGGGCACTACCAATAGGTCACCGTGCCAATAAATTTAAAAAATCATTTTCATTTATTTCAACTAGGGCACTACCAATAGGTCACTGTGCCAATAATCCACAATAAACTGAAAGTAAGAATGCTAGTAAATGACACGGTTATAAGTACTTACCTGGGGATGAGCCCTTCTCTAATGTACTCAGATCTGCTTTCAGTTTTGCCAATAAGGCATAATAGATATAGAAACATAAATAGCCCTAGAAGGGAAACATCATACCTATGAGAGAGAGAGAGAGACCAAGGAAGAGTGTCAACAATAGGTACAGTTGTGTTAGGACAAACTTCAAGCACCAGCAGACCTTCTAACGTAGTTAGCAGACAACCAATGTCAACCACCAGTCAAGCTGCAATAACCATTACTGGCCCTAACAGGGCTCATAATACAACGTGAGACCTCAACAGACTCTAATAGTCTTTGATAACAGTAGCCAGAAATCCATAGGTTAACGGTAGCCTCAATAGGCCCTAACCAAAAAGTTCAATGACAACCTGAATAGACCCAACACCAAAGTGGTGACAGCTAACAGGAGAAGCAAAAAGAATGGAGAACGACAGCCCTAGAAGGGCTAAACAAATAATCAAATAGCAGCAAAATTAGGAGGACCTCTTAGAGGAGAAAGACGCATCCCTAGAGGACTTATAACGGCAGCAAAAAAACAGCCCTACAGGGCTCAAACCTTGACATGAAAAACAGAAAAATGTTCCATCAACCAGCTTCCAAACGAGGCCCTAGAAGGAGGCCGAAAAAACAGAACCCAAACTATTTCAACCCCCGATTTCAGACCATTTAGAAGGTCAATCATGAGACCAAAACAACAAAGGTGACTCGACAAACAATCAACCCGATAAGGTCAAGTACCATAAGCAGGATAACCACAAGGACAAACAAGATAGGGTGACAAGGTCTCTCTCTCTCGGTATGTGTCCTCACATGTTCCATACATCTACGGAAAGTTTTTTCATCACAGTACTAAAGGTATCATCCCGATGATGTGATCCTTCGGTCCTTAACTTCTTCCTGAGGTCAGGTACCTCATCAAAGGGTGGCCAGTCCTTTGATGAGCCGAACTAGGAGAGAAGGACATCACACATCATTACCATTAACAAATCTACAACATATTCCTCAATGGGAAGCACAGAACTTGCAGCAACAATAGCCACAACAATATATACTTCAACAACAAGCTCTAAAAGTGCTGCTACAAAAACCAGAATAGCATCTAGTGCATCATGTTTAGAATGTGCAGCAGCAATAACATTATAACCATATAATCATTGTTTCCCATATATTCTCTTTGTTATGGGAGAAAGTGAAGAAAATCCCACCCTTTTCATTCAATATTTTCTTTCTACATTATGCCTTTTCATTTAATATTTTATTTTTACAATATGCCATACTGCATTGTACCATAAAGGATTCAA
This sequence comes from Larix kaempferi, assembly GCA_027924585.1. Lineage (NCBI taxonomy): Eukaryota > Viridiplantae > Streptophyta > Pinopsida > Pinales > Pinaceae > Larix > Larix kaempferi. The sequence goes on along the minus strand of BSBM01000096.1, from coordinate 28,376,431 downwards.
CGGTCTAGCGTCATGTGTAGGGCATAAACAAAGAAACACCTTTCAAGATTAGTTGAGGGTATTTCCCAGGAAATTGTTGGTACAATTCATGGTATAGTCTATCATTATATCTACTGCTGAAATATAGATGTAGAGCTACAAATATGATCTTTCCTATGCAAAGTTGCAAATACTGGAAGAAAAATAGAGAATACATGCTTAAACTACTGAAATTTGAAATAGGGAGATGTCTACTGAAACATTTGCTAAAAAACCTTCTAATTTACTTCCAAACCACTGTATTTGCCATGAATCTGCCAAATTTATGCAAAGACTAATATTTATGGAAAAGACATCAGAAAAAATACAAATATGTGCCTGATCTGTCAAATTGTTGCTTAATTGGACAAATATCACTTCTATACAACCAATATCTGCAGGAAATTGACTAATTTCAATTGTTGGGCATCTATTTTCATCTACTAGCTTTCAAAATTTACTGTCGCTGTTGAGATTCAAGTGAATAATGTATTGACAGTATGTGGACATATGAAAATTATGCCAATTACATTAGAGAAATGTCGGTCTCGTGCCAATAGGTCTCCTACGATGGATGCATAGGAACTTAGTAAGCCAATGCATAGACCATTTTTCTCTTCGCTTAGCAATTCATATCTCATAGTCAAGTATCAAGGGAATAAAAAAATATAAGCAAAATAAATGCAAACTTCCAAACTTGAAAAAATGCTCCAAATGTAAGAAAAAAACAAATAATTTATGAAACGAATCAAACTAGTACATGTAAAATTAGTCACAGCAGATCTAATGAACAAGTAAATCAATCACAACAGATGAACATAGAAAATATGGTGCAAAACTGTGCAAAACATGCAGCAGTGCTCTCTATCCCAGAAAGGGTGAATGAATTACAATACAAACTGTCACAATGAACAGAGCAATTCGAATTGCCTAAGGAGGTCATTCGAATCACTGAATGGAGTAGCTTGACTCTATCTAGGAGTCCTCATCAATCATCGGTGTTGCTCATCAATCACAACAAACAGTCATCCAGGTGTCAAGCTGAGTCTAACTGATCATAATAAATGTAACTGAAGTGTGTAGCACTGATATAGGATCTGGAGGCTCAGTGGGGGTGCATGGGAGGCTAACTGGAGTCAGAGCAAGTCACCTAATCGAACTGGAGGTCAATCGGAGGTGAAACAGTCAGTCAGGAGTGAAATCGGAGTGAAATCAATCAGAATCGGAGCTAACTGAATGTAACTGGAGTGAATCTGCAGTGGTAGGTGAACAAGTGCGCCCTTCTCTATCAGTAGGTGAGAAGAGGGCGCCTTTCAGCTTAGGAGGGCTAAAACTCTGTGGAAAGTGGCTCCCGGGTGCTAGAAGAAGGTGGATAAGGTGCTGGAGGCATCAAACTGGTGACTGGACTGCATATCCTGAAATAGATCATGCAAGATCCTGAAGTAGATATGTATCCCGAAATAGATGATCCTGAAATAGATATGTATCCCAAAATAGATGATGGATATCCGAACACCCCCCCTCAAGCTAGACTATGATGTGCCAACTAAAATAATGTGGGGCCCTGGTAACTAAGACCAAAGGTCACCCCAATACAATAATCCAAAAATGCTGAAAAATAAACTAAGTGAGGAAAGAGGGAAAACCCAGTGGGAAGAAAGCCCCCCCTCAAGTCTAAAGCATAATAATGAATCAATCTGTCTCCACCATGATGGAACTCACCCCCAACAGTGAACGGAGGTAAGAGAACTTCTTCTCAGTGAAGCTCTTGGTGAAGATGTCTGCAATTTGCTCATCAGTAGGGCAATATTGCAGAATGATGGTGCGGTCATGCACCAACTGTCGAATGTAATGCATATGAATCTCAATGTGCTTGGTCCTCTGCCACTGAACTGGATCTGTGGATATCTTGATAGCACTTTGATTGTCACAAAATAGGACAGTCGAAGTAGTGCCACCAAAACCAAACTCGGAAAGAATACCCTGCAACCAAACTGCCTGAATGCAGGCATTGACTGCCCCTCGATACTCTGCCTCTGCTGAAGAAAGTGCAATGGCTGCTTGCTTTTTGCTGGACCAGCAAATAGCACCATGACCAATCATGAAAACATAACCGGAAGTGGACTTCCGATCAATGCTATCACCTGCCCAATCTGAATCAGTAAAACCAATGAAATCTAGCTCAGAATCTGCAGCATAATGTATGCCAAACTGTCTCGTACCTTGCACATACTACAAGATCCGCTTGGCTGCTCGCCAATGAAGCTCATGTGGCTGCTGCATATATCTTGACACGGCACTCACGGCATATGAGATATCAGGCCGTGAATGTGTCAAATAAAGTAGTGAACCAATCAACTGTCGATACATACTGCAATCTGCAAGCGGTGTGGAATCTCCCTCCTCAAGACTGATTCCTGAGAGGAATGGGAACGGGGCTGCCTTACATTCAGCCATATTAAACTTCAATAACAGGTCGGAAGCATATTTTTGCTGAGATGTAGTGATCCCATCAAAATTTTGAGCTATCTCCAAGCCCAAAAAGTGACTCAGCAAGCCCAAATCGCTCATGTCAAAAGCTAGATTTAAGGCAGATTTTAGCTTGTTTATTGAAGTAAGTGTGCTACCAGTAATAAGCAGATCATCAACATAAAGTACAATAACCAACAAATTACCTTTAACTCGCTGAAGATAGACATTCGGATCAGATTTGCATCTTTGGAAATTCTGAGAAAGAAGGAAGGAGTCCATCTTTGCGTACCAAGCTCTTGGGGCCTGTTTTAACCCGTACAAAGACTTCTTCAATCTACAAACCAATGATGGATCTGATGTATAACCCTCTGGCTGCTGCATATAGACCTCTTCAGCAAGGTCTCCATGTAGAAATGCACTCTTCACATCCATGTGATGCACCTCCCAGTGCTTGGATGCGGCAATAGCTAAAACAAGGCGGATGGAATCCATCTTTGCAACCGGTGCAAAGGTCTCTGTGTAGTCCACTCCTTGGAATTGGGAAAAACCTTTTGCCACCAACCTTGCTTTATATTTGCTGATAGTGCCATCAGCAGCAACTTTAGTACGGTAGACCCATTTACACTTCACTAATTTTCTTCCAGGTGGAAGAGAAACTAGCTCCCATGTATTGTTCTTTTGAAGAGAACTGTACTCTTCATCCATGGCATCTTTCCATCTCGGATCTCGATGGGCTGAATAGTATGATTGGGGATCTGAACCAGCCATCAAATAACAAATCTCAGGAAGAAATGGATCAGCAATAGAAAGAGCCATACCTGCCCTTTGAAAGTCTCCTCTTGTTCGTCTCGGATCAGCAGGATTTCCAAGACTAGAACCAGCAGATTGTAGAGTATTTTGGGCCCACTTTGGTAACTGAGGGGGATCTGAATGGTCGGATTCCGAACCTGATATGTCATGATCATCATATGCTGCTACAATATCAGAAATATCAGAACTCATACCTTCATTATCGCTGCTCGAATCTTCTTCTGGTGAAGGCGGTGAATCGGCAGTTTTCTCCTCAACTAGTTGCAATTCTTGAAGCGGTTCTTCAAACTGCACACTGCGCTCTATGAATATCTTTTTAGATCTGATATCCATGAGTTTATATGCTTTTGATTCTTCCCCATATCCTATCAATATGCACTCGATACTTTGTGGATCCAAAGCTCGTCTCTTCTCAGAAGGAATTCTAGCCCATGCAGTAGAGCCAAAAACTCTCAAATTTGACACATCCGGTTTGTGACCAAAGAATGCTTCGAAAGGAGTCATACCTTTCACGGATGAATGTGGAACTCGGTTCTGTATATATGCAGCAACATTGATTGCTTCAGCCCAAAGATTTGCAGCCAAACCTTTAGATTCAATCATGCATGTAGCCATCTCTTTCAGTGACCGGTTTTTCCTTTCCGCTACACCGTTCTGCTGGGGTGTGTAGGGAACTGTATGTTGGATCTTGATTCCGCTTTGGGCACAAAGTTGCAGCAACTCGGACTTGATATATTCCCCACCATTATCAGATCTAAGAGCTTTGATCTTGCTCTCAGTGGTGGTCTCAACAGAAGCCTTAAAATCCTTGAATTTTCCAAGCACTTCTGACTTGTTTTTGAGAAAGAATACCCATGTAAAGCGAGAATAATCATCAATAAATGTCAAAACATACCTTGAACCATTTAATGACATATGGGGCAGCGGACCGCTGATATCAGAATGGATCAATCCCAAAATAGTAGAGGCTCTGCTAGCCTTGCCGCGGTCGAATCTGTGCTCGGGGTGCTTCCCAATAATGCAACCGGAGCATATTCCCTTCGAGGAACGGAGTTGTGGAAGCCCATCAACCATGGATTTATTTGATAGCAGCAGCAAATACTTATAATTTAGATGTCCAAATCTTTCATGCCAAAGCCTACTAACCTCATTACCATGTGTGCGAAGAGCAGTGGGCTTTGCAAGCGGAATAAAGTGCGAAAACTCATAACATTTTGCAGTGTGGTTTGCCTTTCCAACCGCAACTAGTCTTCCACTTTTGATATCAGAAATTTCAATTGTATTAGGGATGAATGTGACTTTCTTTGGATCACCAGTATGTGTCATTTGATACACAGAAAGGAGATTCGAAGCTAAGGAAGGCACATAGAGAACATTCTGAAAGCATCCATGATCTACATGAATCGTACCTTTGCCCTTTGAAGAAATTTTTGAGTCATCTCCCAAATGGATGGGGATGGAGCTGTTTGGATCGAATGAGAAAAAAGAATCAATATTTGCAGCCATATGATTTGATGCACCCAAATCTATCAAGAGAGTGGGCTTCGAAACCGTTGCCATGAGTGCTTGTCCTCTTTCATGATCGTCATTCCGATCCTTCTTCCTTGCACCGTCAGGAAGGGTTATGTTGTTCTTTTCCAAAAGGAGGGCCATTTGATCTATAGTCTTCTTCATACATGAACTTTCGGGATGAAAGCCACGGTTACAATAAGTACATTTAGATTTTTGGTTACCTTCTTTGCCCTTTTGCTTGGATTTCGAACTGGATGGTGCATCCGTTTGCTTGCCTTTGTCTTTTTGCTTGTGAGGCTCGAATTTGGGCTTCTCCTTCTTTAGCTTTCCTTTACCATTCGAGATCTTGGGTCCTTGAACAAATAGGGCTGAATCTTTGGAGCTTATGGACCCCATTTGAATCAGCTTGTCATGCTCTTTCGTAACGGACTCAATGAAGGCATTCAAGGTAGGCATCTTCCAATTCGGGGTAGTTAGCCGACCGGAATTGAAAGTGGAGACAAATACCGAATAATCTTTCCCAAGCTTGCTTAGAATGGAGAGGATCAACTGTTTATCCTCTTTGATAACACCACTGTTCTTCAATTGCAAGTTCAAGTTCTTGAATTTTGTGAAGAATTCATTGATGCTCTCGAAATTCTCACGATTAAGGCCAATCAATTCATTCTCTAATTGAAAAGCCCTAAGCTCATCCTGCTTGCCGAATAGTGTCTCAAGTTGCTCCCATATGGCCTTTGGAGTCTTCAATCCGCTGAGATGGAAGTGAAGATCTTTGGAGATGGAGAGACAAAGAAGACCGTAAGCTTCATCAAGCTTATTGTAGTGTTTGGTTCTTTCTGCCACATTGTTTGGCTCCAATTCAAGACCAAGAGTGACTCGGTAGTATCCTTTTGAACGTAATATGATCTCCATATCATCTTTCCAATCAAAATAATTGAATGGGGTGAGGATAGGCTTTGAAGAAGAGTATTCCATTGCTAGGAGCGAGTCAAATGATGAAGAAGAAGCTTGCATGCAGACTATAGCGAATGGAAATGCTGTAGGGAAGCTTGCATGCAGAATGTAGTGAGTGCACTTGGAGGAGATAATTAACCTGCAAATCACATAAGAACAAACACAATAAGGTCGAACAATCCACCCTTTGAGAGTTGCATCACACCTGGGATTGGATTTCAAGCAATGTTGAATAGGTCCAATGTATCAAATCCAGGAATTATGTGGTAACTCAAGCTTCTGGAGTGGTATTGGAGTATTTTTCAAGCTTTGCATGCACATGAGCGAATGCCCTTGAGATATCTCATGCCAAACTTTTTGTAATTTTTAGCAATTCAGTCAAATCTTCTTGTATAAACACCTGTAGAAAAGAGATCTTGTCCCTGCAATGGCTCTGATACCATGTAAAATTAGTCACAGCAGATCTAATGAACAAGTAAATCAATCACAACAGATGAACATAGAAAATATGGTGCAAAACTGTGCAAAACATGCAGCAGTGCTCTCTATCCCAGAAAGGGTGAATGAATTACAATACAAACTGTCACAATGAACAGAGCAATTTGAATTGCCTAAGGAGGTCATTCGAATCACTGAATGGAGTAGCTTGACTCTATCTAGGAGTCCTCATCAATCATCGGTGTTGCTCATCAATCACAACAAACATTCATCCAGGTGTCAAGCTGAGTCTAACTGATCATAATAAATGTAACTGAAGTGTGTAGCACTGATATAGGATCTGGAGGCTCAGTGGGGGCGCATGGGAGGCTAACTGGAGTCAGAGCAAGTCACCTAATCGAACTGGAGGTCAATCGGAGGTGAAACAGTCAGTCAGGAGTGAAATCGGAGTGAAATCAATCAGAATCGGAGCTAACTGAATGTAACTGGAGTGAATCTGCAGTGGTAGGTGAACAAGTGCGCCCTTCTCTGTCAGTAGGTGAGAAGAGGGCGCCTTTCAGCTTAGGAGGGCTAAAACTCTGTGGAAAGTGGCTCCCGGGTGCTAGAAGAAGGTGGATAAGGTGCTGGAGGCATCAAACTGGTGACTGGACTGCATATCCTGAAATAGATCATGCAAGATCCTGAAGTAGATATGTATCCCGAAATAGATGATCCTGAAATAGATATGTATCCCGAAATAGATGATGGATATCCGAACAGTACAAAGGGCTCAAACCGCAATCAATTATCAACGGAATAAAAATATATTTAACCAAAATAAATGCAAACTTCCAAACTTGAAAAAATGCTCCATATGTAAGAAACAAGCAAACCATTCATATTTGCCAAGATATCAAAGCTAGAAATACAAGCAATTCCATGTACTTGAGTTTTAACTTTTGAATCAGCCCATTCTTGCTAAGCGAAAGTATTGTTAAATTAATTACTTAACCTTTAATACTAGGACGTTATCTATGGATAGATAGGTCCCAACTTCATTTCCTGTCACAAATAAGAAAAAAAAACAATGCATTAGTTAACTATCAAAACATCAAACTTAAAATATCTTGCATCAAGGAAATGTAGCTCTAATATTACTATATTTAATACAAAGTAAAGACTATAGAACCTATTTTTACCTGAAATGCAACTTCAAATTTATGTATGGTAATCTTTCTCCCATCAAGAATTTTCCTTTTCCAACCTGCTCCAAGAATAGAGGAACATGGAAGTCAAACTAAAAAAAATCACATGATCTATTAAATTCCATTCATTATTTATACATTGCCAATGTATATTGGTTTAGATTATATCTTGTGGCATATCAAATTCCCAATTCTCATGTCGCTCTTCATTTTCTACATTTTGAACGTGAGCTTTTGTAGATGAAATATCATTATGAGCCTCCAAAACATTATGTTCCATATCAAGTTCATTGGAGACATTTGTTATATTGTATTCTCCTCTTCTCTCACAATCTGATCGCCAGAGTGCCAGTGCTCTATTGAATGGGAAATTGGTAATGTCCTACTTTGTTACATATAATCTTAAACAAGTATCCATATTCTTATCAAGCTTGTTCCTCAACTTTGACTTCAAGAATGACAGTGCACTAAACATTCTTTCATCCTCCACTGATCCCAAAATCATGGTTTGACATAAATCGACTAATTTGAAATACTCTGACATGTTTTCTTGTAGGTATTGACTTTCACCTAAAATAGTCCATAATTTGATTACTGCACCATATTCTATAGGTTTTGGCAAAGTACGATATTGACCTGACATTGTTTGAGCAAAGCAAGTGGCTTGTTGATATAATTTTGATGAATCTAATATACCTCCAATCTCTTCTCCTTCTAACTTAGCGTTCCTGCCAAAGTGGTGCACTAAAGTATTCAATTTTGCTAGAAAGTCGACTTTTAAAGGATCTATTTCTTTTTCAGAGTTCCAATAATGAGGGTATACCACAGGCATAGCTTCCAATAATTCATCTCGAGGAAATCGTTCTCTTATCTCTAATGATAGTGATTGTGCAATTTGTATCAAGTTGCATCTCACTGAAATCACAATATCATTGAATTGGTCTCTTGACACATGGCACTCTTCGGTGGTTTGTCCCCTCTTAGTAACATAATAAAAGGGAACCATATACCCACGCACTTGCATACATAGTCTCCCTTTTTCATCAAACTTCAAATAATTTTCACTCTTTTCTATATCAATGATAGTAGTCCAACCGTTAAATGTTTGACCCGTAAAAGAATCTGGCATCATATACAAATTATCCAATGCAAGGCATGCCAATTTTCTTGCATTTGTGTACTCTGCAATATACATTGTGCGACTCCGAGCAATTTTCACAAGGACATTCATTTCATGAACCAAAGGAAGAATTCCAGCCAATGTTAATAATGTCTCTATATTAGTTAGTCGAAAGAGAAGCTCTTGAGCATTGTCCACACTAAAGCGATGTTCATACATCACCCCTACCAATGATCGGTATTCACTAAATAGCCTTTGGGCTGGTCCATTCAATGAGATCCGTCTTGTATGGACATCTTTTAATATCTTTTTTCCATCTGTAACACCATCAGCAAATTGTTGAAACTCTGTAAATCGCTTGGGACTACGACAAAAGTTTGCATGAGTCTCACGTACAAGTTCTTCAACTTTTGAAACCAGTGGAAACTTACTTACTATTTTAAATGCAAGATTCATCCTATGAGCCATACAATGAATACTAATCATAAATGGTGAAGCTGATACTTGTAGTTTGACACAAAGACCATTCCTTTGTCCTTGCATGATTGATGCTCCATCAGCTCCGACACATACCAAACTTTTTGCAATCATTAAATCATCCATACCACCAATTTCCTTCAAAGTCTTAATAACAAGTTCATAAATATTTCCAGCTGTAGAACTCTTCTTCATTTTATGAATCCAAAGTAAATATGAATGCCTAATATGATCATTAACCATATAAATACTCATGTAGATCCATGAAGTATTATCAACAGCTGTAACTTCATCCAAAGATAGTGAAAAAAACCTAGCATTTGCAATCTTCTCTTTCAAATCATCTTTTTCTACTTGAGCTAGATATTTTTCCCATTCCCAACCACTCGTTATAGACCAATGAGAAGATGGAAAATTCGATACTTCTAGAAAAGATACATAGTTCTTGTAATCTGGATAATCTGTCATAGGACGACCTCTAGATAAGATGTGAAATACAGTGCTTAATTGTGTCGTTTTGGATAACAAATTTCTCTCCATTGTCTTTCCAAATAGAGATGTGATGGTCCCTCCACTTGCATCGAGTTTACTCTTGCTTATTAAGTATTTATTATATTCTTCTTGATATTTGAGATGTCGACAGTCATCAGAAGGTTTCCATTTGGTAATAGACTTCTCCTCGCCATTTTCAATTTTCTTAACATACAACTTTCTTGCATGCTTCTCTATTGTATCTATCTTCATTTGCATTTTTACTACCTTTCCAAGTTTCCAACTACATACAATGCATTTAACTTCTCGTGAAGCCTCTTTCTCATTTCTTGGAGGTATTGGTTCAATACATGGAAATTTTGAGGCCCATTCCAATTGGAATTTTCTCCCTATGTCCCATTGGCCTTTTTTCCTTTTCCGTGATAATGAATCATTTTTGTTGCCTTCCAAGGTAAAACCTTCAACATTGTCATTGCCAATTTCTGGTTGAATTGCATTTATCCCAATTTGTGCACTAGAGGAACCTTCAACATTGTCATTTCCAATTTCTGGTTGAATTGCATTTATCCCAATTTGTTCACTAGAGGAGCCCATCCTATCATATGTTATATGGCTATTAGCTGGATTCTCAGAAGAGTTGACATTTGTCTCGTTGATGGGTTTCTCAAAAGAGTTTGAATCATGAAGAGAATCTAGATTCTTGGATTGAGGCTTCTGAAAGTATGATGATACATCCCTCTGTTTTGATGCTTTGTTCCCACAATCCTTGTTTGACATTTCGTTGAATATTCCACAATTATTAAGATATCAAATCAATTTAGAAACCCAAAGTGAAACTTGCATGAGAAAAATGATATAAAATGAGTACAATTTGTAAGTTATCCATGATGACATGAATTCTAGAGGCTAGAAAATTTGAACCTAGTAACCTAAACCCATCCAAGATTAACTTCAAAATTAGACATAAATCCATCACGGTCTTATGATGAGAGAAATTGAAAAATGTGATCAACATAACCATTGCTAAACATTCTCATTCAAGGGTAAAAATATCACACAAAAGAATAATAACATCTAAATAATCAAATTCAAGCATGAAAACAAACTTGCAAGCCAATATAACAGCAGCGAATTAATGCATAAAACCAGTCCTAAATAAACCAACTTCAGATCTGTTTGGGTTCATCAAAAATATGTATACATGCATAGAAATTACTCTAGACAAATCTGGAATATGGTGCTAGTTTGACAACATTATATGGCATTGTTACCATCTCAATATTTGGCATCATAAAACATGCTGAAAAACTCGGTGGATTGCACAATGGAATTCTGTTGTTACTGTGGGATCATGATGGTAGTAAACTCCGTGAAGGGGTGGGTTAAGGGTATATACGCACAACCTCACAGAGAGGAGGCAACTCCTATCTCTTTTCACAAATAGAATTGTGGCATTTCATGAAAATTATGAAACAATAGCAGCATCCTTTTGGTCAGAGAAAGGGAAGGATAACAAGAATGCATTTTGTGAAGATAACTATGTATGCCATGAAATATATTGATGCTATTTTTATTTGTTGTATATGATGCTAGCATTGGTTTTCTTATTTGTTTAATGTTTCAGCATCTTATATTAGTTGTAGGAAAACATCTAATGTTAGATGTCTAATCAACATTAAATGTTAGTCAATATAAAACATAAAATGTTTTTCTTACTAGTATTAGATCTCTCCATTTGTAACTGATCTACAGTTACAACATAAGAGGCTAACCCTTAAAAACAGCCTCACATTTGTTAGAGAATTCAATAAAAGACCAACCCTAATGAATCTTGTGTACCTAGGGTGAACATGCTCTATAGAAATCTAGTCTCAACTCTTTACTTCTCACCTTGCTCTCATCATATCTACTAAGTTTTAAGTATCTGGATCACGGCGATTCATTTAACTGCCCTTTATGAAGCTGTGTTGAGCATGTGGCCTGTCCATTATGACATTTTGGGAATTCATGCCTTATAATGATGATTTTTTTCTCGCAGGTCTATCTGGATGATTTGAGTGCTCTAGTATCTTGGACTTGGACTTGTTCCAGGTGCAATGGTTTTACAGAGGCATGTCCAGCAGAACATTAGCTTCTTTTTCATTTATTTCATTTTCTTGTCAAGATGTAAAATCATGACTTTTTAATAATACAATATCTGAGAATTATTATTTTTGAATGATATGCTTAACAGAGCTAAAACAATAACTTTGATAGATCATAACATTAACATTAGTCCCAAATATACAACAGGGTTTTCAGGTGGTAGAGCTTATAGTTGATGTGCAGCACTACCTTCAGGTACTTTTCCATTTTTTATATGAATAGTTTTGGTCTTGCAAAGTTCCATTTTTATTTGCATGTAAACACAGAAGGATTTAATAGAATGGTTCTCATTATCAATGTGGATTGTCACAAAGTTTTCTTAGCTTGATTTGGATTACAAACATCACTAATATCTACTGTTATGGTCATTATTTTTACGATTGATATGACATAGATAAAGAAATACACATGGGAGTTTTAGACATGAAAAGGGTAGAGGCCTACCCTAGTTCGACATAAAAGTAAAAGGAATACAAATTAGATCCCACCATATTGGCTCATAGTTGGAGATAGATTGTCAAAGAAAATCTTCATGACCTTGTCTACTAAGTATGCCTCTGAGCAAAAAATTGCCCTTCAAATAGACACCAGATGAGTAACAATGGAGCTAAAAACTACTCAAGACTTCTAAACCATTATAATATGGATTTTCAAGCCCAAAAGACAATTGATGAACACAAGGAAGCAATGCAATATGCCAGGATGTGGTGGGAAGAATGATGCCAAGAAAATAAAGCCCATGCAAGAGAGTCAACGTGACAAACCACTTTATCTCTATGAGATTATAATAGCTCTAAAAACAATGCACGTAACAAATTGGCAAAATTAGATGGTTTCTATGTGATTTCTATACAGTCACAGGAAGTTTAAACGGGTCAATGTATTTAAATTTTAACAGGAGGCCTTGATATTTGAGTCACTAGGATAGATTTATTCAAGGAGATATTAAGTTATCTGTAAAGGAGGAATCTTTAGATTAATTTGCATTAGCATCCCATCATATTACGTAATATCTCATACAAGATTTTGGCCAAGGAGCTAGCAATGAGAGCTCAACACATTTCACCTTAAATTGTGAGCATTGATTAGACTAGATTCATCTAGTGAATTCATGTACATCCTCAATAATACAATAACAGTCTTGTCGGGCATTTAATGGGCTTAAGCTGTTTGCCAACACACCATTTTCACTCCACGCTACTTACTAGAGTACACTATTTGACAAGCACTTGGTGTTGATATTTGCACTACTGATTTAGATGCAGAGCTAGCTCCCTCCCCCCTTGAAGGCCACTGCAATTTATTTGAAAGACTGTGTCTCTTTGCTGCAATGTTTTAAAATTGGAATCAGACTTGCCAAGGCATTCTTTGGTACCTAGGCTATTTGAAGGACTGCAAGAGGCAATTACAAGTAGTATTTTAATTGTCATGTATGATATTCTACACCTCATTAGAATTGAGGAATTAGATAATCAATTTAGTTCAAAAGGCTCATCTTTTTTACATTTTCAAAAAAAATAAGCCTTATTTGGATAAGATACTAATTGGCATGATGGAGATGTCTAATCCTCTCTTTATAATTATCCCATAGGAATGATTTCAAAATATTTTTAACTTCAATTGTACTTCATGAATAGAGGCATCCAACTAGATTAATATGCATGGGCGGTTGCTAAAACTAATGTGTAGATTATATACCAAGTCATATCATTCAATTCCTTCACATAGAACAATACTGTTATCCATAATATATATCTTAATTATAGGGGTGGTAGGAGTGGGTAGGATCTTCATCAATCATGAATAAACTCATAAGAGAACTTATGCATGGGATTAGTTTAGAAACAAACAATGAGGAATATTTGTCGGTGCTCTATCAAGGAGTTAAGCTAACTCTGCAAAATCAATTCAACATGCTAAATGTAATAGGAGATTCAGTGATTTTCTTCCCTGCCCTTGCTAAAGACCCTCCTTTGGCATTCTCTATTCTAACTAGAATCGTCACCAAATTTAAAATCATGCTGAGCACACTCCAATCCATGAAGTTTTATTATGTCAAAGTGATCCTTCAAATCAGAAGTAGATCTCATGGTGAATTTAGGAGTTCTGGAACCATACAAAGGAATTATCATACGAAATGAAGGAGAAGAGAAATCCTAAAATAGTGCTATCCCATGAATGATCAAATTAAAAATTGGTCCGGGGGAGTTGAATGATGCCATTAATTGTGGTGACTGCCTAGCAGCCCACTTTCTTTTCATAAAAAATACCAATATGTACATTATTGTCTGTATTAATAGTTAAGGGAAGCATTTTATCCCCCAAAAATTACCCTCTCATCTTATGCAACAACTAGCACTGCCATCAATTGCACCTGATCAAATGAATTTGGTCTGTTCAGATCAATTAGACAAGGTTGTTTGCTAGCTCCTACTTTGTATGGTATTAGTATATTCTCTAGGCTACCCAATTGCAAGGTAGCATAGGGCAGAATAAATGAGATTCCTACCAACTGGAAACTGCCAACAATTGATCAATGGACACTTTGTTAATAGATACTTCTTAACATGGCCCACATGGTGTAGAATAAACAGTGAATGGGTGTATTGTTAAGGCACTCCTTGCGTAAGGTAACCGGTTCGAAACTCCATGGGTATGAGCCTTACCAAAAAAAAATAGATACTTCTTAACATTGGCAGTGAAGTGAGAAACTCTAAGAGAACCCCTGAATTCAATAGAAATTCTTAACAAGATTTCCAGCACCAAAATCAATGGATAAAAGCTATAGCATTACAGACAAAGCTAGTTGAAGAATCTTGATTAACTGTCTACCTTTCAAGTTTCAATAGTCTTGGATTGAGCCAAAGCATATAACCTTCGCAGTTCCTTTGGCATCATGACATCATTTTCTGGCCTATGGCAATACGTGGTCCAAAGGATTAAGAAGATAATTCATATTAAACCATGAATGATGAATCTGATTTTATTAGCTGCTAAATTCAAAACTATACGAAATTGTTAGTAGCTATGCATGTTTCTTGCTCAATGTGTTGATGGAACAGAATCATCCCTACAATCAACTCAATTGCTTAATACTCTTCTATGGGCCAGAGTTGAGCGTAAATGGGATTTAATTATTTCATTGGGTTGAATGGGGGACTCATTGTTTCAACAAAGGATGAATGGCCTCAACATTATAAATGTCAAGCTTTAGGGTGTAGCACTTTAGGCCAAGTGGATTATCAAAGCCCTAGAGGGAAATCAAGCAGGGAAAGTGCTAATTAGAAGCAATGTTATGGAAGGAATGCCACATGGCAAGCTGTCATCAAAAGGCCTATAATCCCATGATCTTTTAGTTACACCAATGCCTATCATAGTTTGAGGATCCTTTGTATTCCAAAGCAATCAGAAGACCCAGGAGACCTGTAATGGGTATATTGTGCCTTAATGCGTTAAGTCTTGGTATTCAAACTATAAAGGACCTATATGATACTGCGAAGAGGGAATGTCTTATGAAGGACATTGAGCAAAAATTTAAGCTCTTTAATATTGTGATATGATTTTCATAGAAAAAGTAAAGGATAATGCACTCAACAACCTAGGCTTAAAGCTTGGTGTAACTCAAGCAGTCAAATTTTGGAAGGAATGGACCTGAACTTTGAAGCCTTTCTCAAGCTTCCCCCCTTTGATACTTATAGATGATTATCAAATAAACTCTCATAGAAAACACGCTTAAAAGATATTGGAGACTAGGCTCAAAGTAGTCGACATGATGGTTCTGCTTAAGTAAAATATTGAATGCATTTGCAGATTCAAAGAAGGGTTTCTTTGCACGTTATTTGATTCACAAGACCTAGTAACAGGCCCTCCAACTAGATAAGATGGGGATAACCCTCATGTCTCCTTTGTACCTCAGAAGAGTAATTTCTGAACTTGTTTTAGAACCACCTGCATGCTAGGGCACTGTGGAAATGGATATCAAATTTTACAGATCCATACTGCATGCTACCATCATCTAGGAGTTGTTGGTGGATTGATCAATAATTTTGAGTTTCAATTTATATGGCAGTATTTCAGAATTGAAACACTCTATTTGGAAGGAATCAAACTATGTCATTGTAGCTAAATTGACTACTTGACACTTGTCCATTATATTGTACTTTTTACATCCAAAACTAAGCTGAAAAGGTGGCAAAAAAATTAGACCACTCAAGGAATTTTTAATAGGTCGATGAGGTCATGCACCATGCACAGCTAGTGAGGTCCCTCTAGATGAAGGGGCCTTCGAAAGTGGGCAACTTATTTGCAGTTTCTCTTGTTAAAGGTAGATGAGGAATTCTGCTACTCCAAATTCCTTTAGGGTTGAGCTAGGCCAAAAGAGGGATGGCACCAACCTCCACCGCATTTCAACAAGTGCCTAACATTAAATGTGGCTATGTCGGAGATTGAAAAATTAAAGGATGTTGATTTGAGGGTGGATGAGGCACAACAATATAAGAGCTATGGGGCAAGGATGGATGGGGTGACACTGACAAGCATCAACAAGATCTGCTGACAAGTGATTCAGCAATCTCTGCTCCTCCATGGATCCGTTGTTCCATGCATCCACTGCCACCAGTTTTCTGTATTGTTCTGTATTGTGTACTCTCTGGTAGGCTTAAAGGTTGTTAATTTTGTCTTTCAAACAATTGCTTTCAGGAAATTTGAGGACATGTGAAATAGTAGTGCCAATTTTATTCTTCAGTTGTTCATGATCGGCACAATTTTGTAATTATCTCTACCCTAACAGGTATATGTGGCTAGTATGCTTGAGGATTGCCTTTTCTGTAGTTCTTCTCATTGCACTCCAGGTGGAAGAGATGTGTCACATCCATGAGTGGGTAACTAGAATGAAAAAAAGTTGAGGTCCAACGTCTAATGTAAAAGAGAAAATAGAAACAAACCAACCATTCGTTAATTTACACCATAAAAAAAAAAAAAACCTTGCTAAAATAGATCCATCTTGAATATATGGGATTACCCCTCGCTGATTTCCTATTCCATTATTTTTTTAACTATAATGGAAATGAGCACATTCATGCTCCCCTTCAGACATGGAATTATAAAAGAATGCTTATGTACAAAACTGTTCATAGAATATTATCAAGTCTTAAGAGGACAAACAGATCACTCTTCACAGCCCTCCTATGATGGCTAATAAACATTATAATAAATGTAACATCCCTGTTATCCAGACATCTAATTCTATGAAATCGAAAACAAAACTAACCTCTTAGCCTCAGTGAAAACTGTAAACCCCAAGAAGCTTTGAACAACTGCAAAATCCACTGTCAAAAACTCCAGCTTTGCCGAATGCAGAGATCTAATGATTTTTCTGGTGGTTTTTACAGGCTCTTGCCCCCCTTATATAGGGACTTCGACATGTTGGAACCTTCATCTCATTTATGGATTATGGACCAATTCAAGGTTAAAATAATCTTTACCCAACAAAATTTGGTGGTTGAAACCTCAATTCAAACCCCCATTAACCAAAATCGACACGAGTTGGGGCGATTCAAAATTTTTAAATGAGATTTTCATAAAAACCTCAACGCCGGGCCACCATTGCTGAAAACATAGTGCGAGCCAGCTGCTCGTGGGTGTCATCATGGGAGAAGTTCGAACCATTCAACCAAGTTACCATTACCAATCGCGGCCTCAGCCCTCCATTAGACCATTAAACAAATAATAAATTGTTGGGCCGCTGGCTGGGCGAACCAGCTGTTTGCGGCCTCCATTACCAGAAAATGGTGGGAGAACCAACTGTATGCAGCCTCCATTACCCTAAATGGTGGGCGAACCAGCTCTTCCAAGCCTCCATTACCCGAAATTCTGGGCGAATTCACCATTTCGGGATTCGTTTACTTGGCTATATTGATTTTTCAAATTTTGTGACCTTGGCTATTCTATTTCCTTTGACTATGGGTTAAATAAATATGGGGCTAATATGTTAAATTTAAAAAAAACTCATTTCATATTGAAAATTCGCCCAGGGTTTCTTGGTAACCCCTATAATTTTGCCCATGGGCTATAATTCACCCCTAAAATTTTCCCTCGACTAGTGTCAAGGGCTAAGTATTAATAGGTAAATAGAATGACAAAGGCAAGTGGAGAATACCTTGAAACCTATAGTCCGTAGGCAAAGCATGAATGACTAAGCACCACACAGGTCAGCATCGTTGATCAAAAGTGGGAGCAAGATCTATAGTTTTCAATGGGGCATCGCATGGCCAAGTTGCGAGGAAGAAAGGGAATGTGTAAACGCGATAAGCTTTGTTGTGTCGGACAGGTGGCAGCTTAAGAATGCATCGCAAGGAGAAAGAGTTGTGAGAAATGCCATATTGGTTCCATGCAATGGTGGGGATAGGTGCAAGGATCTACAATGGAGGTTATCCTTTCAAGATCTAAGGGATCGGTTTCATTTACCACAAAAAGCATCTACGTCTCCGACAGATCTACGGTTCAGATGGAAAGGAGAGCCGCATCAACGACTGGTGGAAGTCGTAAATGTGCCGGATATAATAAGGAGGACCCCACCAACAGATGGATGATCTAAGTGTTAAATAGAACATGAGACCTCACCGTGGATACATGCTTGAGAAGAGATGGAGGGCTCTCATAGATAGTCGCATCAAGAAGTAGCACGTCGGATAGCAGCAAGGCAGATGCGATGGACTTTTCCCACCCGAAAAGTGTCAAATCCGAAGCTCATCGCATAGAGAAAAGATGATATAGGAAAATATTTTTGGGTGCATGCGATACTACCTCGTAGACGCATACGGTTCAGATGAACGTCCTAGATGAGAACTAGCAAGATGATCCGACAGTGGAAATAGATGTGTTGTCAAATCAGTGGGTAAAGGGAAAGCAAGATCCGACGGCGGAAAGTGAGCACATGGGAGATCAATGGTTGAGATTGAGAGACAGTTGGATAATGAAACCGGGGGTTATGGATACACAATTATATGTGCGAAGACGCCCGTAAAAGTTGACATTTTTATTTTCTTTGAAACCCCCATGCGTGGAAGAGATGTAGAAAACGATAGGCGAGGCCATTCCCACAGCCTTTTAGACTGCCTGAGAAAGACAAGAAGGGTCGGGTGACAAAACTTAGTCTGTTCACGGTAGGGAGGCAGGTCAAAGGTCGATTTCTAGGGAGGTTAAGGATAAATGAGCCCGGGGCTTAAGGTTTGAAGATGTATGGTTCAGTGAGTCAGGGCTCTGTACCCGTAGGGTTTTTTTCAAGCAATATTTGCGCCCTTTGTCACGTCTGTCAAAGACAGGTTCATATCAAAACCATGGGGTTTTTTCAGAAGAGCCATCGTCAATATTTAGAGACATGTTTTTCCCCTAGATACTGTTAGAACATCAATGAATCAAAAAAGTGATCGGCTTCAAAAATTTGGGGAACGGAACAGCATGGCAGGGTTGGAAAAACCTACCGGCACTAATAGACGGACCATGTTACAATCTCGATCGTCAATAGAGAAGAAAGGGTGAGAGCAAGGTCACCCGTGCAGGCTGACAGGTGACCCAAGTGGTTCTGAAGATGAGGTGACTCACATCTTTCGACGTGTGCAAGAAACGTGAGGTCAAGTATTGTTATGTAAGGAATGCCAGAAGGATATACCAAAAAAGGGGCATCTGTCTGCTATCCCGAATGATTATCGGTACGATGGAGGCCACTTCTGCATCATCATTTGCTGCACCAAATATCTAGGAATATTTTTCGAGTGCACTGAAGGTCAGTTCAGACCTAGGGCATCATTTTTACATGGTTAAGGGGTCTGATCAAGTTATCATGGCGGTTATGACCGCACGTAGTTACTATCATCATTGTTGCAGTTATGGATGTGGTTCTTCTTCCGTCGTGCAAGATCAGTACATAGAGAGGATGGTACACCTGGTAGCTTGGGGCACCTTTAAGTTAGGATTGGATCATGGAGAAGGAACAAGAAGCTAGGGTGGTTTTCATGCCAAAGCAAGCGTGGTGTGAAGTGGAGCAAGAACATGCTCCTTGATCTCCTATGATGTTCGACCAAGAAGAATCCAGTTCTAGTAGTGACGATGAGAAAGCAGAAAAGTGACAGGTGCTAAAAAATGTTCGACGTCCGAAAGGAAAGGAAATTGGCAAAGAGAAGGGAGATGACTAGCAAGACATGGAGATCATCCATGATCTCATACTCCCTACCGGGGAAGTGACTCCTCTCCATCCTACTGAAGGGTCACCAGCTGACAGCTCTCCGAAGATAGAAGACTTCTTCGATTCACAAGGCCTATTGAAGACTTCGGAGTAACGTGGCACCCTCCTCATAGTATTTTTGTTTCCCATCTTAGTCAATCTGTTTTGGATTTTGACACGTATGTAATATTCAAATTTGGGACTATCGAGGTGGCCGCCTATTTCTGTTCATTTCCTCAGCACTGATCCTAGGCCAAGAGCCTATATATGCGATGTAATGGAATGATAAAAGCATTGAAAAATCTTCTTGAAAATGTTTTATGGGAATTTTGTGTATTGTTTTGTAAGACATTACCGAGCTATATTTTGAATAAAAATTGCAGAGCCGATCTGATGTTTTCCAGGGATTCTTGTGTAACTGGTCTTGTAGTCTATTTTTCTTCTTCCATGTCAATTGTGTATCTCTCATTGTTAATTCCAGTCTATAACATTCCTCAATACATGGTGCAGTGTGATAGTTAAGTAGAATTGATAGAAGTATGCTCCGCTTATCTTTTTCCAAGTATTTCACCATTACTTTCTCTGCTAAAGTTAATGTAGGATTCTTTATTATATGCCTTACGTCAATGGGTAGTTTCTTTCTCTTCTGTTTCACCAATTAAATTCACTTTGATTACGAGCTATTTACTATCTCTCCCTTGTGAACAAATTTACAAAGTTTGTCTAACGTGACTCCATTGCCCAAAAATAGAGATTCATATGTTTCAGCCAAATGACGTTTAAACCATTTCATTCCAACAGAAATCTGATCTTCTGTATTGTTGTAATTGAATATCTTGAATGATGAATGCTGGTGTATGTTTTCATCGTTGACGCCTTTGATTATTCTAGTTTTTCATGAGCTTATAGAGAGAGCCCTCCCTGTTTGTGTTGGGTTAGTAGCACAAGCTAAAGATTGGTTAGTGGTTACCCTGAATTTCCTTCTCTCACAACCTTGGGGGGTTAATTTCGGTGTTAACATATTGGCATCGTTGCTGGGGATAGATTTTTTTATTATCCCTGGAAGAACGACAAAGGCTTCAGATCTGAAATGTTGATGTTGAACAGCAATCAGACATTGAGAAGGTTGTATCATTCACGTGGCGAATCCACTCAAGTGAAATTTCAGTATGAAGGTGACCCCACTGGGGAGATCGGTGATCGTGTATCAGAATTGAGACGTTGAAAAATTCTCATGGTGACTCCGGTGGGGAAATCCATGGTTTCATTGATTTGTGGGAAGATTCCCTCATTCTTTAATGAGAATTTGTAGACTTCACCAAAAGGCGACCTCAACAGCTTTAAAACATGGAAGAATTAAGATTCAGGTATCAAAACATCAATCTCTTCAAAGAAATCTTGTTCTTATGTATCAGTCTCCTTTTACCTTTATGTATATATATCAAGAAAATTTTGCTCCAACGAAGAGCTCTAGGGAAAGAGAGACCCTCGTTTGCATATCCCTCTCTAGATCTTACAAATGTATATCCTTCTTTCACCCCTAGAGCTGACCCCATCTCTTCTTCTGAACCTTATAAGATCCATACCTAGCCGTGCAAATCCCATGAGAGTGAGGCTGAAGAGGCTCTCCCTGTACATACTCCTTTGCCTCCTAGATCTCAGCCGAGATATGGCCCTTTGAAGCTACCACTTGTTCTCCATGACTATCCTCCCAAATACCACAAATACCTTCCTAGATTTGATGGAGGGTTAGAAAGCCTCACTGTTGAGAAACATATTCAAGGTGTTGAACATTTTCTAGACCTTTTTGAAGTGGAGCATGATGATGTTTTATATGAGGGTTTTTTGTCACTTTTGGAACCTTGATTTGGTACTTTCGGAATAGGTTTTGGCAATTTTGGAATCAGTTTTGGCACTTTTGGAACCTGAATTTGGCAGTTTTGGAACCGTATTTTGCTTGATTTTGGAGTTTAGAAAGGTGGTTTTAGCCCCGTCTTCAAAGTGACTTGGATGGAATAAGCCCAAGTTTAATGAAATAAAGGTTTTTTTGGTTGATGCATGCTTAAGTGTTTTTTATCTATTTGCATTAAAAAAGAGGTTGATACACATTGTATTCTTGATGGATGTTTTCATTTTATGCTAATGAGGTATTCTTCCATGATGTTGGTTATTGACCTGGTTTCTTAGTTGATGCAAAATCTAGTATTTTGTAGCCACTTACACAACAATTTTGTTAACACCCAAAAAGTGCTCACTACCTCATCTACCCCATTACATGACTCATTTGTCCATATTTCCTACCATATTTGCCTTCAAAACCCTCAAATCCTATTAAAAAGCCTCCAAAAGGCCACAAAACCATCCAAAAGCCTCAAAAAGGCTAAAAAACCCATTTTCCCTCAAAAAATATCCAAAATTCCTCCAAAATAGCAAAAACCCTCTAAAAAGGGAATAAAAAACATAAAAAATGGAGGAAAAAGAGGAAAAAATGAGGAAAAAACCCTATACAGCTGACCTAAACCATATGGTTCCCAAAACCATGGGCCAACACTCCACCACCAAAAACCTATAAATAGGTGATGGAGACCCCTCATTTCATATCCACAATCAAATATACCCTTACTCTGCCAAAATCTCTCTTGAAACCCTAGCTCACCCTTGAGCTACTTTCACCATTGAGAGCCCCTTTTGGCCCATTTCCACCATTGGAGAAAGAGAAGGAGCAAAGTTGGAGTTTGGAGCAACCCTCTTGGATCATTGCAAGAACTTCACCAACCTCTACACTTGAGGTAAATTTTTAATAGAAAGAAAACCATTTATTATTTCTTGTCTCTTATGTTTCATGCACATGTTTAGAATAATTTCCATTTCAATGTATTGTCTTTTAATTACTGTTTATTGAACTGCTACTAAGGAGTCCCTTCTCCTTAGTAGGTGCTCATTTGCACAAGCTAGGGTGAAAACCCTAGCTACAGTTTTGGCGACTCCGCTTGTGTTTTTCATAATTTTTAGTTATAATTTATTAATTTTTAGACATTTTAATTTTCTGCAATATCTTTCTGTTCGGCTGTCCCTTTCGGCCGCCATAAACCGCATCTTTTACCCCTTGCAGTTGCGTTCCGACCGCGTCTTTCAGGCGTTTACCTGTGATCCGACCGCGGCTCTCAAACTCTTTCCGGTGACCTACCGGTCGTTTTTAGTCTGTTACCTACGATCCGACTGCAACTATTAGCCTGTTTGCGATGGTCCGACTGCAGCTGTTAACCCTTTTCCTACATCCCGCCTGTGGCTTTCGGCCATTTTCCCGCAATCCGCCGGCACCTTTCGGCGTTTTTCGTGCATCCCGCTTCTGGCTTTCAACCATTTTCCCGCAACCCACCGACGCCTTTTGGCATTTTTTCTGCGTCTCGCCTGTAGCTTTCGACCATTTTCCCACAACCCACTGGCGCCTTTCGGCATTTTTCCTATGTCCCTCCTGCGACTTTCGGCCATTTTCCTGCAACCCGCCGGCGCCTTTTGGCGTTTTTCCTGCGTCCCGCCTGTGGCTTTCAGCCATTTTCCTGCAACCCTCTAGCGACTTTCAGAGTTTTTCCTATATCCCGACTGCGTTTTTCACCCTAAAAACCCGCAACCCGACTACGACTGTTGAGTTGTTATCCGCGGTCCAACCGCACAGATTTGCCCAAAACCTGCGGTCTGTTTTGTGCATTTCAAAGGTTAATTTCTGTCTTGTTATTGCTAGTTAGAAAGTTGCCCACCCTAGTGGCACTTTTTACTTGGGTTCATCATCATCTCACACGCACACACTCTGTCACCTAATTCAAGTGAGCCTTAAAAACTACTTAACTCAACCAACATTCTAATCCCACTTGGGGAAGACATACGAATTTTTGTAGTTAGGTAGGATCGAGGGGATAGGCTTCCAAATAACACCCCTCGGTTGCTTACACTTGAGACATAGTTGTTGTCCATTAGGGAACCAAAATCCCCTAGTATTTTTGGGCATGGTCACAACCAGTTTATCAGAGGGCCTCTCCCCTAGGAGGGTTGAAGTCACCAGACTCGTTCCGGAGGCCTGAGTGGAATACAACAATCCATTCAGTAACCGAAGGCTACCTTTCACAGTTCTCGGGGTATCCCTGTATGGGGGTACTGCGGTAAAAGGACCAAACGACAGATTCACCTTTTCTGGACGTGTCATGAACGGGGTAGCTTAGTTGCCTTTCTTCTAGGATTGACTACCTGGTGTCCCTCCCGGTAGGAGGATATCTTTAGCCACTTGGCTCTCCTATCCATATTGTCTGACTTGGATTTCATAACCTTGCAGAGGATATGTCTAGTTGAGTCAAAATACTATTTAGTTAGCTGTTTGCATGCTCCCTTACCTCCTTTTGGTCTAGTGAGTCCACTATTTTTATTTTTTAGGAAACCTGCTACTTGTTGGTATTCTGACCATTTCTGTTGATATTCCACTTATTGTAGCACAGCTATTATAGTGGGTGTTTTGAGTTAGTTGTTGGCCTGAGTGCCATATTTTTTTGAGCTCTCCTTCTGCACACTCGGTTGCATTAGGGTTTTTGAGTTATTTTTCACTCAACACAACTCCCAGATATTTGACACCATTTGTCACCATTGAGTCCCCGAGACATTCTCGGCGCCTTCGAGGCGAGCCCCCGCAGCACGGTTCACTTGACACCACCCGTCATAGACATAGATCTTCATCACTTGATACCACTCATCATAGATCTGGAGCCTTGTCACTTGACTCCACACATCAACGGCATAGAGCTCCGTCACCCGATCTAGATGCCCCCTATTTCACCTCTGATTCCGAGGCAGAGTCCGAGAACCCCATTTACACTGCACCAACCAGCCCCATGACTGGCATGACTTCCACCCCTTTCGTTGTAGGGACCATTGGTGGAGCATCCACCACTCCGCCAGCTACTACACCTCCTTTGGGTATGCCCTCGATGGGGCCCACATCTACCATTCCAATCACTCTACCCATTCAAGCAGCTAGCATATCGTTAGCCACTCCATCAATGACTCACACTACACTTGGTGGTGTAGGACCGTTCCATACCACTTTCGTTCCTCCACTTGGGGGCAACATCCCAAAATTTGCCCCTCCACTTGGCAGCATTGGCCCCAACATGGTCACACCAACTAGTATGTCACATCCTTCTACTAGTTTTCCATTCATGGCTAGCCTCAACCTTCCTGACCTAGCTAGACTGACTAACGATCCTATCAGACATGACCCTGCGTGGCCTCACATGCCCACCAAGCTCCCCTCTTAGATCCCTAAGTTTGAGGGAAAGGCAGGTGAAGACCCCCAGAACCATATTATGTCCTTCCATCTATGGTGTTCCTCCAAGTCCATAGTGGATGACTTTGTCCGCCTCCGTCTGTTACAACACACCTTCACTGGCTCTGCAGCTAAGTGGTATATCGAGAAGCCCCATGGGACCCACGCCACCTTTACCTCCCTTGCCTTGACCTTCCTGCAGTTCTTTCAGTTACCTGTCCGCTATGACGCGGGAGTTGAGATCCTACTGTCTTGCAGACAGAACACGGCTACCCACATCACTGACCACATTCATGAGTGGCGTCAACACCGTAGCCTCTGCAAAATCAAGTTAGACGATCGTATCTTCTTAGATTGGTTCCTAAAATCCCTCCTTCCTATCATTGCCAAGGATGTGGCATCCGAATGACCCCAGTCTGAAGAAGAGGCCATCCTCAAAGCCTAACAATTTTACCTTATTTACACCCAGTCGGGTTATCTCTATACCATCATAACTGACGCCCCTCATGGCGATTCCTCCCAACACAATGCGCCGGGGGAATCACATGCCGCAGATGACATCATTAGCCGTGTTACCTCGCATCCCCAAACCTTTTCCATAGCACATCCTAGCCATGGCCCCGAACTTTCGTGGGCTACATCATAGTCTGGAGCTACCAATTCGTATGCTCCCATGGTACATCACCACTATTCCCATGGACCCTCATGTCCACCTCAGTGCTTTGGGCATGCATCCCCCACCTATGCCCACCTGGTCGCACCGCAGCCGTATTACCATCCACAGGCTGTACCAGCTCATGTGACCTCTCAGGCCCAACTTGCTTATTACCCGCCACAGGCAGCCCCTGCGGCAAACCCACAACCTGCTCCGCAGACATATCAGCAACCCCCACAAGGTTCAGCACCTGTGCAGCCTCCACCTACTTATTATCCACCGCAGCCTGCTCCCACACCTGCACAACCCCAGAACCCACTTGTTGCCCAAGGGCAAGTATACGCCCAACAAAATCAGCAGCAAAACCAAAACAACCAGCGCCAACAGGGCCAACAAAACCGTGGCAAAGGCCATAACCATGGGAAAAACCCTCCTCCAGACCAAGGTGGTCAACCTCCCAATCTCCGAGAGAACAATAATGCGGCACCTACCAACCAAAACTCTGATCGGCCACCCAGGCAGGCCAAAAAACCCAACTTGCGAACTAACCATTCTTGTTCTATTTGCGGGGTCTATGGCCACTACACACACGCTTGACCACATTTGGAGCGAGCTCGAAAACTCTAGGTTGATGATGCCCATCGCCAAGGGCATGCATCTCCTCAAGCGCCGCCCAACCCCCCAACCCCTAAGCAGCCACCTTTGGTACTGCAAAACCCCTTACCAACTCAAGGCGTAGTGAACACTCAGCCATTGGCTCCCCCTCAGGGCAACGTGCCACCACAACAACAGATCACTTATGCTGCTTCTGACCAACCCATGTTCGACTCAGGTACTCACCACTTGTTGATGATGTCGTCTGTTGATGTCAACCTCCAAACCCGGTGGAACCAGTATGGCTCAACCCCTGAAGCCCCTCCCACTGACAAAAACACTAACGCTCATCCCACTGATCAGACGGTATGTATACCTCCGGCTCCCCTCGATGGCGCCTCCAAAGCGCCTCGTTTCCCACTTCGTCGTATCAACAATAACCCCAATGCCCCCGCTGCACGCGAAAATGTTCTCCCCATGGTTGAACAACCTGTTAGTGGTGCCGCTACCTCGTTTGTTTCCTTTGTGGGACCTGGAGTCTACTCAGATCCATCGATGACATCAACCTTCCAATCCATTCCTCCCTCGTCATCTGCACCTGAAGTATTTGACCTATGTACCCTTTCCCACAATACACAAACACTTAACAATCAACCTCCCTTGTTGCCCAAACCACCATTGGTACCTAGCCACATTGGTGTTACACCCATCCACACAATCGCCTTCCTAGTCCCTCCCTCGGGAGTAGTAAGTGCCCCGGTTATGGCTACCTTTAGCCTCCCTGGGTTAACCTTGGGATTACCCGTGTGGTATCTTTCACCTCCCGTTCCCCCACCGACACAAAACGTCGTCCTACAATTGGTGCAACCCATGGCTACTACTAGTCAACCACCTCCCGGTGTCACTACCCCTTCGTCCTCTACGAATCCCCCCCCTCTTATCAAGCACACTGGGGGCAGAGGCCCAGAACCATACACTGTTGTACCCCCTCCCAAGATGCTTAAACCCCCTCATATGTTTCGTGCTCCCCCCAAATGCTCGTTGTGTGATGAGTTAGGCCATTCGACTCATCAATGTCCACAATTACTTGCATTACAGGAGCACATGCAAATGCTTGACGATGACCCCAACATCCCAGTTGTCGAACTCGACCCTACCCCTAAGCCTCGTGATAAATCACTGCGTACCAACCACCCTTGTGCCATATGCGGTATTTACGACCACTACTCACATCATTGTCCTAATCTCCCAGATTACAAAGCAGCTCTCTACGAGATGAATAATTTGGACCTTGAGACGGCACCCCCCACAATTGAGGAGATCCACCCCCCGGTATCATCCCCATCCAGAGAGATTAATACCATTTATATGATCTCTTCGACTACCACTCCCTCGTAAACCGATTTGACAACTTAAACTTTCCGTAATGATGAGGAGATTCTCGAGGCTCTCACTGCCCCGGATTATCCCTGGGATGACATGCACCATCGTTCCTGTTTCCTCCCAGAAGAATCCTCCTCTACCACAGCTACCGAACTCGCGGTTGAGTCCAAAGATTTCCTTCCCACTAAAGTTGACTGGTTTAAGGATCATATTCCTGCTCCTGATGCCTTTGAGGAAGCTAACATGGCCAATATCTCACCCATCATCCACATCGATATCTCTGACCCACCTAGTGCTCTTGAAATCATTACCTTAGGAGCCTCCTGCAGTGAGCATGAGATTGGAGAGTACAAAAAACTTTTCCAAGAGTTCCGTGATGTCTTTTCCTGGTCCTATACCGAGATGCCTAGTCTTGACCCCACTATCATAGAGCACCATAGTGACACCTCTGAGCTTGGGGGCATAATAGATTACCTCGACCCTGGGATAGGGAGCATGGTCAACCATTCTGAACCTTCCCCATCACATCTATCTCAGCACGTCCATGACCCCCTTGTTCAAAGCAACACATATGTGATCCACAATCACAAACACTATGCACATAGCACGGGGGCAGGTCATTAACCCTGCTCACTTTTTCACATTTGTGATCTCAACCATTTTTGAGGTCACGTGTCCCTTGTATATTTGATTTGATACGCATAGTTCTTTCCTTTGACCATTCCAGAGTCCTTATGACCTCTGTTTTTCGCACCATTTGCACTGCCGGATTCATTTTTTCGTGCTCGTGATGATGCTTGAGATCATTTCTCGCTCTCACAAGTACCAATATCAACATTGTGTCCCGACACCTTGTCGCCCCGGTTTGCGTGCCACTTCGGTTGCTCTCCATTTTTAGTATATTTTATATATCATTGGATTCATTTTTCTGAGCCGGTGATGATGCTTGAGATCATTTCTCACTCTCACCCCCAGATTTTTTGGGTATTTTTTCCAAAACACCCCCCGTCGCTGCAGTTTACGTGGCACATTGGCCAGTATCTGTTTTTGACACTTTTTATATCACTGGATTCATTTTTTCGAGCTCGTGATGATGCTTGAGATCATTTCTCGCTCTCACTTGGTATATTTTCAACATTGTGTCCCGACACCTTGATGCCTCAGTTTGCGCACCACATCGACCACCATCGGATTGTTCCACATTTTTACATGAACCATTCACTCCTTTCATACTGCAATTATTTTGTTATTTTTCCACCATTCATTATCCCGTAAGGAGGCCCATCAGTGTTCCCTCCCACCCTCGTTCTTTGTCATCATTAATGTTCCTTGATTGAGCACTTCCTCCTTGCCTGGCCATTCCTTTTGTTCGGTATAATTTTATCCCTTTTTCGGTCCGGACAAGTCCTTTACGAAAAAGGAACTTAGGGAGTTTCTGTTAAGCTCTTTTCTGACTTCTAAAACAATGAAAATATCGCCCAGCAATATTGCTTCCTTTCATGCTCGTTAAAGTACCTGAAAGGGCATCTATCTGGTATAAGCTTAACCATTTTCTGGACCTGGTAGACTAATTACAAAAAAGTCATACTCTAATCACACCGGCTAGAAGAGTTCTTCATTGCATCCTTGTATGCTTCTTTGGGCCTTGGAGACTAACACACGAAAAAGCAACCCCCTGGAGTCTTGTTATTGCTTTAAGACTCTCTAAAATTGAAAGCAACAATGAGCATGAACTGTCGTGGGCTCATACAAATCCACACGACAGTACCATTCCATTCTTTCAAAGTCTTCTTATCGCTTTGAGACTCCTTAAAATTGAAAGCAATCACGAGCATGAACTGTCCTGGGCTCGTATAAATCCACACGATAGTATCATTTTACACACATTTCTTCTAGTTCCTTAACCCATGAAGAATGTAATGTCCCTTGTTAGGAATTTTATCAAAATGACAATTTTTCACTTTTTTCCCTAGTTAGACCTTTGACTACTTTTGATCTCTAGGTCCCAAATTTGCCCCAAATGATCCCAAATCTTCTGAGAAGGTATATGAATTATATTAGAACATAGATATGTGTTTCAGGGATGCCTTTGGACCTTTAAAATACCTCTGCAAGTCCTCTTTCAATTCTGGTCAATGTAGGTGACTTTACTAGTGATTTCCCTTTGACTAGTATTGGTCTCTAGGTCTCAAATTGACTCCAAATGCCTTCAAATCTTCAAGGAAGGTGTATGAATAATATTAGGACTTGAATATGATGTTCAGGGATGACATATGGCCACCAAAATACCTCTGCAAACTCTCTTAATATTCTAGAACAATTATACAATTTTACTAGTAATTTGGGGTTCAAATCCCCTTGGGGTAAGTACTGAAAATAGATTCCCAAATGCCTCCAAACCCACTCAAATTTATGAACAGAGGTAGGGAATGTATTAAGTATGTTATTAAAGTCTCATGTGTACCATTAATTGATTATTATGTCTGTTCCAACCCTCTCCCATTCAACTGCAAAAATCACCAATTCGACCCTTGGGGAAATGGCACTATTTCTTCTCCCAATGCAATTAAACTGAGTAAAAATACTTCAAATGCTCGAGTACAGTACATGAAACTTGTAAAATACATCCATGGCAGTCCATTAATCATAAATGCATCAGAGAATCATCCATTCATTCGAAATCATCAGCATTACATTGATTCACAACAAGGTAGTGGGGAAATGACACTGTTCTTTCATTAAAATTGAGATTTATACATTTCTACTTGGAATTTCGACCTGAAACTTTCTGGAGATGAAGAACAGAGTATTTACTTCATATTAGAATAGAAATGGGGCATTATAAGCTCCCCAAAACAGTACAATAGCTCACCAAAAATGCCCTCCCTCAAGGATCAAGAATATGCCATCAAAACTGGAAATGGTTGAAGGAGTGAGCTGCAATAGAAGAAACCATGAGTTTCCCTGTAGCTTACGCCTGTAAATAAAGACTCCATTAAAGCTCCAAATGAAAGGTATGAATGGCCTTTCCAATTACCAACTTGGATGGGAATCTTTCACCCTCGAAATTGGCTAAGACAAGAAACTAGTCATCCACTAGCTCTCCCTCTTCACAAATTCAATTGCAAATTCTACAAATGATCAAAAGCTGGTTTCATTCTTTGTTATTGACATTTATAAAATTCTAATGTCCTCCATGGGTCGAATTCCTTCCAGGAGACTCATGCCAACTCATGTTGGGAAGAGATTCCAAAGAACGCCACTTGTACAACAATTCCTATTCTCCCACTTCCACCAAATCACATGTGGAAGCATCTTAGCTTCCTTAACACCCTTGAGCGCCCTCTTGGAGTCTATTTTTAGCCCTGACA
Organism: Larix kaempferi; assembly: GCA_027924585.1. Taxonomy (NCBI): domain Eukaryota; kingdom Viridiplantae; phylum Streptophyta; class Pinopsida; order Pinales; family Pinaceae; genus Larix; species Larix kaempferi. The sequence goes on along the minus strand of BSBM01000096.1, from coordinate 28,345,274 downwards.
TGTCATATATGTCATATGTCAGCCTTCAGGTCTGATTTGTGTCATAGGTGTCATAGCATCTTCATCATTGTTGTCATAGAGCTAGGGAATCTAGCCCAAGTGTCTCACTAGCTCCAAATTGCCTCTTCCTCTTCCATGGGAGTTACTCTTCCTCTATTTTTTGACCTTGGATGAGTCATGCAATGAATAACACCTTTTGGACTCCCCCAAGTATGTTACCATTCACCTTGAATTCGAATTGGTGAGAGAATGATGCCAAATGTAGTGGGGAAATCTAGCCATATGTGGGTCCCACTTCCTCCATGTGTCTTCATGATGAAATGCCACTTTGATTTTCACTTGTATATATTTATTTAGCTCCTTTATTAAATATTTATGCCATTCTATTGTTCAAACATCATTTATTATCCCCATTATTCCAAATCCCAAAGCTTCCACCCGAGACCTAGGAAACTAGTAATTTTTCTCCTTGGCAATTATTTGACCTTTAGCATCAATTTGACAAACTCTAATGAATAGGGCCAATGTGATTAGGTCATTGTGACCCAATACCAAATTTGGGACATGACAAAGAAGTCCCCCCATGCCTCTTGGCACTATGATCGATCATCTCGGCAGCACCCCCAATCAGGTCACCTTTGTTCAGAGTAGTCTGCAGTCTCCTGCCATTTTACACGAGCCTGAGTATCTCTCATCCCAGTCACTATCCTTGATCCATTACAGCAATGATCTCTCTCCCATCAGTCAGTTTCATATACTGCCCGATCATCCCCGCCATCATACTCTGAACAAAGGTAGTTTGAGTCCACCCACTCTACTTGCCCCGTTATCCCCCCCAGTTTGTCAGTCCTACCATCAGTACTCTCACACTTTGGTTCTCCACCTTGTGCTCCGATCAAGGAAACATCATTTCCTTGCTAGTTGCAGGTCTCCCTCTGTCGACGGCAGCCCCTCTATTCCAGAGGATAGACCCAGAGGTCCCTGCGCCTTGGACCCATCACCATCAGTGGTGAGTGCCTACGGATCATTTTGAGAGGAGTCATCGTTGCCTCTCCGAGTGGTTGTTTCTCACATGCTCGACTTCAACACCTTGATCGCATCGTTGAGAATCGCGCAGGGTTTATATCCCTTCAGTTATTCGTTGAAGAGCCCGGATCTCCCCCGACTCTAGCGCATTGGTGAGTCATTTCAGAACACCCAGTTATATGCTCCCGTGGATGTCCAGGTTGCATTGGCACTTGTATTCGAAAGCCATCCAGTTGTATGCTTCATTGAGTACCCAGTTCAGTTCCAATTCATTGTACCATTGAGAGTATGACCCCTTGTCACTATGATCCAGTAGCTCATTAGTTCCTCTGGTACCACAGTTAGTAGCATTGTTGTCATTCCAGTGTATCATTTCTTCAGCTCATACATGGTCAGCCTAGCAGTATGTCCCAGATTTGTGTCTCCTCTGGACCCTTATGATGTACACAGTGGTTCTCTATGTATCCTACAGGTCCCCCTTTTCAGGCCTCCCAGTTATTTTTTATGTCTCTTGATACGAGCATGGGTATGCCCGCCTCGTCCATATATTGAGATTCTTCCTCATTCATTATTTGAGGCCATGTATATGTCAAGTCCCCATATTTTGGACCCCATTGTTATTATTGTTCTATATCTTGATACGAGCATGGGAATGCCCGCCTCGTCCATATGATTAGATTATTCCTCATCCATTATTGAGGTTATGTACTTTTAGTTTTTGCAGTTTGTTCGGGACCGTTGCTCCGGGCTCCAGTTTGTTTCTTCTCTTCTCCACGCCCGAGGAAAACTATTCAAGGACTTATGATGTCTATCACCCATACGATGAGCTCCTGCCCTCACACATTAGGGGGCAATCTGTTAACACCCAAAAAGTGCTCACTACCTCATCTACCCCATTACATGACTCATTTGTCCATATTTCCTATCATATTTTTCTTCAAAACCCTCAAATCCTATTAAAAAGTCTCCAAAAAGCCAAAAATGCCTCCAAAAGGCCACAAAACCATCAAAAAAGCTTCAAAAAGGCTAAAAACCCCCTTTTCCCTCCAAAAATATCCAAAATTGCTCAAAAATAGCAAAAACTCTCTAAAAAGGGAATAAAAAATATAAAAAAATGAGGAAAAAGAAGAAAAATGAGGAAAAAACCCTATACAGCTGACCTAAACCATATGGTTTCCAAAACCATGGGCCACCACTCCACCACCAAAAACTTATAAATAGGTGGTGGAGACCCCTCATTTCATATTCACAATCAAGTATACCCTTACTCTGCCAAAATCTCTCTTGAAACCCTAGCTCACCCTTGAGCTACTTTCACCATTGAGAGCCCCTTTTGGCCCATTTCCACCTTTGGAGAAAGAGAAGGAGCAAAGTTGGAGTTTGGAGCAACCCTCTTGGATCATTGCAAGAACTTCACCAACCTCTACACTTGAGGTAAAATTTTAATACAAAGAAAACCATTTATTATTTCTTGTCTCTTATGATTCATGCACATGTTTAGAATAATTTCCATTTCAATGTATTGTCTTTTAATTAATGTTTATTGAACTACTACTAAGAAGTCCCTTCTCCTTAGTAGGTGCTCATTTGCACAAGCTAGGGTGAAAACCCTAGCTACAAATTCACTAAAATATTATGTATTGTTCTTTTGTTGAAGATGATGGTTTCTTAAATAAACTATATACAACAACTAGATAAGAGATCTTGGGAGGAGACACCTATCTCAAAGTCTATCATTCAAGTTTACCGAATAAAAAGATTTTTAGTTAGACATTGAAAGATAAAGAACTACTGGTCATTGCATAACTACTTGTGATTTTACAATAACATTATGTAACACATTTTTGTAAATAATTTATGATAACTATTTTGAGACAATCCTCTTTTTAACTATTTCTCAACTACTCCATCCATTTTTAACTAAATTGCCCAATAAGATCAATTTAATTTTTAACCAACCTCAAGTTAAATACAGATTAATTTTTAACGAACCTCAAGTTAAATAGAGATTAGACTTTTTGACCATCCTGAAGAACTTTAAGTACAGATTAGACATTTTGACCATCCTAAAGAACTTGACAATGAGTATCTCGACCAAACATTAATCGACTTTTTGACTAGTCTTAAACCAAATATGCACCGTCATGCTAAGAAATCTAGGGCGTAGAGCACCTGAGTGGGCCTAATGGTTAAGAACATGTGTTATCTCAGAGGAGGTGAGAGGTTCAAAACCGGCGGGGGGGTCAGAGGTTCAAAACCGGCGGGGGGTAGGGTTGCTCATTGGCCCGATGTGACAAGGCTCGAAGGGTAGGCGACCCATGGGATAGAGGCTCTCCCTTGGGATAAAGGGTCTCGGGACGTCTCGGCCCCTGCTGAGTCACAAGTTTCTGGTATATCTGGCTTGCGGGCTGTTGGATATACCCTTGGGAGGTTGCTGTTCCCATGGTTAAAAAAAAATAAAAAAATGTAAGGCATACTACACCTTTTGTCCAAACTAAATGGCGGAGTCGTCTTCCCTACGTATTTGTTTGTTGTAGGTTATTTAATGTTGTTGGATAATAAAGATGCTTGAAATTCAATGGCCAACCAATCTGCTATGGCCTTATTAAATGGACTACAACAAGCCTAATAATATTCTCCGTTTTATTTGATTTTCCTTAAAACAAACAAGATATTCACTGCTACCCAATATCAATAGCAAATTGTCAGAGGGAGCGCCCTGGAAACCTCTATCTGAATCCGGCGTTCAATGATATCTGTAGATATTTCGAAGGCCCCCCTCCTTGGCCGCAAGATTTGACCGTAAGAAAAACAGAAATGTAATACAGTGAATACAGATCCATTCAATGAATTTGCCTCTTTTTGGCCACCGACCGCAGACTTCCAACGATTAGCACATGCATCTGCTTTATTCAACCTGCGATGATCTACCTTTCTTCAGTATGCATGCATCTTCTTCCGGAGAGCATTGGAAAAGTGGAATTATACACGCCAATTTGACGACTTAATGCACGCCAACTTCAAATTGTTTTTCGATTAAGATGGACAAATACTTCTAGGCTTCAATCTCTGTCATAATCACAGGTATCAATTTTGTTGAAACTTTTACCCTAGTAACTTAAAGTTTGCTTTTAAATGGGTGTCTTTTTAAATTTGTTATATTGATATTCTTCTCAACTCTATTATTCAAATTGAAAATTTTGATTTTTTATATGATTTAAAATATCTGATATAGATTTTTCAAAATTTTGGTTACAATTATAAAATTATGAAATTTTGAATGTCTTAATAATTTTTTATGATATTAAATTCATTTTTATTATCAAAATCTTATTAAAACATAGTTAAATTCATATTTTGCAAAAAAGACAAATTAAAGTAACAAACCTTCTTAAAATTTAACTTTAATTATTATTATAAATATATTGTAATTATTATTTTTGAAATAAAACAATCATCGTTAATAAGTAGGTTATTCAGAAGTCCGAGAAGACTTCTCGGTAATTTCGAAATGGACACAGTTACAATGACATGATACACAATTCTTTACAAACGCAATAGTTGCACTATAGGTCCATATCCCTTCACGTTATCAATATATTCATTATTTAAATCATTGGTTTTCTATATATATAAATTGATATAATCTTTTTTATCAATAATTTGAATCATAATGAGCTATGACTGTGACTTTGGCCTTACTTTAATACTAGCGATTTCGATTGTCTAATGACTATACCTTCACGTGGATGATTTCACCTCGAAAGCCATTTTCCAACTTCCTGTATTATTCCCCACCATGGGGGTGCCATTTTCGCTAACACCGTGTTTCTTAATTACATTTAATGGCACTACCATTTGCATTATGAGTGGAGCCACATATTAGCTAATAAAGGCTTTATTTTTAAGTGAAGACATGCGTTGTTGTAATGCGACATCGACTTGACACCAAAGTGATGCGTTGGTGTGCAATGACGCATATTGTTGACTATGGGTGCATGTCCATTTGCACTAGAGGTGGTGTGTTCCATTAATTTGAAAGCATCATAAGGTTTTGGTAGAAATCTAATGCATGCCTGAAAGGGGTGATGTCTCTTTGCACAACAATGATAATGAATATTAGTGTCACATTAATGGTTTAAACCAAAACTATATAGGGCATGTAATGGACTTTCCACCTAGCTTGTATGGTGTGTAGGTTAAGCTGATGCAATGTGTACAATGTAGAGAGCCATGTGTAGATATATATATAGCTATCTTATGTGTAATTAGTAGTGCTGCAAAAATTGTTATGGGAAACATGCAAAAAGGTTATAAAAGGTTATAAACTGGTTATTAACTATAAAATGTCACAATGTCAAACTTCACAACCATAAATAGTAGTATGAATAATAAAAAACGGATTTAGTTTTCTCTTAAAACAAAAAATATACTTTTTGATTGGTTCCCAAGGCCAAAATAGGCATACCTCCATTCATTCTTTTCTTCACACTATAGTTCCAACTGAATTTGTAACACTAATATATTTGTGCCTATTAGCTTCAATTTGTTATTGGTATGAGTTGTCATAAGACAAATTCTGAAGACCATCAGGGCTATTTATTCAAATAAAAATATCATGACTTTAAAGAAGAGTGGTCACTCTACCCACTTAGGAAGTGCTAGTGCAATCAAATTCTTTCTTCTTCCAAACATGCCTCTAATTGTTCATATAAATTTCAAAAAGGCTAAGGGACAGGATGTAAGGATGTAATGTCGCTTACACCTATATTACAATTAATTTCTTCTAACGAAGTCCTATTATTCGTAAACTTAGCAAAATTTTCTTAAACAACTCGATCTTTGCAATTCGCCATTCTAAATGAACCTTTACACCTCCTTATCTCTTCCAAAGGTTTTTCTTGGAACAATATCAAAAACTTTCTCAAAGTAAATGAAGGAATACAGCAGATCATTTTTATTATATTAGCATTTATTTTCAACAAACCTAAGAGTAATTAATTGGTCTACAATTGAATGATAATTACTAAAAACCAACTTGGCCTTTAGCTCATTTTCGATGTAAGTTATTCTTACTTTAAAGAATAATTTCATACAACTTTGTTAAAAGAGGGTTGATCATGATGACTTTGTAATTTGTGGAGTTATTTTTGTAACCACTTTTAAAAATACAAACAGTGAGATTGAGGCTCAAATCTCTCTTTGAATTATCATAAAAGAAACATAAAGAACCAACTAGATCAAGCACAATTTGTTGAGACCTTGTTGTGACCTTGAATCATGAGAAAATAAAATCCACAATTAACAATCAATATGTAAACAGAGTCTTGCCTCTCAATGACTCTTAAATCATAATATTTAAAGTCCCATTCTTTGCCACTACACTCAAAAAAATTCAAAAGCTTGTATACCTTGTGTTTGCCCCTTTTCCAATTTTTCATATGAAGATCATTTCAAAAAGGTGACTTTGTTTTCTCCTTTACCATCTCATGCAAATTATAATTTAATCTGTTTTGGAGAAATTTTGACCATTTTGATAATAAATTGAAATCAACTATATGCATGTTGTCGCTTTTTCACTCTCTTAACAACAATGATAGAAGCAATTTGAAAAACTAAGTAGATCAATCACAATTTGTTAAGAGTATGTTGTGATGGTCATAAGAAAGTAATATCCAAAGTTAACAATCAATTTATAATCTTTTGTTAAAAACTAATAAAACTTGACATCCAACTAACCAGCATTTTCATTTTGTTTTATTTGCACTGAGTTGGGGTGCATAATATTTTTTTATTTGTAATCCTTTGGCCATAAGACAAAATTGTCTAAGAGGTCATAAATAGAGAAATCTAATACAATGTAAAGATAATACAATGAATAAAGATCGATGCAATGAATTTGCCTCTTTTTGGCCACCGACAGCAGACTTCCAGCGATTAGCACATGCATCTGACTTTACTCAATCTGCGATGATCTGCCTTTCTTCACTATGCATGCATCTTTTTCCGGAAAGCATTGGAAAAGTTGAATTATACACTCACCACAGCCTCACAACGCCACTTGCCCGTTGCAATTTGAAAATTTAATGCACGCCAACTTCAAATTGTTTTTGGATTAAGATGGACAAATAAAACAATGTGGTTTCTAGGTTTCAATCTCTATCATAATCACATGTGTCAATTTTGTTGAAACTTTTAATTGGGTAACTTAAAGTTTGTTTTTAAAAGTGTGTTTGTTTTTAATTTTTATATTGATATTTTTTCAATTTTATTATTCAAATAGAAAAAAATTGATTTTTTTATACTTCAAAAAATCTGGCATAATTTTTTTAAAATTTTGGTTACAACTCTAAAATTTTGAAATTTCGAGTGTTCTAATGATTTTTGATGGTATTAAATCTATTTCTACCATCAAATTCCTATTAAAACACAATTAAATTCATATTTTGTAAAATTAAAAAAAAAAAGCGAAATCTCCTTGAAAAAAACCTTTTTAGAATTTATAAAAAATAAGTAGACTTTAATTATTACTACATGTAATTATTATTTTTTAAATAAAATAGTCATCCTTAACAAGGAGGATATTGAGAAGTCCTTGTAGTAATCCTTAACAAGGAGGATATTGAGATGTCCTAGAACACTTCACGGTAATTTGAAAATGTAGAGAGTGACAATGGCATAATACCTAATTTTTTATTTAATTTGCTTTTAACTAATATAGTACATTTTTTTCAATCATTTCGTTTCATATTATAGTATATATTATATTTTTTTTGTAAATATTAGTGTAAATATCTAAATATAATTTTTTTTCTATATAATAATTATATATATTTATTTATATTTGATTATATAGTATTTAAATATATTTTTGAATTTAAAGAATACATTTCACTTCTTCATTCTATATATTGAGATATATAATTAATGTAATCTGAGTTTCTAAATAAACAAAAGGTTCTATTATGCAACATCAAATGAATGAAAAATGATCTATTTTGTAAGATAAAAAAACGTCCTATTTAATTGCTGTTCATTCTTTTTGTCCACACATAAAATTCGAAGGGGCTTTCCAGATTTGCCTCTTTATAACGAATTGTTTAGAGTTAACATATCTTTATTCTTGAATCTTCTATGTTTACCTTATCTTATTCTTGGTGATCCAACATCCTTTTCCCTACCAATAGTTTTACATTTTTCTCCCTCCAATAATCTTATTAAAATAACATAACATTTAGTTCGAATTTTTTCGCTTAAAAATAATTTTTCCTATTGAATATCTTAATTTCCACACAAAATTCACCCAATTTTTAGACAATAAACCTACTTAACATATCTAATATTATGATATTCAGACAATGACCTTACTCAACTGATTTAGTATTACGAAATTCTACTGTCGAGAGAACACTTGCAAGTTTCTGAGAAGTGGAATATTATCACAAAAAAAAAAACATGATGACATTAATGGCATGAACTTCAATTGGTTAAGATTTAATTATTACTTCTTTTAAAATGCAGGTGGCATATAATTTATATAACCTAGGGCATATAGTTTATATCCAGATATGTAGTTTATATCCAGATATATAACCAATGAGCCAAAATAACACACACAGTCTGAATAAATCTACAGCTTAGCTGACATAAACAATCATAAATACATTAAAACAAAAATCAATGCAACTTATATTCAGTGCAAGAAAATGCTAAACCTTTAATTTTAATTGAATAAAATTAAAACATCAAACAAAATTACCTTTTATTTATTTTACTCTAAACTATTCTATTATTAAAAAAGGTATTTAAGTTAAAAGTATATAAAATAAAAAAATAAATAAAATTTACTTAATAATATGTTTACCTTTTTTATTCTAAATTATTCTATCATTGAAAAATAATGTATTCAACTTATTTTATTTTTCAATGTGATTAAAAAATACAGGTTTTTCCATAATTGCTTTTGCTATAACCAAATGCTTTTAATCATGTGCTTATGTTATTTTATTATGTGCTATTTTTCCATTAAACTAAAAACAATGTATTATCTTAAAAATGTATTTAGTTTAATTTTAATTATGTTTTTTTGTTATTTTATTATAAATTAATTTAAAATTCAATTAAAAACAATATATTATCTTAAAATATATACTTAGTTTAATTTATTTCCATTGAATAAAATTTATAAAAGGTTTCCTATTCAATATTTGTTTTCATTGTTACTAAAATATCTTAGAAATATATTTAGCTTAGTTTATTGAAAGTAATTTTATTATTTAAAAATATTAATAAAAATAAATAAATAATTAAATTATTTAAAAATAAATAAATTATTACATACTTTTGTTATAATTAAAACACATATACATATAAATTGTACGAAATGATATTAATATAATCTAGATGGTTGGGAAGAATGATTGATACTCTCTCTATCCAAATCCAATTTTTGTAAGTGACATGATACTTTTGTTAACCCTTATATAATTATTATATAATGATTAAATAGATTATGTAATTCTCACCATCTAAATTAATTATAAATTACTAACTTATTTTAAATAATTTTATTATTAAATAAACAATGAAAAGAATGAAGATACTTAGATTTTGTTCATATATAGTTGAAATATTTATATTATTATATATTTTTGTTGTAGTTAAAATACTAAATTATTAAATAATATTCATTATAAATCATTTGCAAAATGTATTTTAAAAATTATTATAAATGAGTTATGTAAGGTTTTTGTTCAAAATTGTTTTTAAAAATGAAAAAAATAATAAATAAATATTTAAACATGGTGTTATGTATTTTTTAATGATTATTACTATTTAATTATAGCAATTTTTACCTACCTATATATATATATATATATATATATATATGGCCTTTTAAGATAATTTGCTTTCTATGATGAGAAATATTGAAGAGAAAATTTCCTAATGCTTTTTATTTCATGAATTTATATGTTATGAAAATCATTAGTGTTGTAAATATTGTAGAGTTGATTCTCAATGTGCATATAGGAAGAACACATTCTTTACGTTTCTTAATGTCACAAAGATTACAAGTTCTTTCTTCACATGGTGTTTTAATTGTAAAGGTAATTTTAAAGTTCTAACATATTTTAATGAACTCTTCTAGGCGGATTAGCTTTCTCTAATTCTCTATTTCTATAGGAAAGTGTGATTTCTATTTCAAAATACATGTGCATTAGCTTTCTCTAATTCTTTATTTCTTTAGGAAAGTGTAATTTCTATTTCAAAATAGTTGTGATATCGCTTTTTATAGCATCTATGTTTTCAATAGTGACCTCCCCTTATGTAACCTACCTAGAACTTGAAATATTTTATGTTGAGGAGAAACATTGCTTTAAAAGTTATTATAAAGTTTTATGTAATTGACCAAGGATGGTTAAAGATGACTGTAATTGAATATTTTTATTTAATAAATTAAAATACGAGACACTCATTCAAAGAGGACTGTTGAAGAGTGTTCACTGATGTAACATACCCATAACTTGAAACATTTTATGTTTGAGAAAAACATTATCTTAACTTTTTTTGTAAAGTTTTATATTTGGCCAAGTGGCGAAGGATGACTGTAATTGCACAATATTATTATCTAATAAACTAAAATAGGATACACTCACCCAAAGAGACTGTTGAAAGAGTGTTTACTGACCCATTAGGTGGAATGGAATCTAGGGTAGAAGGCAATGGACAAGTGGCAGCATGAGGAACTCCGTAACTAGGTGTTGTTATGGGACAAATCCCTTGAATTGTGGTCAAAGTTCCCTGAAAGATGGGACTGGAGCTTGAGGCTCATTTATTTGGAAATTGACCACTAAAAGACCTAGGCATCTTTATAATCCATCCAATTTGAGCAGAGGCTCAAACTTTTTCTGACGAGAAAATTTATCTCGTGGTTCTGTTGTATGCATACAAGAGATTTGATGAGGGGAAGCTATGTTTTGAGTTGTATTGTAAGTCTGTTTCACTTCTGCTGAGTGCAGATTTTTCCTGTTGAGTGCAGATTTTTCCTGCTGAGTGTAGAGGTTTATTTCGAGGTGTATTGCAAGTCCTCATTGATTGCTGGAAGTACAACCTGAGTGCCTTTCTTCTACATAGAGTCTTCTACATAGTGGTTCAGTAAACATGCTCAGGGGTACAAAGGAGCAAGTGATATTGGCTGCTTCCTCTGGAGAAGGTTGGGAGGAATAGGCCTCTTTGGGTGTTTCTCCACCCTATCTACATTATCAGGTTCTACTTGTTATTTCATTTCTAGTAATCATAACTTATTATAATTTTGGGTTACTGTTTTTTTTAATATTGTTAGTTATTAATAATCATATTGAAATGAATGACTTTCTGAACTGCATGAAGAAGTAATATGATAATGATAGATTAAATTACTTCCCTGCATTTTTCCACACACTGTCTTTGTGTCATACTCTAGTGAAGGGAAGGGTGTTTAAAAATAGATAAATGATATACACTAGATATAATGATTGAATAGACAAACTCTATTATGTTTCCCATAATTTTTTATCTGTTTACATTTTGCAATTTATAATATCTTATGTTTTAAGTCATAGAAAAACATAGCAACATTTATACTATGCAGATATTGTAATATCTTTACATTTACAGCAACAAAAATAGAAGAACTCAAAGAGTCCCATGTTTCTGTATAAAACCCTAAGTACAGTTATAGGGTGACCTTTTATATTTCACAAAGCAAATAATGTATCTAATATTATTTTCAATATAAGAATCCTTCTAACACTCTTAGCTTCCTGCTTCTGGATTTTTAAATGGTATCGAGATACATATTATAGATTAATATAAAACAAGGTAAATCGAAACCAAACATATTTACTATACAACACTAATAGTATCTTTTCATTTATTTAACCTTTACAAATTACTTTATTTATAAATATAAAACAACTCTCATTTTGGACGAGTGTCCCAATGTCTCAACCCTAGTTATTTCAAGTAATACTAGGATAACCTTTCATCACTTCAACAAATCAAAATAGAATTTATAAGACAGAGCTCGACTACACAAAGAATTTTCCATACAGTCTTCACCTTGCAGGTTACATTCGAAACCCTTATTGTTTTTATAATTAGTATTAAGTAGGGTTCTCAACTAGCCTCACGGCCGAAACCCTTAAACATTTCTAAACACTAAACTCACTATGACCGGGTTTCAAACAAGGTTCATTTCCCTTGATCAACAATAGTAGTAACACAGTCACATCCTCTAGAAGTCTAACCTAAACGTACAAACCACATTTCGACAAAGGGCTTAAGGCCATTGATAATAAAACAATTGTAAGTTTTCAAATAAACCTAAGTTAACAATCATCTTTCGAAAAAATGAAAATAGACATACGAGACTAGGTCTCAGCATTAAGATCAATTTCACAAAACCTTTTTGAATTTATCTTTTTACAAAAACGAGTACAAAGGTTGAAAACTAGGCATTTAGCCATTTCGGCTCTTGGCCTTCAAGCAAAACTCAACATTTTATAAACATACAGGAATGGGCTATTACCCTTATCATTGTATGACAAACATCGATTAAAATAACACAGACTGTCAAGAGCATTGCTCTCACGAACGACTCTCATAAACAACATTAAAGTTCCAAATACCATAACATTTTTCATTCATCAAATTGTCGAGGGTTGAACCCTTTCAAATAGTTGTTACACTTATCAACAAATTGTTACACAGTACAACGTTGTAGTGTCAACGCCGAGGTAGGTCGAGGATTCAATCCTCCCTACACTTTCCATTCGGATTACAAACATTACAACAGCGACAACATCCATAGTCGGACCACAAGACTAAATATGCAGCTAAGAACCAAACAAGGACTCACAGTTTGCCAAGTTGAAACCTACACAAAACCACCAAGGCTTACCAGGTTTCAAGCACATTTCCAATTTAGTTTTGAATATAGAAATCCAAAACCGAAGAGTACGTGCCATACAACACATGGTGTGGTTAAAAGATGAAATATGAAGCTCAAAACAAAATACAGACAACTACAACGTTATAAAATTTCATGAATAATAAGAAATGGAAGCAATGACTTTCTTATTCAAGAAAAATTTGCTTCTGAATCCGATTACTCCTTCATTTTGATGAGAACCAGAGCCCATTACACCATAGCAAACTCAACGAAGGAAGGACACATCTCATAGAGCTCACTGTGTAAAGTTTACAAGTTAGAGGTGAGGGTATCGAACCCTCGAGAGGTGCCTCCATAACATCTCTGTAAACCCTAAGAAACTGGAGCTTGTCGGCCTCTCCAAACCCCACTCCCTGCCAAATGAATGCCAAGAGTATGCTCTCGTCGAGGTAAGTCCAAATAAGTTAGGGTTAGAATCACTACCAAGGAAACCACATGAAGACTTACCACAGGGGATGCCACTAGACTTTCCACCCACAACACTTTAATGCACTTTTATTACCATATCTGCTATTTATGTCACACCTGCCATCGCATCATAATTAAGTCAGGGTTTCGGTGTTGCATGGTTTACAACCATACTATAGTATGGATATGTGTTACCAAAGGTCAAACTACTATCCTTAATCTATCCAAGTATTACGTATGTTTTGCCATTGCACCATATCCTAGGTTAAGGTTTTGGCCATTCACTATGGCAAAACTTACAACCATACTATAACATGGTTACATTACTCCTAAAGTCATTTAAACAATCAAACCCTTGTACATGGTATGTAAACTATAAAGACCATATCAACACTATTGTATAGTTATTATTACAATGCGCTAGTATTATAATATCCATCGTATAAATTAATAGAAGAGAGTGCATAAAGTATATAGTTTACAACTATAGACTTTTGTTAAAATCACCATAATAACATTATTTTATAGGTCATGTATATAGTGCGTAGGATCAAAAGATAGGAATAGAATTACAATAAAAACATTTGAGCTTAGGATATGATCCTATTACTATAGATATTTCATTATAGGTTGTAATTCCTAGGTGTAGGATTTAAAACACCTTAACATTAATTTTGACGCTCAACACTTTCAACATTAGACAAATACATGGGTAATACAAATAACATAAATGCTGAGAATGGAGTGTAATGGTTATGAAATCATATAAACAACTCAATATAGATTATAATCGAAGGAACAACCGGAATAGATATCACCCTGGAATACTTTAGTTACTCTAATTCCTTTTTATAACATCGAAGGCTAACTGAAGTTAATTAGGACCTCTTTACACTTTTTGAAACAGTATTGCTCTTACCTGCGATCTGCAACAGAAGTTCAATGCTTTAGCTAAATATCTAAGTAAGCCTCGAGGTGCCCATAAGACCCCTTCATCATCAACAAGAAAAGGAAGCAGTTAGCACATATAATGAATTCAGTATCAAGTCTATAAAGTATCGACAACTACATAAGAAAGCATAACTGATCAAGAGGCATGACTTGAGGTAACAACATCCAACAATAGTATACTTTAGCTATAAAAACATTACGAATATTTTGTAATAAATTAAACACACATAATCGATGTAACATGTCTAGTACATTTTGAGATCTAGTTAAACAAACAAACATTTATTATACTTCTGCATGGTAGTTATATAAATTAATGCTACTCTGAAAAATTTTAAATTTTTGTGATTTTTGGGATGTTACAACTGACCCACTAGGAGGAATGAACTAGTTGTAACACCTCCAAAATTCGTAAAAAGTAAAAAATTTCTATGTAGCATAAATACTACAGTTTAATATGAGGAAAGTATAATTTTGGAATGTTAAACTCGTAGTTAACTCCTTAACTATAAATTATCATGGCGATACTTAATTTCCAAATTCATTATTTTATTAATGCGTCTTAACTACTGAAATAATACTTCTAATTGACTGTCATTAATAAGATGCTTTAATGCTTAAGACGATATTGATATTTTAATTATAATGTTAATAATGAAGTGTTTCCTTTTGTTGAAGGGGTTCCTTGTGACACCCCGAAGATTACGTAGATTTATGCTAATACATGTTGCCACTATGTCCAGGTTACAGGTGAGAATACACATCCATCGAGAATTGTATTGATATTGAGGTTAATATGGTGATAAATCACTTCTTTAATTCATACTAATTAGATTGTCATTATGAAACTTAGTTCAAACTCTACTAAGGGGTTGGAGACTTCTAACTCAAATTTAATGGTGATGAACTCTTGTTTCTCTAGTTGATTTACATTAAACACATATTAGTTGATTAGGTCTTTACGTTAGACTTTGAGGTTCCTAGACAATTTCAATGGTGTTATTTTAATGTGATCTGAACTATATAAAAAGTGGGTTCCAAGTCCATTCATCGTTAAAGTATTGAGCTCTCCAACAAACGATGGCATGAACTATAGCAATGTGGGTTTTAGATTTGAAAGGTGGTGGTTGAAAGTTCATGCATTCAATGAACCCACATGAATGATTGGAAGTGAGCTCGGCGTATATGGTAAACTCTATCCTTGCGCTAAGGGTTTGGTCTTGGCATTGTTGTTGTGTTTTCGGAGGGCTAGAGAGCCATGCTCTCTCGGCCATGTTGAGGCCTCGGTTGTGCAGGTTAGATGCAAAGGTGCTGGAATTGTTTTAAGGCTCCCAACAGAGGAACAAAACCCAATTTGAAAGGATTCGAAAGACCCTGTGCAAGGGAAGTTCTATCCCCAACCTGTTTGGTATGGTAATCCCTCATGGATATTCAGCCTCCACTCGCATTCTAAGAGTTGGTGATTTGAGCAATTAGGTCAGTTTCCCAATCAAGGAAAACAAGGCTATGAAAATGGTAAACTAAGTTAACCTAACCTATTTCAGAAGAGGAAACTAATTTAAGTTAGTCCTATTCTAAAATGAAAGCTTGATATTGTGCAGATTAACCCTAAGGTGTGATGAATAAGTAAATTACAACCTTTCATAGAAATGCTTTTAGTTGTTTTACTTATTAAATTAAATCACAATCCATTAATGAAAATTAAAAGACAATAATTCAAGTACTTAAGCCTGTTCAAGATAAATCTATAACAACTTTGCTAATTGAATTGAAAAATTAACAGTGATTATTGTGCTATGAATCACTTGCATAAATCGATAAAGAAAGTATTAATATTAAATAAACTTAATAAAATAATTCATAGCATCAATCAGTCATACACGGAAACCAATATGATAGATCAATGCATTATACATGTGCAAAATGATAACATTCAATGTAGATGACAATTTGAAGTACACAATCAGTAATTCTCAAATAAACTTGAAGAATAACAAGAGGTAGATCAAAAGATGACTTTACTGTATTAAAAGAGGTCTTGTACAGAAATTAAAAAGGCTCTGCTAAATAGAGTATCTCCAATCCAATCTCCTGCTAACTTGCAACTCCAAAATTACCAACCTCTAACTACGAGAGGTCCTCCTCTTTAAATAGAAAATTACAGCAAAATAAAAAGATGGAGATTTCCCAAAACAGGGATTACAAAATCGCATCAAACTATCGATCCAAGAAATACTTCCATTTATTGTTTTACATGATTCTCGTCACCTCTCAAAATGATTTTCTAAAGATTCTTCTTTTAATCAAAGAAATCTTCACATCACAACAAAAGTTCAATCCCAAATTGCTAACTATCGGCAACAGGTGGTTTGGATTGCGAAGAATCTGCCATGGGAACTTCTAGATTAGGAACTATATTCTAAAAAATGGAAAAATCCATTAAAGTATCTACTCGAGAAGAATTTGGCGGGACATCAGGTTCTTGGTTGATTATAAAATCTCATATAACATCATCGTCATGGTCAGCTAGTTCATCGGGAACTTTCTTCTCTTTCTCATCGGGGAATTGCATGCACACGGACAGAGCCTTAGAATCTTCTTCACCGCTATCACTACTTAAATCAGGAACACCTACATCAAAAGGTGGTGACATAGGTTCTTGATATAGTAAGGGATAGAGTTCTTCTTCTTCAAAACGGGCATTGGGAGATTCATTACCTGTCTGCATATTGCTTATATTAGATACGTTCAGAAGGAGGCTTACAAGACTATCACACAGAATTTTTCCCCTTAAAGAATGCAAAGGACGAGCTAAAGGTTTCATGTTTGTTGCCAATTCAAGGCCAACCGATAAGATGACAGTAATTGGGCAGGACGAGTGGTAATGATTCAAATTATATGACCAATTCATTGCAATTATCCAAACTATAATGAAACGAGCGAAGACATGCATTAGTTGGATCTAAACCCGTGTGAAAGTACACAACCAACCAAAACTTGCACGACTTAAATTGCTTTCAAAAGCTCATTATTACAAGTATTTTCACATCAGCAATCATGACTTCAGATTTGTGACCAAAATGAAAATTGTGGTTAGAAAGCTCACTATGAAATGACTCAAGCAGGAGCTTCAGTACACAGACTAGCAACCCTTTTGCACGTATGAAATCGGATTTGGGTGACCTGATTTAACAGAATAACGAAACAACCTTTTCAGACCAAAACAAGTGCAATGATATGGAATCTTGAGTCAAAACAAATGTCAAAAGTATGTCAAATAGAAAACTAGAACTAATGAACACAGGGTGCAGTAATGGCACCAATCCAACGTAGAGTAACTGAAAACCAGTAATAACGTCTTTTGACAGGAATTCTTGCAACGAAATAATAGCGTGACGAAACAATCTTTCAACAGTAAAAAATAAAATAAGAAAAAAAACCCCTTATTTATTAGATTTACCATATTAAAAGATGACCATGGGATCAAAATGAATGGACGGCTGAGATGAACCAGAGCGGGATGTGGGATCGGGTTGATATTTTATTTTTAAAGTTTATTTAAGAATCCCGAAAGCTGAAATCCGAAAGTGTCGAGTTGTGGGTTTCGGGAATGAGAAACAAAAATCGCAATCGAAAAATTTTTCCCGAAAGCCGCAACCCAAAAGTATCGGGTTGTGGGTTTCAGGAACACGCAACAAAAACAAACTTAAAAGAATTTCCCGAAAGCCGAAAGCCGCAATTGCGGGTTTCGGGTTTCGGGATCAAATCTCCCGATATTATTTAAAAAGAAAACCGCAACCTGCAATTGTGAGGTTGCGGGTTTCGGAATGACGAAAAACAAAAGTTGAAAAATAAAATCCTGCAACCCACAACCTTCGGGTTGCGGGTATTGGGTTTGCTAGATGTCGGGTTTCCTAAACTCAACGATAAACAAACAAATCCCGTAACCCACAACTGTCAGGTTGCGGATTTTAGGTTTGCTACATGTCGGGTTTCAAGTTGATGGAAGTAAATGATAGAATACTAAAAAATTGGAGCTTCCTACAAACCCAAAACACTAAGAAATTTAAGATGAAAAGGAAAACACACAGGACAAAAGCATGGGTAAGGGATCTTAAGGATAGAAAACCAAAATCTCATATTTACAAGAAAACTCACCCAACTACCTTTTTGTTTATTAGGAATGGGGCTCTCATGCTTCAACTAAGCATGGGATCTGTTATGGCCACAACAAATGGCGGCTAGCTGGGACGAACTAGTTATCTTTGCAACAAATTCAGCTAAAGAGAATAAGTCAACCAATGAATATTTTCAACTTGAATTTTAGAAAATGCTCAACAAAAGGATAGTTAACGAGCAAGAAACATAAGATTAATATATCCCCAGACATTACCATTTTAAGGATAATGCCAATCTGATAAGGAGGCAAACAACTAGGGTTCTTTACCTTGATGTAGTCATGAAAAACTAGCTTGTGTTGAACCTTGAAATAGACTTAGAACCGCACATGGATATCCCAATTACACATCACCTTGGTTTGTTAAAATTTTATTAGTGTACAACCATTTATTCAACTATATACAACAATCCTTGTTTTTTTTTTTTTTGAAAGATATAATAGATCTTGCATATATAAGACCACTTCCCTGACTTGGTGATCAAATATCAGCAATGCCATTCACAGACCTAATCAAGAACTTGATCAAGCCAACTCAGTAAGGAGACTCCTTGTCTTCCAGTTGAAATACTGAAAGCAACTACCAAGGCTTGGTGACCACACTGTGGTAGTTTCAGTCCAAATCAAGCCCATGATCATGGCAGGGATGGCTTGTGATAAGACCCCCCTGTTCTTATATACAACATGGATCTTACTAAAAAAACAAAAATATTTTATTGAATTGTAAATTACAAGGCCACTACCATGGCTTGGTAACCATATATTAGTAGTGTTACTCACCTGTGCTTTGCAAATCATGAATGGACCGACCTGTGATAGGATCTTCCAACTCCCTACAAAACTGAAAGTCATCCTCCAAGTGTGGTGGGTTGATGTGAATGATGAAGATAAATTTTCTCTGTATTTTCCCTTTCACCGAAGTGATGTACTCTAGTACAAAGAATTTGTTTAAGTAGAGAGAATTGAAATGATTTATATATGGTGGGCATAATACTGATTGTAATAATATATTAAATGTAGTTATATAAAATGATGAAACCCTAGGAGTATGTATATATAATGATAAGATATATATGTTTAACATTATAGAACATTAATTTCATTTGAGATAGATCATCTTTAAAAACTGAGAAAACAAAGATAACTAGTATACCTAGAAATTGACTCGATATAATACAAAGACAGAGTAGAGCCTTTATACAAACCATTTACCTATAATTCATTTTGTGTAAACCTACTGTAAATAATAACAATATAAATTAAATGCATAAACATTCTTCGTACCATACAAGTATATACAAATAAATCTAATTATTAAAACTAAAAAGGTCGATATCGGGTTAGGTACCCTAGCGTGATAAATATAATAATAGAATAGCACTTGGACTTAAACAAAATGGAAAGAATTTCATAATAATATAGCAAAGTTTTACTTCAACTACAACTCAAGCGTCACCCAGATATTAAAATAAACGAACAAATATTTTATGAATAGACTAATAACCCATCAAAACTATGCATACTAAGCAATGCTGGAGAGTGCACTTATTTACATACTGGATCGAATCACATAGATAAAAATTAGGTGGTCTAATAAGACTGTAAGAACTCAGGTTGAGCTGTGATAACCTTCAAAGGTCTCCTCACCATTTTATAAATCAAACTCGAGTTCAAGATACATGAACTAATAACCATCATTTTTAAAGGCAATCAAATATCTTGCAAATAGAGTTAACAACGGCACAAACAAGAACTCATAAACAATTTACAAACTACATTTTAGGGATTTTCCCATAACTGGTTCCCAATGCACTTTATATCAATAAGCATCATTGAGTCAAGAGTTTACAATAGTAATAAGAACAAAAAAATCCATATTTAAACATTAGCTTTATGAAATAACTGAATTCTAACTCATTGTCCATAATAACTTTAGCTAGGGTTTAAGCAATGAAATTAATCACAAGTTTAGGGTTCAAGAACCGTAAGGGTTCATTCCGTTAGTTACATAAATATTATGAACAGGCTCAGTATTATTACAACCTGTGTAGTCTTCCAGGGTTGGTTCCAATACCTATGAGTATAAACTCTTAAAAACAAATAACATACACACTTTACAAATTGAGTGGATTCTAAGTCAAATCCCAAATTATTCCAAATAACAATCGATACAACCGAGCGAGGAATGGCGACCAAACAAGAAACCCAAAATAAAATCAAAATACCATTACTTTTTCATTCGAGGGTTTTACCCCAAAACTAGATACAAATCTATTCTAGGAACAAAAGTAATACATATCGAGAATGCCGAATGGCCAAGATTTACCAACACGCTGTAACTTGTTCCAAAATAATAAATTCGTTTTCATTTCATTACCGAACTACTAAATAGAGTAAGAAGTTTAATAAAATTCATAATGCACTAATATAGCTCAGGGTTGGCCGAATGGCTCCCAAGAAAACACCAATAAACCTGAATAAGTATGCAATCCTATTGTTAGCAAAACCGCAACTCTCGCGTGTAGCCATAAAAACTTCTACAAAGAACAAACTAACAGTAAATGGAGACCAACGCTCGTAGTATGCAACTTAAGCTTTGTTGAACATAGGTGTCGTATGTGGAAGGCCTGAGGCTTACCTAAGCCCAGTATTCCTTTCGCATGCACCCACATCTTTGTTGCAGCAACTTGAAAACTTTAGGAACTCTGTCACTACAACCAAAAGGGTATATTAGAACCTGTTAATGAAATATATCTTGAAAATAATTAATAACAGTTATAACTAAACAAGTAAGAAATTACCTTCGAAGTGGCCAACACCATTATCATCGACGATCACCTTCAACAGAACAGAAAACATCCTCGTAATTGGTAACATAACCTATGCATATTTCATAGCTTAGCCATGGTGGCCGAAAGCTCCAAAATCTTGGCCCTCCGAAATGCAAATGAGCCAAATGACCAATGTTACAAACCTTTTTCGATGGTAGGGTTTAGGGTTCTGCATTCGATGAGCCGAGTTGGCAAGTAATCACATGGCCACATTAAATTCAAACAACTGCCAACCACCATAATTTGAATTCCTACCCACTGTGCCATCGTTTGTAAATTCGATAGCATTTGGAATAATACTTTGGAGTATTATTGCTAGGGTAAACCCCCTTCTCCATAGATGTAGGTCGAAACTATGAGGATGCGCCCTTGGTTTACAGTTAATTATAACCCTTTAAAACATTGCATATCATCACCTTAGCCATGACCATCATTAGAGTTGGTAAATTCATACCTATAGTTCAACCTTAGGATTAGCATAGAAACCTACATGCTTCGAAAATGTCAAGCCAGGATATTATATAACCTTGGCACATAGAATTTATAAAGGTATTAACCAATCTTTTGGCTGAGAGCCTTTACGGGTAAACCTGGAAAATGGTCATC
This sequence comes from Larix kaempferi, assembly GCA_027924585.1. Lineage (NCBI taxonomy): Eukaryota > Viridiplantae > Streptophyta > Pinopsida > Pinales > Pinaceae > Larix > Larix kaempferi. The sequence goes on along the minus strand of BSBM01000096.1, from coordinate 28,323,283 downwards.
ATTATACATTAACTTGATAATATCTAAGTAAGCCTCGGGGCATCATAAGAACCCCTTCAAAAAAATAAAAGCATATTTCAGTTCCAACAATCATAATAATAGCATTAAAATAGTCCATGCTTTGTAAACGACCTAGCCACAAAGCAGTAATATAAATTAAGTGTTACAGTTGTTAGAAACGAAAGACTATCAAGTATAAAAGAATAGTATCATAACAATCATAGGAGTCAATCCTATACTCGTAATATAAACAATAAGAGCAAATGTTTGCAAACATACTTTCCGCAAATTAATGAGTAGTAGTTCTTAGAGATTAATGTTAGGTTTATACTACTTAGAAAAATTATAAATTTTGATGGATTTTGGAGGTGTTACATGCGGTATAAGAGCTATAGTTTCAAACACTAGGCCTGGAAAATGGACTCAATATGCGAGCTTCGCACAAAAGGAGAAAAACAAAATTTCTAACTTGTTTCAAATTTGTTTCTGCAGAGAGAATTCTATATTTATTTTGCAGGTCATGGAAGGTGTTAGCACCTATATATTTCTTCGCTCTTTTGCAGCATAGTAAAGCCATATATGAAAGATGGAGGGTTAGACCAATACCTGATCAAAGCTTGAAGTAATATCCATCCTCAGTGGTAAAGTGCTAAGACATGAAAAGGAATGGTCTAGAAAAGGTCAAATGCAATAAACGTGGACTAGTGTCAAGGGATAAGTATTAATAGGTAAATAGAATGCCAAAGGCAAGTGGAGAATACCTTGAAACCTATAGTCCATAGGCAAAGCATGAACGACTAAGCACCACACAGGTCAGCACCATTGATCAAAAGTGGGAGCAAGATCTACGGTTTTCAATGGGGCATCGCATGGCCAAGTTGCGAGGAAGAAAGGGAATGTGTAAACGCGATAAGCTTTGTTGCATCAGACAAGTGGTAGCTTAAGAAGGTGTCGCAAGGAGAAAGAGCTGTGAGCAATGCCATATTGGGCGCATGCGATGGTGGGGACAGGTGCAAGGATCTACAATGGAGGTTATCCTTTCAAGATCTAAGGGACTGGTTTCATTTACCATAGAAAGCACCTACGTCTCCGATAGATCTATGGTTCAGATGGAAAGGAGAGCTGGATCAACGACTGGTGGAAGTCGGAAATGCACCGGATATAATAAGGAGGACCCCACCAGCAGATGGATGATCTAAGATATAATAAGGAGGACCCCACCAACAGATGGATGATCTAAGTGTTAAATAGAACATGAGACCTCCCGTGGATACATGCTTGAGAAGAGATGGAGGGATCTCATAGATAGTCGCATCAAGAAGTAGCACGCTGGATAGCGACAGGGCAGAAGCGATGGACTTTTCCCACCCGACAAGTGTCAACTCCAAAGCTCGTCGCATAGAGAAAAGATGATATAGGAAAATATTTTTAGGTGCAAGCGATACTACCCCGTAGACGCATACGGTTCAGATGAATGGCCTAGATGAGAACTAGCAAGATGATCTGACGGTGGAAATAGATGGGTTGTCAAATCAGTGGGTAAAGGGAAAGCAAGATCCAATAGCTGAAAGTGAGCACGTGGGAGATCAATGGTTGAGATTGAGAGACAGTTGGCTAATGAAACCGGGGGTTATGGATACATAGTTATATGTGCGAAGACGCGTGTAAAAGTTGACATTTTTATTTTCTCTGAAACCCCCATGCGCGGAAGAGATGTAGAAAATGACAGGCGAGGCCATTCCCACATCCCTTCATACTGTCTAAGAAAGACAAGAAGGATCGGGTGACAAAACTTAGTCCCTTCACGGTAGGGAGGCAGGTCGAAGGTTGGTTTCCAGGGAGGTTAAGGATAAATTAGCCCGAAGCTTAAGGTTTGAAGATGTCTGGTCCAGTGAGTCACCGTTCTATACCCGTAGGTTTTTTTTCAAGCAATATTTGCGCCCTTTGTCACGTCTATCAAAGACAGGTTCATATCGAAACCATGGGGTTTTTTCAGAAGAGTCATCGTCAATATTCAGAGACACGTTTTTCCCGCAGATACTGTTAGAGCGTCAATGAATAAAAAAAGTGATTGGCTTATAAAATTGGGGGAATGGAACAGCATGGAAAGGTTGGAAAAACCTACCGGCACTAACACAGGGGGCATCTTACAATCTCGATCAGTAATAGAGAAGAAAGGGAGAGAGGAAGGTCACTCGTGCAGGCTGACATGTGACCCAAGTGGTTCCGAAGATGAGGTGACTCACATCTTTCGACATGTGCAAGAAACGTGCGATCAAGTATTGTTACGTAAGGAATGCGAGAACGATATACCGGAAAAGGGGCATCTGTCTGCTATCCGGAATGATTATCGGTATGATGGAGGCCACTTCTGCATCATCATTTGCTACACCGTCTATCAAGGAATATTTTCCGAGCACACTGAAGGTCAGTTCAGACCTGTTGATGTATATGTAACTTCGGAATGTATTTCATCTGTGTATTTTATATATATTTATTGTACCCTTATAAGAGATGTGTTATTCCTCTATAAGGAAGTGTCGTCATGTGGATTGACAACTGTCGCAAGTGTGTGTACTTACCGATGGGTTATTAGACCACCATGTGGGGTCAGCCCTGAATTATATATAATATAATGTGGATGTATCTAGATAGACAAGTCGGCCCCATAAAGTCACTGGGCAAAAAGGTAAGTATAAATAGAGATCGGAGATCTCTATTTAACTCACTCAGAAAAGTAACTCACTCTCACTCAGAAAGTGGCGCACTAGTGAGGAGGAGGATCATCTGCTACTAGGAGACTATCTCAGTGTTATTTGGTTGTACTTTGGTTGAGCCATTGCTCTCTCTATCTCTGAGGAAGTTGTAAGATTTTTCACCTTAGGGTTTTCCCGACGGAAACTCTGTGTCTCTTGTCTCTTATGCTTTTGATTCTTGTGATGCTTGTCATATTGTAATTGTCATGCATTGATATACTGTAGATGTTATTCTCTCAGCAAAGATCCTAGAGTATTGTGAATTAATGCTCAAAATTTAACATGGGTTCAGAGCTAACCTAAGAAGAAGACATTTTGCAGTGATGGAAGCTTGAGTTCATTGTTTATTGGGTTTCTCTCCATAGATTTTTGAAAATCAGTATAGTAGATTGACTCTACTCATCAAGGCGCATCTATCTATCCAATCATAATTCAATTCCAAGCATTTTCAGATTTGTCCCTAAAAATTAGGGTTTCCACAAAAAATGGAATTTCTGGAATCTAAAGACAGAGATGGAAGCGCCTTGCAAAAATCGAAGTTAGAGCTTTGGATCGAGATTTTTCACTGGGTAGATCTCTGGGAAACTCAAACCCTAATTCACGGCTCTCCTCAGTGAACCCGAGAGGACAAAAAGGCAATTCTGAAGGGAAAGACTTTGCTGATCTCAAATTCTGAATGCACCAGGCTGATCAGCTCATCAAGGCGCATCTTTCTATCCTTTCAGAAATTTGAAATTCACATTTTGAATTTTTAGGGTTTCTCTCACAAACCCTAATCCCGGATGAGATCTAGTTTTCAGCGCTTCAGGTGGTAAGATCTAAATCTTTTCTATTTCCATTTGAAGTACTCTTTAAGATGTCTCTCCACACTAAGCTTGAGGATAAGCTTGAAGGGGCTGATAACTTCCGAGCCGCGAAGTATAGAATTGGGTTAATCGTGGAAGAGAATGAGTTGGACTCATATGTGAAAGAAGACATCCCTACCCGAGAGGATGAAGAGGCCAAGGTATTGCACAAGAAGAACTTGGTCAAGGCAAAAAGAATCATTGCTGATTCTATCAAAGACCATCTCATACTCCATGTGTCTTCTCTTAAGACACCCAAGGAGATGTTTGACTCTTTAACCAAGCTATTTGAAGGGAAGAACATAAATCGGAAGATGACCCTGCGGAACCAATTGAAAGGAGTAAAGTTTCAGAATGGAGAAACCATTCAATCTTATTTTTCAAGGGTCTCCCAGATCAAGGAACAACTAGAAGCAGTCGATGAAATGGTGGAGAATGGTGAAGTGGTAATGACCACTCTAAATGGCCTACCCAGGTCATGGGATTCCTTTATCCAAGGAATTTGTGCAAGGAAGAAGTTGATCTTCTTCAGTAGACTACGGGAAGAATGCTCACAAGAAGAAGCAAGGCTTGTGGCACGAGAAGAAAAGATGGGGAATGAAGATCAAGCTCTCACAGCTCACACCAAGAAAGGGAATTCCAAGAGAGAGCCATCTCACTCCAAGAAATCTTCACATCACTTCAAAGAAAGAAGAATATGCTTCACCTGTAATGAGAAAGGACATATTGCCATAAATTGTCCCAAGAACAAGAAGGACAACAACAACTCCAACAAGAAGAAGAAGGGCAGCAAAAGAAGGTTTCGTGCTCATGCTGCCGAGGATGATGAACCACCCAAGAAGAAGGCTAGGGCAGAAAGTGATGATGACTCATCAAGTGAAGAAGAGTATGTTCTAATCTCTGCTCTCACAGGTACCATCTCCCATGGTTGTAATGATTGGTTGATTGATAGTGGGGCTTCCAAACACATGACTAGGTTTAAGGAATCTTTTGTGAATCTATCTGAACATGAATCACCCCATAAGGTGAAACTTGGGGATGATTATCAATACCCAATCAAAGGAAGTGGTGAAGCCTCCTACAACCTAGATTCTGGAAAATCTTTGAAAATGAAAGAAGTTCTTTATGTACCTGGGCTCAAGAAGAACTTACTCTCAATCTCTGCATTGGATGCAAAAGGTATGAGGGTTGCATTTGTGGATGGCCAAGTCCTAATGTGGCCAAAGGTAAAGACCATAGATGATGCAGTAGTGATTGGAGAGCAAGAGGGAGGTTTGTATAAATATAAGGGACAACCTGAACATGCCATGGTGCATGAATCCATGGAGTCAAGTGAACTTTGGCATAGAAGACCTGCTCATATGCACTATAGATAACTTCCAATTGTAAGCAAGGCTGTAGAGGGTCTTCCTGAAATCAAGACCAAACATGAAGATGTTTGCAAAGGATGTGCAAAAGGTAAGAACATTAAGAAGGCTTTCCCAAGCAGTGAAAGCAAGGCAAAAGACATCCTAGAAATCATCCACTCAGATGTATGTGGTCCTATGTCATCCTGTTCTCTAAGTTGGTATTTTACTATGTCTCATTTATTGATGACTTCTCTAGGAAGACTTGGGTATACTTCTTGAAGAATAAAGATGAGGTGCTTGATAATTTCAAGGAATTCAAAACCTTGATGAAGAATCAAATTGACAAGAAGATCAAAACATTCAGATCCGACAATGGTGGAGAATTCACCTCAGGTGACTTCAGGAAGCTTTGCAGCGATTCAGGGATTAAGAGGGAGTTGACTGCTCCTTATAATCCTCAACAGAATGGAGTTGCAAAAAGGAAGAACAGAACAGTCATGGAAGCAGCAAGGGCTATGCTACATGACTAGGATCTACCTATGCATCTATGGGCTGAAGCAGTTAGAACAGTTGTATATGTGCAGAACAGAACTCCCCACAAGATATTGGACAACAAGACACCAGAAGAGGTCTTTTCTGGGTTGAATAATATTGATGTCAGCAAGGATGAATATAAGGACAGGCAATCCAGGAAGCAAAGATGAAGAGGGAGCACACTCCAGCAGCTCCTGCAAGGAGGCAAATTTTCAGAGGGAGTTGACCATCTTCTTACACTCCACAACAGAAAGTTGTAGAAGAAGCTACTTCAGTATCTCCTGCCAAGAAGCAAAGAATCAGAGGGAGTCCACCCAACAAACAAACAAAGATGAGTATTTCAATTATCATTTCTTGCCTATTTTGTTTGTTTAATAATATTATGCTTATGTTCATAGACTTAGGAGATGTATTGTGCATATTTGAATGATTGCATTAATGAACAGTATACTACTAATATGCATGTGATGGGTAAGTGGCCTATGGCACTGTACAACATTCCAGTGCTACTTATCTAGAATGAAACCTCTTTGCTCACATGTTGGGAGCAGTGCAAACTCTTAACAATATTTTGGTAGAGACTAGAAGGCATCTAGAAAGTTGTGGAACATGGATAAATGTTGTACTGGCTAAGATAACTGCATGACTGCATGACATATTTATTTATGTGTAAAGAACTAGTTCTGAAAATTATGAGATGTTTCTAATCATGCAATTTAACTTGTTTTGTAGGAAAGACCGTATATCTTCACCTACAAAAGGACTACAACATTTGTTCCAGAAAAAAAGATATCTATTGAAGATATTGAATTTCCCAAGATCTAGGATGAAGAAATGGAATTCCATGATCCTTCGATCATGAAGAAGATGTTTGGGATGCAGTACCAATACCTTACAAGGAGTCACATGTGTGCAGATTGAAGAAAGCCTTGTATGGCTTGAAGCAAGCTCCCAGAACCCGGTATGATAGGATGGACAGTTTCCTATCTAGTTTGGGCTTTACCAAGAGTAAAAGTGAATTCCAACCTTTACTACAAGGTTGAGGAAGGGAATCTTGTGATTCTACTCCTGTATGTGGATGAACCTATTCGTAACAGGAGATGACAGACTGATTGCAGATACTAACAGAAAGCTTGCTGCTGAATTCGATATGAAAGATTTAGGAATGATGCACTATTTCCTAGGTATGGAGGTGTGACAGAGTGCAGGTGGGATCTTCCTTGGTCAAGGGAAGTACACAGTGGATATCCTGAAGAGATTTGGGATGATGGATTGCAAAGGCATGGCCACACCTATGGCATCGAATTTGAAGCTTCTATGTGATGCTTCATCTGAGCCGGTTGATGTCTCTATGTATCATCATATGATTGGGTCCTTGATGTACCTGATGAACACGAGACCAGATATTTGCTTTGCTGTGAAAACATTGAGCCAGTTCCTGACGGATCCGAGGAGTGTTCACCTGGTTGCTGTAAAGCATGTTCTGAGGTACCTGAAGGGTAAAATGGATTATTGTGATATACCCAAATAAAAAAAAATTTCTAAGTGGTCTTATTATCCTTTCCAAAGGGTCTAATCACCATTAAAATTGATTTGCGGAATTATAAATATATAATCACTATCTAAATTTTTATATAATAAATGTGACATGTGTTTATACAAGAGTGTTAGTACATATTTACAACAGGTGGAAATTACCTTTTTCTCTTAAGTGATTCTTGTCACAGACCCAATCTTTATTCTCAGGATTTAGTAAATTTCGAAAAATTACTTTTCACATTCCAAACATCTGTTGTTGATTTCTTACTCTCTCAAAGCATACATTTAACCTGAACAAGATTATCATACAATAAATCTTCATGACATTAATCCATGACCATTAATAATTCAGCAGATACATCCTGACACAACAATACACAAGCACCAGAAGAAGACATACATGTAAATGACGTAACATCCCATTGAACAAAAACATAACGCCAATTTGAACACACATAAGATCGAGACAATGATATAGGTGGTTCACCCCAACTGGGCTACGTCCACAAAAGCAGGTCATAGTTTCTTTCTATTATTCAAGAGGAGAATTACATCCAGCAACACATATGTTGCAACAATTTCTTTCCATATGCTCGAAGTCTCTCTCATCGAGAGCATCGATGTGCATAACCAAATCTATGGGCTGCGTCCTCAAAGTATGTTGCATCATATATTTATAACAATTAGAGTTTACATCTGCAACACCATTGTTGCCTTAACCAAATTCCACTTTTCCCAAGCCCCTTGGATAACAGTCATAGTCATTTTCCAGACAGTCAAGGCTAACATAATTTTATAGGAAAAGTCTCAGTATTATTAAAAATGCACTTTTAATACATTCATATGTTAATACTCACATTTCGGCCAGAGTTCAATACTCCGTTCAAAAATTATAAACTAGTAGTCACGCTATTAGCAACGATAATTTTAATATATCCCTGTCCACCCTTTTTAGCCAGAGATTAACACTCTATTCTGAATAGATAACTAACAGTCACGCTATTAGCAACAATAATTTTAATATATCCATATCCACCCTTTTTAGCCAGAGATTAACACTCTGTTCTAAATAGATAACTAACAGTCACGCTATTAGCAACAATAATTTTAATATGTCCATGTCCACCCTTTTTAGCGAGAGATTAACACTCTGTTCTGAATAGATAACTAACAGTCACGCTATTAGCAACAATAATTTTAATATATCCATGTCCACCCTTTTTAGCCAGAGATTAACACTCTGTTCTAAATATATAACTAATAGTCACGCTATTAGCAACTATAATTTTAATATAATGATGTTCATGTTTCACAGATATATATAACTAAAATATACAACCATTCCGTGCCAGTCAACCAACAAGGTATAAAGGAGAAAACCCATTACTCCCAATCAACAGTGATCTGAAATAAGAACACGCTGTACACACAGACGAGGCAGAGGTTACATTTTCGAAATGCACTTAGTGCAATTTCACCAAAACAAAAACAATCTAAACTTATGGATACACAAATGGAACGATCGGGCTTCCCCTGAGCCGTCCTCTCCCAACTACAACCCAAAAACCCTATTGGGATCCAGAGGGCATCAATCTTATAAAAAGAAGGGTACCGAAAACAGGTAGCAATCGTGAGCCATGTAGTCCTTTAAAAAAAAGAAAGTGCATTACTATTTTGCAGCAATCGACAGCGATCCGTCTTCATAAACAATGAAGGGTATTGATATTCAAAAGCAATTCGATAACGATCTAGTCGTCATAAACAAATGAATGGCATTGCTATTCTGTAGCAAATCGATAGCGATCAAATCATCATAAAACAAATGCATGGAATAATATTCTGTAGAAAATCGATGGCGATCAGGTCATCATAAAACAAATGAATGGAATTGATATTCAAGAAGTAAATCTATCCTGTCACTACATATAACGGTCGCTCTAAATATATATATAAACAATGAGACTGGCTTCACAAGATAAAGCAATATGATGTTGTTTTCGTAAAGGTAGATGAGGTGGTTCTATTGACCAACAACACTAAAACCCTAAGACCCAAAAGATCGGCGTTCTCGATAAAATTCTGCAAATTATAATTTAGATCTATATATATATATATCGAAGGAAAAGTGAAGGGTAGTCGAGCAACCTTTATAGAGGTCTCTCCCGCATACTAAACAAAAGTTTCTTCCAGCCAAAAACATTGATAAGGCTATTTTCTTAGCATAATCTTGAAAGGGAAATCGAATTCAGTGGATTAAAATAACGAATCCGGAGTATAACGAGTGAGACTCTCGGCCTTGAATATGTAGACACATACTTTTCCTACTTGTACAGGGGTTTTAAGAAAAATAATTATGACAGAGGTCCTATAAGTGCATTACCAAAATTAAATTTCCGGGTTCTAGTGCAAATATCAAACAGAATAACACTCAAAACAGTGCAGCCAAAGAGGGAGGGATCGCCGAGCTCATGATCGTCATAATCAATGTGTAGCAGCACAACCACAGTTTTTACTGGTCGAATAATGTATGCAGTTATGTGTATCTCGACCAACAATTTTGGAATTTTATGACTCAACGGAGTCGAATTTAAGATGACAATATATATATAATGTAAAGAGGAAAAGTATCGCTACCAACCAAGCAATATATTAACAAAGACTCCGAATCTATGGCAGATAGAAAAACATACGACCTGACCGGTATAATGAAGCATATAGATAATGCAGGGTTCTTTCCGGAGAGCTTCTCCATCGCCGTTGCAGAGATCTTCCTCTTCCTGCTCAGAACTTAGAGCAATGCAGTAGCCATCCAAACTTTCTCTTTTTTTTTTTTTCCGAAGCGACTTCTTCTCCCAATATACAATGAATTCCACCCTTCCCTCAATGATCCGTCGAGTTGAAACTACCCCCCCCCCCCCCCCCCCCGAAGTGAAAACTCTCCCCAATTAAATAAAACGGGAAAGGCCATAACTCCAACTCCACTTGAGTGCCAAGTGGTGGAAGAACAACGATTTCCTTTGCAAGTGGAAGAAAACTGGAGGAAACACACCCGAGGAGAATCTCGGTAGGTAAGGAGAATGTCCCGTTCACCGAAGTTTGATTCCTCCTTTTAAGGAGCACTAACACTTAAATACAACCGCTAAATAATTACATCAAGTGCTCCCCGTTGCTCAACATGGGGAGCTCAAGATAAAATGGATTTAAAATATATGCTAACACATGACCCATGATAAATATACTATCCTCATTCCACTTTAAAATAAATGGCATTGTAAGCCACATATTATTTTATTTCTTGATAGTTATATTATCCTCATTCTACTTTAGAATGAATGGCATTTTAAACCATAATTATTTATTCTCAATAAAAAGTTCCTAAGGATGTCTTCATATCAATAAACTTCTTCTTGGTATATCCATGTCTTAAAGTAGTACACAATGGTACTTTGTAACTCAGTCTCACTTAGGCTTGTGGCCGTAATAATAGTTAGGATTTAAGCTATTATGATATATATATATATATATATATTTTTTATTCGCCATTTCCTTAATACTGATCTTAATTAAATTGATAACTATAGGTTTCTCTTTAGGGAAACGCTTTCATCAAACTTCCAATAGAATTAATTAACCCTGATGACCATTCCTCTTGTCATCCCATGGTCACTATGCATCCACATATTTTCATTTCTTTCCCCTAGTTTAGTTGTCGTCGATTAGTTGCATCATCGCCTCTTAAGTTTGCAAATTATAACCTAGCAATTAAACTCATAAGTTACTGAGTTTACTAGTGGGGCCTTGGCCTTGAGCTCTCCACTAGTAACCAAGTGTTCAACAATATTTTCATCTTTAACATAATAGGTCACAAAGGAGGGATATCACATCCTCATCCCCTTTAAAATAACACCGTCCTCGGTGTTCACTCTTCTCTTGGAGAAACCATTTGCTTGTTTCGCCATTTCTATTTTGACCCTTTTCTGTCCTTTCAAGAATTTCTCGCAAGTCGTTATGGATCACTCTTGAATTTTCGACTACAAAACCGGGTTTCAAGGAAAAAAAAAAACTTTATCATCAACTTCATAACCCAACTCGGAAACATAAATCATGAGTTTTTTTTACTGTACATATCACTTGCAATATATGGAATACATCTAGCACTCCATGATTGTATACTGTTGACTAAATCAACCAACAACATTCACTTGATCCAGGAAGTTCTTTCCTAACACCTTAGTGCTCACGCAGCAAACATGTCTTGCCTAACACCTTAGTGCTCCCGCAGCAAACATTTCTCTCATGTTTTGCCTAACACCTTAGTGCTCACGCAGCAAACATTTCTCTCATGTTTTGCCTAACACCTTAGTGCTCACACAGCAAACATTTCTTTCATGTATACTAAGCAACGTCCTGCCTCCCACATATACATTTTCTTATAGCTTGCCCAGGTCTTACAGCCAGCCGATTCTCCGAGAATCCTAGTGGCTGTTCAATCCCTGATTTTAGGGAATATTTCAATGCCATTACAACACTCTTTACACAATTCCCCTCAAGCCTTCTCGCTTGAGTCCCGGAATTTATTTTCCCCAAGCCGTCTTGCTTGAGTCTAGAAAATCTCTTTCAATTTAATCAATTTATTTCGTCACATTACATTCTGTACCCATACAATTACTCTGACCAACCTGGGTCGAGTTTCTTGGTTAACAATATATCAATTTTTTTTTTAAAAGAATCTGTAATAGTTGTGATGTGGATCTTAAATCCTCACCCCCTTATTTTACCATACATAATATTTATGCTCTTGCATTTTCACAAGCTTCACAGAAATTTCACCATCTGCCAAATTCCACTTGTTAGTATCACTTTATATATATAAAAAAAAAAAAATCAAATATTGTAAGAGGATCCCTTCCTTAAACAAAAATCATCTTTCTTAATAAAATATCCATATGTAATCATCCAAGGTGTCATTTCCTACTACACATAACTAGCTTATAAGATTACATAATGCTTTGAGCACGATATAATATTTTCCTATGATGATCCATGGACATTATGATCATTTATCCTCGAATGTTAGCTTTCACCATTTCAACACCATTCCTATTTTTAGTTATACAACCCCTGTTTGGTATACCCTAACATCATATAGAGATAACCAATTGTCTAAACAAACTTACATACCTTATACAGATAACCGTGTACCTTTGTAAAGGCAACCGCATAGCTCACCTTCATCTGCCGCGGTTTGAGTTTACTTGTATCATCACACATTAGTATTATACATGAATCGATATATATCCCACATTTAACCATTGATGGGTGTCAGGCAGTGATGTGTGGGAAAAATATCATTTGCTCGACCACAACATTCAAAGTGTTAGTCGTAAAAAGGTAATTAACTCATAAAACAATCATACATATAACATATGTTCAAACATCATTTTTACTTGTTTCACAAAATCTTATACCTCGATTACTGTCTCAAAGATCACTTCTGATCTACCCTGCAAAATCCATGTCATCAATGTTTTCCTTAACACATAATAAATAAAACAGTCATTCCTTGTGGCAACATAAGGACGTCAGAAGATTACAGCATCCTACTAACCTGTATTTATTTCATGTTGGTTCTAGGTTTCCAATAATCTATCCCTTAACAAAATAACATATAGTTGTACATGGATAGCAAGTCGTCATAAATATTGTAACAAATAAAAGTATAACTTCTATAACCATCATTCATCGTTCCCAACATCTAGCTTAAGGATTACTGGAGTAAGAAGTTGTAAAAAGGAAACATGCATTTTCGTCATATGCACCCTATACATATGCATACTTTTAAGTGTTTATAACCCTTTTGTCCTTTTGTTGAACTAACAAGCAAGGGTATAAGAATGCTCTAATGTCTCACATTCAGTATCGTAATCACTTATCCCATACCTTCATCTGCTAAAGTGAAAAATATAGTAACAAAGACTATTTAGCTGTGGAAGTACTCTTAGGTGAAGAACATGCTAACTTCCTTCTCAAGGTAGTAAATATTTGGACTACATTATTGCTCCATTAGTCATTCAATCAATCGAACATGTTTAAACTTCTAAGATTTGTAAACAACAAATTCCAATAATTATATTTCGCACAAGACAGGATATAACTTTTTACATCATTTCCTATCAGGGTGCTACAGTTTAATTCATAACAGAACCACACATCCCATATACTAGTTAAGAAATTATTTATCTAAACTTCTTATCCTTTGGTTTTATCTAAGAGGGGCATCATCCCTTCCGAAGGAATATGTACTGTAGTTATTGTCATGAATTCTATATACTACTTAACTTTTCTACTCAAAAATGAGGGAAACTTACCAACTCCTTTAGTCATATTCAACCTTCCATATCTATGTGGTTAATATTCTAATAATTTCTGGTTTGTATAATATTCTTCTTGGATGTCGGATCATCGTCGTCTATCTATGTAGTAAGTAGGGAATTTTCTAGGCATCGAACACACTTATCGTTAGGAGTTTTAAGTAAACCATTAAAGTTAATCCCTTTAACTTTTAATGATGCAATTTGCCTTTCATAATGCGGATGATCCTCATACATGATAGTGGATGATCAATATCATTCAATCCAATAATTTTTAATTTACAGTATGTAAATAAAGCACAACATACTAGACTAGAGATGAAAGTGGAACTCATATACTTACAGTTTTAATCAGACGATTCTTTGTTGGAATTCCATGATAAATTGCTTCGTCATGATATTTCCATATCTCCCTTAGCTTCTTCTTGGCGAACTCGATGATTAATTTGGATAGTATATTCTCGTCCATTCGTCCCATGCATCCAAAACACAATTTGTTTGTTAGTTTTCGAAACCCTCATATTTATTTACCTTATGTTGAGCCACTATAGGCCCGAGTGCTGAACCTCAGCTCTGATACCATATGTGATATACCCAAATAAAAAAAAAATTCTAAGTGGTATTATTATCCTTTCCAAAGGGTCTAATCACCATTAAAATTGCTTTGCGAAATTATAAATATATAATCAGTATCTAAATTTTTATATAATAAATGTGACATGTGTTTATACAAGAGTGTTAGTACATATTTACAACAGGTGGAAATTACCTTTTTCTCTTAAGTGATTCTTGTCACAGACCCAATCTTTATTCTCAGGATTTAGTAAATTTCGAAAAATTACTTTTCACATTCCAAACATCTGTTGTTGATTTCTTACTCTCTCAAAGCATACATTTAACCTGAACAAGATTATCATACAAGAAATCTTCATGACATTAATCCATGACCATTAATAATTCAGCAGATACATCCTGACACAACAATACACAAGCACCAGAAGAAGACATACATGTAAATGACGTAACATCCCATTGAACAAAAACATAACGCCAATTTGAACACACATAAGATCGAGACAATGATATAGGTGGTTCACCCCGACTGGGCTACGTCCACAAAGGCAGGTCATAGTTTCTTTCTATTATTGAAGAGGAGAATTACATCCAGCAACACATATGTTGCAACAATTTCTTTCCATATGCTCGAAGTCTCTCTCATCGAGAGCATCGATGTGCATAACCAAATCTATGGGCTGCGTCCTCAAAGTATGTTGCATCATATATTTATAACAATTAGAGTTTACATCTGCAACACCATTGTTGCCTTAACCAAATTCCACTTTTCCCAAGCCCCTTGGATAACAGTCATTTTCCAGACAGTCAAGGCTAACATAATTTTATAGGAAAAGTCTCAGTATTATTAAAAATGCACTTTTAATACATTCATATGTTAATACTCACATTTCGGCCAGAGTTCAATACTCCGTTCAAAAATTATAAACTAGTAGTCACGCTATTAGCAACGATAATTTTAATATATCCCTATCCACCCTTTTTAGCCAGAGATTAACACTCTGTTCTGAATAGATAACTAACAGTCACGCTATTAGCAACAATAATTTTAATATATCCATATCCACCCTTTTTAGCCAGAGATTAACACTCTGTTCTAAATAGATAACTAACAGTCACGCTATTAGCAACAATAATTTTAATATATCCATGTCCACCCTTTTTAGCCAGAGATAAACACTCTGTTCTGAATAGATAACTAATAGTCACGCTATTAGAAACAATAATTTTAATATATCCATGTCCACCCTTTTTAGCCAGAGATTAACACTCTGTTCTAAATATATAACTAATAGTCACGCTATTAGCAACTATAATTTTAATATAATGATGTTCATGTTTCACAGATATATATAACTAAAATATACAACCGTTCCATGCGAGTCAACCAACAAGGTATAAAGGAGAAAACCCATTACTCCCAATCAACAGTGATCTGAAATAAGAACACGCTGTACACGCAGATGAGGCAGAGGTTACATTTTCGAAATGCACTTAGTGCAATTTCACCAAAACAAAAACAATCTAAACTTATGGATACACAAATGGAAGGATCGGGCTTCCCCTGAGCCGTCCTCTCCCAACTACAACCCAAAAACCCTATTGTGATCCAGAGGGCATCAATCTTATAAAAAGAAGGGTACCGAAAACAGGTAGCAATCGTCAGCCATGTAGTCCTTTAAAAAAAAAAAAGTGCATTACTATTTTGCAGCAATCGACAGCGATCCATCTTCATAAACAATGAAGGGTATTCATATTCAAAAGCAATTCGATAACGATCTAGTCGTCATAAACAAATGAATGGCATTGCTATTCTGTAGCAAATCGATAGCGATCAGGTCATCATAAAACAAATGCATGGAATAATATTCTGTAGCAAATCGATGGCGATCAGGTCATCATAAAACAAATGAATGGAATTGATATTCAAGAAGTAAATCTATCCT
The DNA here is from genome assembly GCA_027924585.1 of Larix kaempferi. Lineage (NCBI taxonomy): Eukaryota > Viridiplantae > Streptophyta > Pinopsida > Pinales > Pinaceae > Larix > Larix kaempferi. Next base: position 28,307,370 of record BSBM01000096.1, on the reverse strand, counting down.
GTCACTACATATAACGGTCGCTCTAAATATATATATAAACAATGAGACTTGCTTCACAAGATAAAGCAATATGATGTTGTTTTCGTAAAGGTAGATGAGGTGGTTCTATTGACCAACAACACTAAAACCCTAAGACCCAAAAGATCGGCGTTCTCGATAAAATTCTGCAAATTATAATTTAGATCTTTATATATATATATCGAAGGAAAAGTGAAGGGTAGTCGAGCAACCTTTATAGAGGTCTCTCCCGCATACTAAACAAAAGTTTCTTCCAGCCAAAAACATTGATAAGGCTATTTTCTTAGCATAATCTTGAAAGGGAAATCGAAGTCAGTGGATTAAAATAACGAATCCGGAGTATAACGAGTGAGACTCTCGGACTTGAATATGCAGACACATACTTTTCCTACTTGTACAGGGGTTTTAAGAAAAATAATTATGACAGAGGTCCTATAAGTGCATTACCAAAATTAAATTTTTGGGTTCTAGTGCAAATATCAAACAGAATAACACTAAAAACAGTGCAGCCAAAGAGGGAGGGATCGTCGAGCTCATGATCGTCATAATCAATGTGTAGCAGCACAACCAGGGTTTTTACTGGTCGAATAATGTATGCAGTTATGTGTATCTCGACCAACAATTTTGGAATTCTATGACTCAACGGAGTCGAATTTAAGATGACAATATATATATAATGTAAAGAGGAAAAGTATCGCTACCAACCAAGCAATATATTAACAAAGACTTTGAATCTATGGCAGAGAGAAAAACATACGACCTGACCGGTATAATCAAGCATATAGATAATGCAGGGTTCTTTCCGGAGAGCTTCTCCATCGCCGTTGCAGAGATATTCCTCTTCCTCCTCAGAACTTAGAGCAATGCAGTAGCCATCCAAACTTTCTCTTTTTTTTTTTTTTTCGAAGCGACTTCTTCTCCCAATATACAATGAATTCCACCCTTCCCTCAATGATCCGTCGAGTTCAAACTACCCCCCCCCCGAAGTGAAAACTCTCCCCAATTAAATAAAACGGGAAGGGCCATAACTCCAACTCCACTTGAGTGCCAAGTGGTGGAAGAACAATGATTTCCTTTGCAAGTGGAAGAAAACTGGAGGAAACACACCCGAGGAGAATCTCGGTAGGTAAGGAGAATGTCCCCTTCACCGAAGTTTGATTCCTCCTTTTAAGGAGCACTAACACTTAAATACAACCGCTAAATAATTACATCAAGTGCTCCCCGTTGCTCAACATGGGGAGCTCAAGATAAAATGGATTTAAAATATATGCTAACACATGACCCATGATAAATATACTATCCTCATTCCACTTTAAAATAAATGGCATTGTAAGCCACATATTATTTTATTTCTTGATAGTTATATTATCCTCATTCTACTTTAGAATGAATGGCATTTTAAACCATAATTATTTATTCTCAATAAAAAGTTCCTAAGGATGTCTTCATATCAATAAACTTCTTCTTGGTATATCCATGTCTTAAAGTAGTACACAATGGTACTTTGTAACTCAGTCTCACTTAGGCTTGTGGCCGTAATAATAGTTAGGATTTAAGCTATTATGATATATATATATATATTTTTTATTCGCCATTTCCTTAATACTGATCTTAATTAAATTGATAACTATAGGTTTCTCTTTAGGGAAACGCTTTCATCAAACTTCCAATAGAATTAATTAACCCTGATGACCATTCCTCTTGTCTGTAGCATCTCCCAAATAATGATGTTAGGATTTAGTGAATTAAAAAAAAGGATTTCTTTTCACAGCACATAATAAAGATGAATAAAACAACCCTATGTAACACTTTGCAACATTCCACCAAGTAACATTTTTTATTGATTTATTATTCTCTTACTACATACATTTAACTGGAGTAGATTGTCCTGCCGAAAACTCATGATACTTATAACTTATCATACATCTACATACAACCTTTATAATTTATCCGATACATTTAGATGCAACATTTATAATTTATCTCATACATCTAGAAGTGGACATACAAGAACTTAACACAACATCCCAATTGACAAAACAATAAGCCAAATTTAAACACACAAAACCGAGACAAGAATATAGGTGGTTCACCCCGGCTGGGCTACGTCCACAAAGGCAGGTCAATTCTTGTAATATTCAACGTCAAGGGATACATTATGCAACTCAATGTCGCTATTCTTCCAGCTTCTCCTCTAGAGGGAGATCATTCTCAATAATCAACTATATTCTTCTCGAAAGAGATTACATCTTGCGACACAGTTGTCGCCATAAATAATCGCCACTCTCATCAAGAGCATACACATAACATTATCTTCTTATGGGATTTTCCAAGCCTATAATACGCAGAGGTTGAAATCTAAATAAGAACTTCTTCAAGCAATGCATGCAGATATTTAAATCAAGTAGAGATCATATCGATCAAGCAACCTCTATCTGCGTAGATTGCCATTCCAAGTGAAAACTCAGTTGTAAAAATATATAATACAGAGATGCAAAAATCAAGTAGTTTTCTGTCAAGCAAACAATGTTCATAGAAGACTAATCAGTGGAACTACATCCACTATATTTTAACATAAAAGAGTTGTAGCTGGGCATGGGTCGATTCTCCAAATCAAAATGTGAAAAGCAGAGACTCTTTTCAATGCGTCCACCGGTTCATGCCAACACCGAGTTTTACTATACATAACATATGTGTTCCATAGAATTAAAACTGGGATCTAGCATTTTATGCTATCCCTTCCCAATGCGTCCATGAAATAACAGAGTTCTACTATATATATAACATAGGGAAACAACTGGGATATAGCATTTATGCTATCCCTTCCCCAATGCGGCCATGCAAATCACAGAGTTCTATTATATATAACATATATATAATTACAGGGAAACAACTGGGATCTAGCATTTCTGCTATCCCTTCCCTAATACGTCCACGTAAATCACACAATATGGTTTCATTCGTTATATAAACATACAGGGATCTGCACCACATAATTACCAACGCAACACTGATCTACGCCTTCCTACATCTCCACAGAGTATAGACAAAAAAATATACTACACAGGGATCTACTACCACAGAATACCAACGCAGTAAGGATCTATGCTTTCCACAGAGTATAAAAATATATAATACCTGGACAGAACACGAATCAAGCCTTCGGGCTATCCGTAGTATATAAAATATATTACAAAAGGATCTGCTACCACAGAAGTACCCACACAGTAAGGATCTATGCTTTCCACAGAGTATAAAAATATATAATACTTGGACAGAACACGAATCAAGCCTTCGGGCTATCCGTAGTATATAAAATATATTACAAAAGGATCTGCTATATGCTAAAGTGATCGGCCCAGAGAGAAAATAGACATAAAAAAAAATGATCAACAGGAAAGAAAAATCGATTAACCGAGATAGCTATCCAAATCTGGGGACAGAGTGACTATATTTCAAAAATATATAACACAAAATCTATCGTAGGACGATCCAGGGTTTGCTAGATGCATAGCGATCAGCCTAAACATAACATAGAGCTTGATTATATATAAATAACCGAAAAGGTTATAGCGCATATATAAATATGTATAGATCTAAACCTAGTATCTGCCATTTCATGACTCATGTGCATAATTCAACAGAGATCTCAGCATAATAGATAGTAAGGAAACACGAACTACCACGTTCAGAATAGTCTCAAGAAACACGTATCTCCATAGGATTGAAATCTCTATAAAAATTATAAAGATGTCGAGATCGTACCCGGATCCAGTCTTAGAGAAACATCCAAGGAATGCAAAACTCCTGAGATTGAAGTCTCTATTCCATTTCCCATGTTCGTCGAGCGCCCCCAACGCCATTCACCAAAAAGCCTCCCCAGCTCAAGCATCCAGCATATATAACTCTAAACGGAATCATACCTGGCAATTAAAGTGTTCACTACAGAGATTTCTGGCAGGTAAAGGGATCTCACCGAAGTAGTACTAGCAGGAAATATATAACCGTGCAGTGGTAGCTATGGTGATTGCTTCTATGATCACCAAGATTACTGTAGGGTAAAGGAAATCGCATAGAGATCCTAATCAAAAAGCCCTCGCAGAGGTCCAGTCTAAGGAGCTCACAGAACTCTCTCCCAGTCGTCCCCCAAAAGTATTTCTACTGCGAAGCTCCTCTAATACACAGATTTATTCCACAGCAAGAGTTTTCCAATGCGCAGAGATATTACTACCACGAGAGTCCTCCAATACGTGGAGAGGGAGATTTTGCCCGGTTGCAGAAATCCAACGTGTGGTAATGGCAAAGATATTCTTAATAGTTATAGAAATCCCGTCTAAGTCCATCACCGAGACTCTCTAAAGATTGCATATATTTTTTTAGCCTAGGTCCATCGCAGAGATATATACTCATAGCATCCCCCGAGATCTAAAGAGTCTCACCGATATATAGAATCACGCATAGATCTGCAGTGTACTCACAGAGATCTATCTTCTAATTCCAAACTCCACTAGGGAGACAACCTACTGAATTTGCTCCTTAGATTCCTCCACAAGATTCTTTTAGTTATGGCTCGACTTGTTTCCATTATCATAGAAATGGTGAAGTGGGTTTCAAAACGGTTGGTAAGGGTGGTTCTTTAGAGGGACAAGTTCCCACGAAATTCTCAAAAAAAACAATCCTCCAAACTAACTTCTAATACCTCTCTATGAAAGATGTAACATCTCCCACATAATGTGTTGAGATATTGTAACTTCAAAGAATATTATATTTGTACTTTATTATTCCGGAGATGATTCATTCCTCCGTGAAGATCTTATTGTATATCCGGAGATGTTTATTCCTCCGTCGGAATGTGGTAACTTGGGTTATTAGACTTCCCTAGTGGGGGTCGGCCCTGTATGTGTTATGTGGGTCAAAGGGTTATTAGACCACCCTAGAGGGGTCAGCCCAGTCAGTTATAATGGGGTATTTAACCTAATGGTTAAATACGAGCCTACATGTACTTGTGTAAAATACATATCAGAGTAGTGTATAAATAGAGGAGGTGTGTTCCTCATTATACACATTCACTCACTTGAGGATAGCACACTTGTGGAGGAGAGGTCTGCTATTGTGGAGGAGGAGATCATGTCTCAGGGTTTCATCTTTGTATATTGCTGGTCATCTATATTGAGGAAGCTTTGCTGGGTTTTCTACCCCATGAGGGTTTCCCAGGATAAATCTCTGTCTCTTGTGTTTATGCTGTGCTTGTTGTTTCTTCAGTGATCCTGTATATGCTATTATTGTGAAATGGAATGTAATGCTGCTATTTTCTGTCTTAGCATATTGAATTTTAACATGGTATCAGAGCTAACCTGAAGGAAGACAAGGTATGGCACTAAAGACACTTGCTTAGTTACGACAATTTGAAGGTTAGGGTTTTACATAGCAAAAACCAGTCATCGTAGCACTTTCGCTATAAATCCATTTTGGCGAAGTTTTCGGATCTGAAATTGTTACAGGACGAAGATTAAATCTCCAGGTACCTTGTGTCCAAAGGACAACCTCTAATTCATTGTAATTTGTGATTTATGATCTGTACAATATAGGGTTTCTGCCTCTTCCAGATCTGAGTCAAAATCAGGTGACCTTGGGAAAAAGGTCATATCTTGGGCTAGGAAGCTCCAAATGAAATTTCGTAAAAAGTGACAGGTAGTACACAGACGGTACTATCTCAGAAAACTTTTTCAGGGGCCGAAGTTGAATCAGTGACACGTGGCACGCCGTACAAGTTCGCTCTCCTGTATTATCCCATAAACAGGTCATGTTGCGACACTTGGCATAACTCTCTCTCAGAGAATCCAATTGAGGTCAGACCTGTCAGGATGGAAAGATAACAGGCCGAGCTATCTCAAAAAACGTTTTCAGAGGCCGAAGGTCAAACAGTGACACGTGGCACGCCGTACAAGTTCGCTCTCCTGTATTTTCCCAAAACAGGTCACGTTGCGACATTTGGCATAACTCTCTCTCAGAACATCCAATTGAGGTTAGACCTGTCAGGATGGAAAGCTAACAGGTCAGGCTATCACAGAAAACTTTTTCAGACCCTGTGGATCAAAAATTTCGGAGTTACACCAGAAACAATCAGGTACATATTTCTGTCAAAACAGAATTATTTTTTGGTACCTTCATTCATGGCTTCCGGAATTTAGGGCTTTGAAGAAAGTTGGAATTTTTGTAATCGGAGACCACGGCTGGATGCTACTCATCAAAATAGAAATTTAGAGACCAAGATCAGAATTTTTGGTTGGGCAGAAGGCCGGGCTTGATTAGACCCTAGTTCGGGACTTTGATCAGAAAAGTGGAAAATTAGGGCTTCTGTAAAAATGGGAATTTTTGAAATCTGTGACCACGGCTGGAAGCTCCTCAGAAAAATAGAAGCTTAGAGATTTGGATCAAACCTTTTGATGGGGAAAAAGAGTGGGCTTCATCAAACCCCAGTTCAGGGTCACGTCCAGTGAATCCGAAAGTTTCAAAGGCAAAATTGAGGAGTGAAACTTTGCAGTTTTCAAATTCTGAATATATCAGTTTGATCAGCTCATCAAGGCGCATATTTCTATCCTTTCGGAAGTTTGAAATTCAAAGTTTGAATTTTTGGGTTTCTCTGACAAACCCATATCCAGCTCCAGGTCCAGTTCTTGCAAATCAAGTTGATAGGGCTAATCCTAGAAGAAGATGGATTGGTCACCTGCATAAGTGAAGGAGTTCCTGTTTCAAAAGGAGATGAGGCTAAGGCTTTACATAAGGAGATTACAAGCGATCTCGACAGGTATGACTCATCGAGGTATGTTTTGAGATTTGTTCATGATTAAGTTTATGGTATGTTTGTCTTCATGTTATTACGGTTAGTACAATCTTGATTTTAGATTTGTTGTATCACCTTGACAAAATTATGAATGCATAATAGAAGATATTCATTGGTTAGGGTGTTGACACTTATGATTGTACTAATGCATTATGATGTTGTGTGAGGTTGATGTTGTCTGCTAACAAGACACAGGTACATCTCAAAAGACAAATCAGACTCCATGACCATGAAAACATGAAGACAAAGACTCATCCATAATCTTTCTTCTACTTACGAGGTATGTATGACTTTGTTATATTATGCTTAACCTATGAGACATGCAGGTTCTAGCTCAGGATCTCTAAATCATTGAAGAGATTGTTTAGGTATGTTGTACATAACCAAGTAGGTATACTAATCCAGGTATGTTTCCCATGAATCTTACCTTGTGTTAGGATCCCTTATATAAGTATACTTGGAATGATTGGTTATGCTTATTCATAAAGTTAGTAATCAAGGGATTATGCATATTATATATTTTATCTTGATTGATGATATGCATGAGTAAAAGAAGACTTCCCTGAAATCTTGAATACTAATGATCATGACTATACATATTCAAGATTATTTAGAATTAGAATGTTTTGAGAATATACTAATGAATGAATGTTTGTGTATGAGATCATGAGGATGACACTAGTGCACACTTGAGCATGCACAGTGGTACAGAATGAATAGAAGTTCAAAGGACATATAGAAGATCAAGCGGGAGGCAACCACACAAACATAAAAGATAAGTATTTGAGTTGTTATTTGAAATAGTAAATGATATTTCTTGTATGCATATTTGTATTCCTAGAACATATCATGCTGAGTGCAAACATTCATAGAGCATTGAACATTATACTACTAATATGCATATGATTGGTAAGTTGGACAAACATTCCATTGTTGCTTGTCTAGAATGAAACCTCTTTGCTGACATGCTGAGAGCTGTGCACACTCTCGATAGTATGTTCTGGTAGAGATGGAAGGCATCTAGATAGCCACTGTATGCATACAGGATATGGGAAAGTGTTGTGCCAAAGTATTGGTCAAGATAGTTGCATAACTATGTAAATGATATCTGTATGCATAATAGGTTATCATGATTTCATGATTATGAAGGATTACTAATCATGTACTTAATTTTGTTTTGTAGGAAAGATCATGAAGAATAATGAACACCGAACAAGTGATGGATGTTCAACAAGAAGATTTACAAATCAAACAAAATATAGAAGGCTTGTGGCTAGAAGATTCTCTTAGAAAGAGGAAGAGAATCATGATGAGATGTTTGCTCCAAGTGGCTAGACAAGACCATTCTCTTAATGGTGCAATTAAAGAAGAAGTGTGAATCAGGTTCTGTATGGGTTCCCAGGATCGATAGTATATTGATGAGAATACATGTGGGGATTGTATCATCCTTGAACACATGTTCTAAAGTGAGCCGTAGACGTATGGTCTCCGAAAATGAAGTCCTTAGTGGACAGGTAGGGATTGTATCATCCCTGGACTTCGGTCCCTGAATAGATCCGTAGACGTATGGTCTCCGAGAATGAAGTCCTTAGTGGACAGTTGAGGGGATTGGATCATCCCTGGACTTTCAGTCCTAAAGAGAGCCGTAGACGTGAGGTCTCCGAGAATGAAGTCCTTAGTGGACAGTTGAGGGGATTGGATCATCCCTGGACTTTCAGTCCTAAAGAGAGCCGTAGACGTGAGGTCTCCGAGAATGAAGTCCTTAGTGGACAGTTGAGGGGATTGGATCATCCCTGGACTTTCAGTCCTAAAGAGAGCCGTAGATGTGAGGTCTCCGAGAATGAAGTCCTTAGTGGACAGTTGAGGGGATTGGATCATCCCTGGACTTTCAGTCCTAAAGAGAGCCGTAGACGTAAGGTCTCCGAGAAGTGGGGATTGTATCATCCCCGAACCTTGGTCCCTGAATTGATCCGTAGACGTATGGTCTTCGAGAATAAAGTGATGGGGATTGCATCATCCCGGAACCACTAGTTCAAAATGTACGTGAGGACTGCATCGTCCATGAACTGGGTTCAAAATGTACGTGAGGACTGCATCGTCCATGAACTGGGTTCAAAATGTACGTGAGGACTGCATCGTCCATGAACTGGGTTCAAAATGTACGTGAGGACTGCATCGTCCATGAACTGGGTTCAAAATGTACGTGAGGACTGCATCGTCCATGAACTGGGTTCAAAATGTACGTGAGGACTGCATCGTCCATGAACTGGGTTCAAAATGTACGTGAGGACTGCATCGTCCATGAACTGGGTTCAAAATGTACGTCAGGACTGCATCGTCCATGAACTGGGTTCAAAATGTACGTGAGGACTGCATCGTCCATGAACTAGGTTCAAAATGTACGTGATGGGATTGCATCGTCCCTAGACATGAGACTTGTCTTAAAGTGATAAGGACTAATCATCCTGTAAGTAGATTGGGATTGCATCGTCCCTAGACATGGTGAGGTGTCTTAAAGTGATAAGGACTAATCCTCCTGTAAGTAGATTGGGATTGCATCGTCCCTAGACATGGTGAAGTGTCTTAAAGTGATAAGGACTAATCATCCTGTAAGTTGATTCAGGATTGCATCATCCCTAGACATGGTGAGGTGTCTTAAAGTGATAAGGACTAATCATCCTGTAAGTAGATTGGGATTGCATCGTCCCTAGACATGGTAAGGTGTCTTAAAGTGATAAGGACTAATCATCCTGTAAGTTGATTCAGGATTGCATCATCCCTAGACATGGTGAGGTGTCTTAAAGTGATAAGGACTAATCATCCTGTAAGTAGATTGGGATTGCATCATCCCTAGACATGGTAAGGTGTCTTAAAGTGATAAGGACTAATCATCATGTAAGTTGATTCAGGATTGCAAGTCCCTAGACATGGTAAGGTGTCTTAAAGTGATAAGGACTAATCATCCTGTAAGTTGATTCGGGATTGCATCATCCTTAGACATGGTGAGGTGTCTTAAAAGGATAAGGATTGATCATCCTGTAAGTTGATCTGGATTGCATCATCCATAGACATGAGAGATGTCTTCAATTGAGAGGGATTGATCATCCCATAAGTGGATCAGGATTGTATCATCCTTGGACCTATGTCCTAAAGTGAGAGGGATTGACCATCCCGTAATTGGATCATGTGTGTTGCAGGGTATGCTGCTGATGTGGTTACTTGTATCGGTAGGATACTTGTATTGATGATGTGGTTACTTGTATCGGTAGGATACTTGTATTGATGATGTGGTTACTTGTATCGGTAGGATACTTGTATTGATGATGTGGTTACTTGTATCGGTAGAATACATGCTTTTGATGATAGATGTATTAGTGAGAATACATGCTTTTGATGATAGATGTATTAGTGAGAATACATGCTTTTGATGATATATGTATTAGTAAGAATACATGTTTTGATGATAGATTTATTGGTGAGAATACATACTTTTGATGATACATGTATTGATTAATGTACTTGTATGGTTGAGGATACTTATGTTGTAGATCGAGATGATCCAGATGCTGTAGATCGAGATGATCCAGATGCTGTAGATCGAGATGATCCAAATGTTGTAGATCGAGATGATCCAGATGCTGTAGATCGTGATGATCCAGATGTTGTAGATCAAGATGATCCAGATGGTGTAGATCGAGATGATCCAGATGCTGTAGATCGAGATGATCCAGATGCTGTAGATCGAGATGATCCAGATGCTGTAGATGAGATGATCCAGATGCTGTAGATCGAGATGATCCAGATGTTATAGATCGAGATGATCCAGATGCTGTAGATCGAGATGATACAGATGTTGTAGATCGTGATGATCCAGATGCTGTAGATTGAGATGATCCAGATGCTGTAGATCGAGATGATATGACGATGCTGATGATCGTGAGATGACGATGTTGATGATCGTATGATGACGATGCTGATGATCGTGAGATGACGATGTTGTTGATCATGTGATGATGATGCTGATGATCGTGTGATGGCGATGCTGACAATCGTGAGGATTCAGATATTGATGTTGCTGTAGCTGTTTGAGTGCTGCAGAAGATAAAGACTCAGTACTGAAGATGTTGATGTTCCAGTATTGAAGATATTCCAGTAACTGGTTGAGTTACTGATGATGTTGAGAAAGCTTCCAATGATTTATAGATGTATCATGTATGATGTTGATGACTCCTTGCTCGTGCAGATGCTGTTATAATATCCTTCTCGTTAAGGGGGAGTGTTGAGATATTGTAACTTCAAAGAATATTATATTTGTACTTTATTATTCTGGAGATGATTCATTCCTCCGTGAAGATCTTATTGTATATCCGGAGATGTTTATTCCTCCGTCGGAATGTGGTAACTTGGGTTATTAGACTTCCCTAGTGGGGGTCGGCCCTGTATGTGTTATGTGGGTCAAAGGGTTATTAGACCACCCTAGAGGGGTCATCCCAGTCAGTTATAATGGGGTATTTAACCTAATGGTTAAATACGAGCCTACATGTACTTGTGTAAAATACATATCAGAGTAGTGTATAAATAGAGGAGGTGTGTTCCTCATTATACACATTCACTCACTTGAGGATAGCACACTTGTGGAGGAGAGGTCTGCTATTGTGGAGGAGGAGATCATGTCTCAGGGTTTCATCTTTGTATATTGCTGGTCATCTATATTGAGGAAGCTTTGCTGGGTTTTCTACCCCATGAGGGTTTCCCAGGATAAATCTCTGTCTCTTGTGTTTATGCTGTGCTTGTTGTTTCTTCAGTGATCCTGTATATGCTATTATTGTGAAATGGAATGTAATCCTGCTATTTTCTGTCTTAGCATATTGAATTTTAACATAATGATGGTAGGATTTAGTGAATTTTGAAAACTGAACTGCAAAATTCTTTGTCCTAATTCTATATTTATTCCAACCGTCATCCTTTCAATAATTTGGCCTTTACCATGAACATTGCATAAAGAAAAAGAAAACCTTTTTAAGTAACCTATTTGCATTAGTTCTCACATCAGCCAATTGACGATTAGATAACCATAAAATATATTCAAACGTGCATAAGGGAGGATAGAAATAGATACATCAATAATGTAACACTCCCCAATGTCAGTGAAACAGTAATTTTGGTGAAATTCAAGAAATGATCAATATGTAAAACTCAATGACAAGGATCCACTTAACTCATAAGTGAAGTTGTAGAAAAACTCTATGCGTTAGACTACTCTGTCTTTCTTCTAAGTATGAATATCCACCTTTGCGACCATTAGTACAATGTGAATTCTAAAATAATATTAAGGATCTCTCAAAACATATAATAAGAGTCGTTCAACCTCCATCATTTCATCTTTACTAATTTGATTAGAAAATACAAAATATTCACTTTTCTATATCACTTAAACCTAACTTCTTTATGCAAAGGTTTTAACCCATACATGAAATATAAAACTCTTGTCCTATAACATCTCATCTATTCCGTCAATCTAAGTACATCTACATTTCCAAACAATTTCTTTTCATTCCCTACTCTTCCCATTCATATATTTATCAAGAACAAGATTATCATATTTGCAATACATGACATTAAATTCAAAACATTAAGAAACTTACATTTATCGGATGCATCTAGATAACAACAACACACACACATAAGAAGAGAACATATGTACGTGGTTCACCCCGATTGGGCTACGTCCACCAAGGCAGGTCATCACTTCTTTTATTATCAAAGAGAGTTACATCTTACCATTTTGCTAAAGCAAAATCCCAAAATCACAAGGTACCTCAGAACAGAGGTCCTTTCCTTCGGGGCTTCTTCCAAAGTCTAACAACCAACTATAATTTGGATGCTAACTAAAGGTTGCGCCATCGCTGCCTCTTACAACCATACCCGATAATTACCTTAAAAGCACTGTACAAGGTTATGCCCTTGCTGTCACATACCGCAACTCCCTTGTTGCATTTCTTTCCCTCATCCTCTCGCATATGGCACAAATTACAACCAAAACAGGAATATGAATACATACCCTATTCATCCAGCAACATTCACACAAATATAAGCTTGGTCGATCTTCCCATAAGAGAAATCGCCCAACTTTACCCTGTATTTCAAATGAACTATTCACATATCTCGTAGGCAGAATTGATTGGGTTGAGCCCGAATCTCTGCTGCAATTCAATTAAAATCTTCTCACTACTATGAGCTTGGTCGATCTTCCCATAAGAGAGATCACCCAACAGAGATATACGATTTTATTTCACAAAGGATATCCTGAAGCAAAAACGGATCTGGAGAGAGAGATACAAAAAGAAAAATACATGAAGTATCGTTTCCTCCCGGTTTTAGCAAAGAAATGGATTACGACTTCTACATGTCAATTCCATAGATAGCTACGATGACTTTTCGGTATGTACCCATAGATCCCCAATTCAGAAAACAGAACTATCATTTTTCATCTAAACATAAGCCAGATCTAACTAGTTCGTAGACTCCGATCTCAGAAGTCGATCTGCGTGTAAGTGACAGACTGATCACTGTAATGGGAATACAGAATCGATCTAGGTACTAAAGATTGAGCACCGTGATGAGAACATAGAGTCGATCTGAGCGTTGAAACTACTGAGTCCTGTAATTCAATAAGATGCCAATCGAAGTGCAGCGTCTGAACACTGCAATTAAATTATAGAGTCAACTGGGCAAGCACAATACTAAGACTTAAACAGGGGAGCCGATCTGAAAATGGAGACCGAGCCCTGTAATGGAAGTACAGAGCCGATCTGAGTATTTGCAAGTTGGCCACCGTAAAAACATGTAGGGGAGCCGGGATCAAGATCCTTCATCCAAACTTTAAAGGACAGGAAGACGATCATGGGTATCAAACTGATTAAGAAATCCGAATGAGAGAAGTGGATCTGATCATCATAACTCAATGGCAGAAAAGAAATAGATCTGGACATTAAAAATAGATTGCTGAAATTAAAACGTGAACGCCAATCTGAGCATAAGACTCAGTACTGAAATGAAATATGGAACCGATCTGAGTCTCCAAAGAGAGTACTGCACTAAAATACGACGTCAATCTGAGTACAAAACTAAGCACTGAATTTCAATATAAAACTGATCTGAATGTTGAGATAGAGCACTGAATTTCAATATAAAACTGATCTGAATGTTGAGATAGAGCACTGTAATTGAGTACAAAACTAAGCACTAAATTTCAATATAAAACTGATCTGAATGTTGAGATAGAGCACTGTAATTAAACTACCGTGTCAATTTGAGTACAAAACTAAGCACTGAATAGCGTTGAGTAAACCCATACAGCAATAAAATTCCAAATCAATTGATGGATGACCGGATCGACTGATCGGTGAACATAGTACATCACTCCTCCTACGAACTACCTGAGTTCGCTCCCAGTGTGATTTCTTAATACAAATCGAGATCCGTAGGCAGAGCTCGAGAGCACATAAATACCATGGACTGCGATCCATTCAAATAGACATAAGCAATAAGCAATAGACATAGATACCCAACATAGCGATAGATAGGAAATCTATGATTTCATACTATTTCATACTGCCTTTGGGTTGTATAACAGAGAGGTGAAACAGAGCCATTGCTCTTCAGCAGTGCTACCAGGGTCCTGAGTCAAAACCATACTACTGATATCGTAGGTCACACTAAAAGGAAGAATAAGAAAACCGCTAATCCCAAGGCTGGGCCACTCTGGCCGTAGAGATAAAAGGTAACAAAAGGATGTAAGAATTTCACGCTCTACAAAATTAATCGCAGATGCAGAGTTCACTTACCACAATAGAGAACTAGAGCTAATCTCATAAACCAGAGGCCGAGGATTTGGGAATTACTCACCTCTTATCACGCATTGATAAAATGTATTTTCTATGCACCTTTACATACCAGGTTTGCTTTACCCTCCATCAACAGAAGCCGCAACGATCATAGTCTTACATGGATAGATGTACCCTCCATCAACGCAAGCAGGCATAGGTCGCTCCCCCTTCAACACGCAGGGATTTTCCCCTTTTTGTCCATTCTACTTCCCCCCCACATAACTCGCCAACCCCCTTTTTAATGTGGCGTTTCGTTCTTGGGAAGTCCGTCGAGCCTACCAGGGCTCCTACACGTGGTGTTTTCCAAAAAGAAATCTCGCCAAGTGGTTTGCTCGTGGGAGTAACTACTGTTACTCAATGTAATAGTTCCCCACCGATCCCAAGATTCGATTGATATTTAGTATATCCACCCAAAATCTTTATAAAAGAATATCCTGGGTTTTTTCGTTAATATTTAACCCTTAACCAAAAAGTGACCCCAACATAGTTATTAGGGTGGAAAAGATTTTATCTTACTAGTATATATTTTTTTTAGTTATCATCTCAAGCCCTATGGACATGATGATTTCTTAACCTCGAATGTTATCCTTCACTATTTCAAACCTGCGCTCTGGCGGAAGAAACTTGAAGTCGAGCTCGGAGATTCATTCTCCCACTCAAGTACAATTCATGCATCCAAAATGAAACGAAAGCAATTTATTAGTAAACTTAACAACCTTCATACTCACTTATCGCATGTTGAGCTCATTAGGCCCTAGTGTTGTAACCTAATGCTCTCATACCATATGTAACATCTCCCACATAATGATGGTAGGATTTAGTGAATTTTGAAAACTGAACTGCAAAATTCTTTGTCCTAATTCTATATTTATTCCAACCGTCATCCTTTCAATAATTTGGCCTTTACCATGAACATTGCATAAAGAAAAAGAAAACCTTTTTAAGTAACCTATTTGCATTAGTTCTCACATCAGCCAATTGACGATTAGATAACCATAAAATATATTCAAACGTGCATAAGGGATGCTAGAAATAGATACATCAATAATGTAACACTCCCCAATGTCAGTGAAACAGTAATTTCGGTGAAATTCAAGAAATGATCAATATGTAAAACTCAATGACAAGGATCCACTTAACTCATAACTGAAATTGTAGAAAAATTCTATGCGTTAGACTACTCTGTCTTTCTTCTAAGTATGAATATCCACCTTTGCGACCATTAGTACAATGTGAATTCTAAAATAATATTAAGGATCTCTCAAAACATATAATAAGAGTCGTTCAACCTCCATCATTTCATCTTTACTAATTTGATTAGAAAATACAAAATATTCACTTTTCTATATCACTTAAACCTAACTTCTTTATGCAAAGGTTTTAACCCATACATGAAATATAAAACTCTTGTCCTATAACATCTCATCTATTCCGTCAATCTAAGTACATCTACATTTCCAAACAATTTCTTTTCATTCCCTACTCTTCCCATTCATATATTTATCAAGAACAAGATTATCATATTTGCAATACATGACATTAAATTCAAAACATTAAGAAACTTACATTTATCGGATGCATCTAGATAACAACAACACACACACATAAGAAGAGAACATATGTACGTGGTTCACCCCAATTGGGCTACGTCCACCAAGGCAGGTCATCACTTCTTTTATTATCAAAGAGAGTTACATCTTACCATTTTGCTAAAGCAAAATCCCAAAATCACAAGGTACCTCAGAACAGAGGTCCTTTCCTTCGGGGCTTCTTCCAAAGTCTAACAACCAACTATAATTTGGATGCTAACTAAAGGTTGCGCCATCGCTGCCTCTTACAACCATACCCGATAATTACCTTAAAAGCACTGTACAAGGTTATGCCCTTGCTGTCACATACCGCAACTCCCTTGTTGCATTTCTTTCCCTCATCCTCTCGCATATGGCACAAATTACAACCAAAACAGGAATATGAATACATACCCTATTCATCCAGCAACATTCACACAAATATAAGCTTGGTTGATCTTCCCATAAGAGAAATCGCCCAACTTTACCCTGTATTTCAAATGAACTATTCACATATCTCGCAGGCAGAATTGATTGGGTTGAGCCCGAATCTCTGCTGCAATTCAATTAAAATCTTCTCACTACTATGAGCTTGGTCGATCTTCCCATAAGAGAGATCACCCAATAGAGATATACGATTTTATTTCACAAAGGAGATCCTGAAGCAAAAACGGATCTAGAGAGAGAGATACAAAAAGAAAAATACATGAAGTATCGTTTCCTCCCGGTTCTAGCAAAGAAATGGATTACGACTTCTACATGTCAATTCCATAGATAGCTACGATGACTTTTCGGTATGTACCCATAGATCCCCAATTCAGAAAACAGAACTATCATTTTTCATCTGAACATAAGCCAGATCTAACTAGTTCGTAGACTCCGATCTCAGAAGTCGATCTGCGTGTAAGTGACAGACTGATCACTGTAATGGGAATACAGAATCGATCTAGGTACTAAAGATTGAGCACCGTGATGAGAACACAGAGTCGATCTGAGCGTTGAAACTACTGAGTCCTGTAATTCAATAAGATGCCAATCGAAGTGCAGCGTCTGAACACTGCAATTAAATTATAGAGTCAACTGGGCAAGCACAATACTAAGACTTAAACAGGGGAGCCGATCTGAAAATGGAGACCGAGCCCTGTAATGGAAGTACAGAGCCGATCTGAGTATTTGCAAGTTGGCCACCGTAAAAACATGTAGGGGAGCCGGGATCAAGATCCTTCATCCAAACTTTAAAGGACAGGAAGACGATCATGGGTATCAAACTCATTAAGAAATCCCAATGAGAGAAGTGGATCTGATCATCATAACTCAATGGCAGAAAAGAAATAGATCTGGACATTAAAAATAGATTGCTGAAATTAAAACGTGAACGCCAATCTGAGCATAAGACTCAGTACTGAAATGAAATATGGAACCGATCTGAGTCTCCAAAGAGAGTACTGCACTAAAATACGACGTCAATCTGAGTACAAAACTAAGCACTGAATTTCAATATAAAACTGATCTGAATGTTGAGATAGAGCACTGAATTTCAATATAAAACTGATCTGAATGTTGAGATAGAGCACTGTAATTGAGTACAAAACTAAGCACTAAATTTCAATATAAAACTGATCTGAATGTTGAGATAGAGCACTGTAATTAAACTACCGTGTCAATTTGAGTACAAAACTAAGCACTGAATAGCGTTGAGTAAACCCATACAGCAATAAAATTCCAAATCAATTGATGGATGACCGGATCGACTGATCGGTGAACATAGTACATCACTCCTCCTACGAACTACCTGAGTTCGCTCCCAGTGTGATTTCTTAATACAAATCGAGATCCGTAGGCAGAGCTCGAGAGCACATAAATACCATGGACTGCGATCCATTCAAATAGACATAAGCAATAAGCAATAGACATAGATACCCAACATAGCGATAGATAGGAAATCTATGATTTCATACTATTTCATACTGCCTTTGGGTTGTATAACAGAGAGGTGAAACAGAGCCATTGCTCTTCAGCAGTGCTACCAGGGTCCTGAGTCAAAACCATACTACTGATATCGTAGGTCACACTAAAAGGAAGAATAAGAAAACCGCTAATCCCAAGGCTGGGCCACTCTGGCCGTAGAGATAAAAGGTAACAAAAGGATGTAAGAATTTCACGCTCTACAAAATTAATCGCAGATGCAGAGTTCACTTACCACAATAGAGAACTAGAGCTAATCTCATAAACCAGAGGCCGAGGATTTGGGAATTACTCACCTCTTATCACGCATTGATAAAATGTATTTTCTATGCACCTTTACATACCAGGTTTGCTTTACCCTCCATCAACAGAAGCCGCAACGATCATAGTCTTACATGGATAGATGTACCCTCCATCAACGCAAGCAGGCATAGGTCGCTCCCCCTTCAACACGCAGGGATTTTCCCCTTTTTGTCCATTCTACTTCCCCCCCACATAACTCGCCAACCCCCTTTTTAATGTGGCGTTTCGTTCTTGGGAAGTCCGTCGAGCCTACCAGGGCTCCTACACGTGGTGTTTTCCAAAAAGAAATCTCGCCAAGTGGTTTGCTCGTGGGAGTAACTACTGTTACTCAATGTAATAGTTCCCCACCGATCCCAAGATTCGATTGATATTTAGTATATCCACCCAAAATCTTTATAAAAGAATATCCTGGGTTTTTTCGTTAATATTTAACCCTTAACCAAAAAGTGACCCCAACATAGTTATTAGGGTGGAAAAGATTTTATCTTACTAGTATATATTTTTTTTAGTTATCATCTCAAGCCCTAGTGGATGCAGTTGCCATTCATCTAGTCAGGGATGTACCCATATAACTTATTGTGTTTTCTAGTGGAGCCTTTGCCTTGAGCTTCTCACCAGAACACAAGTACAATCTTTGTTTACAATTTACATAGAGAATAGGGTGTAAGGAGGGATATCACATCCTCCTCCCCTTAAAAATAACACTGTCCTCAGTGTTCATATATTTCAGCAGTTCATTTTCACCTCTTGAGTCACCCTTTTGCTTATTTCATCATTTTGGTATCGACCTTCTTCGATCTTCCATGAATTTCGTAAGTTGTTAATGCTCACCACCTACATTTTTATGCAACAAGAACGGGATCCCCGAAATTATTCAATGAAATGTACCATCAATTTTATAATCCATCACAAAACAAAACCATGAGTCTTTTGTAACATAACATTTGAAGTCTATGGAATATATTTTAGTCATTATTTGTGCTTTTATTATCACAAGCACACATAGTTCCAGTGATCCAGGAATGTAGACTATGAACTTAATCACAACAAACCATTCACTTGATCCAGGAATTTCTTGCCTCACACCTTAGTGCTCACGCAACAATCCTTTCCCTCATGTCTTGCCTAACACCCTGGTGCTCCCGCAGCAAACATTTCTCTCATGATTTGCCTAACACCTTAGTGCTCACGCAGCAACATTTCTTTCATGTTTTGCCTAACACCTTAGTGCTCACGCAGCAACCATTTTTCTCATGATTTGCCTAACACCTTAGTGCTCACGCAGCAACATTTCTTTCATGTTTTGCCTAACACCTTAGTGCTCACGCAGCAAACATTTCTTTTATGTATACTAAGCAGCGTCCTGCCTCCCACATATACATTTTCTTATAGCTTGCCTAGGTCTTACAGCCAGCCGATTCTCCGAGAATCCTAGTGGCTGTTCAATCCCTGATTTTAGGGAGTATTTCAATGCCATTATGACACTCTTTACACAATTCCCCTCAAGCCTTCTCGCTTGAGTCCCGGAATTTATTTCCCCACAAGCCTCCTCGCTTGAGTCTGGGAAAATCCTATTCGAATTCATCAATTATTTCGTCATATTACATTTTATAACCATACAATTTCTCTGACCAATTTGGTCTAGTGCTTTATTCAACAATAATTAACAATAGTAAAAGCTGCAATGTGGATCTTTCATCCTGACCCCTTTATTGTACCCTGCATAATATATTACGCTTTTGTCTTTCGACAAGTTCCACAGAGTTTTGGCCATCTGCCAAATTCAATTGTTAGTAACACTTTATATAACAAAATCAAATATTTTTAAATAAGAAAATCATTCGTTCTTCATACTACAATATCCATACTTGATCATCTGAAGTAAACGTTTTTCTCCTTCCAAGCATATCTAACTCACTTAATAGGATTACATAATTCCTTGAACACGAAGTAATATTCTTCCTATGATGACCCATGGACATGATGATTTCTTAACCTCGAATGTTATCCTTCACTATTTCAAACACACTTCCTGTTTTAGTTATACAACCAACATCACATAGAAATCACCAATTTTCTAAAACATACTTGCATACCTTATAATGATAACCATATACCTTTGTAAGGGTGGCCGCATATCTTCTTATTATAAGATCCTCATATGTCGAGGTACCAGTTCACCTGTATCCTCACACATTAGTATTACACTAAATATCACCTGCATCTATATATCCCATTTTTACCTCTTGACTGTTGTAGTGATCTGTGGGAATATAGCATTCCGCTCGACCACAACATTAAATGTGTTAGTCGTAAAAGAAAAACTGTAATTAAATCATAAGAGCAATCATGCATAAAACATATGTCAATCATCACCTTGACTTGTTTCATAAAGGCTTATACATCAATTACTGTTAAATATTACTTCTGATCTATCATGGAACTTCCATGATATTATCGGTCTTTCCTTAACTCCTAATGCGGATTTAAAACAGTCGTTATAAAAACATCAGATAATTTAAAGTGTCATGTATTACCATTCCGTGGCGGTTCTAGTTTTGCAATA
The DNA here is from genome assembly GCA_027924585.1 of Larix kaempferi. Classification (NCBI taxonomy): domain Eukaryota; kingdom Viridiplantae; phylum Streptophyta; class Pinopsida; order Pinales; family Pinaceae; genus Larix; species Larix kaempferi. Next base: position 28,286,217 of record BSBM01000096.1, on the reverse strand, counting down.
CTTTTATTCATACAATAACACATACTCACCATTAATTACATCTATGCATTCATTATGTGAGCAACATGATTAACTATAGTTTTATTTCTTAACCAAAATAATCATTTTGACACCACATATAACATATGTATAAAGCCATTTTGAATGATAAATTTACGATGTTGACATATATAGGAAATTCTGGTAATATACATACAGCCGAACTAACCTTCCACAAGAAATGTTCGGCTTTATATATGAAAGGAACTTGACAGTTCCTAACCCAATCAAAACATTAGACCATCTTCTTTAGTCAGGTATTAGCATATATACTTACTTTATTAAGGACTTAACAGATATAAGTTGCTTATTTTATCTATCTGAATCTCATATTCGGAAATCCTGACGATTTGATCAATAGAATTCGATTAGTCAGAAACAATTAACAAAATGTATCAACCCTATTCTCCCATCTGACGCGTTTACTGAAACTGAAAGATATCTACTCCTAAGAGTAACAATCAAGGTAGAGAAGATAATAAGTAATTAAGACGAATTATCCAATCAACAGATTTAGGAGAGCTCCTCCGTTTAGCACATTCACAACTAGGATGACTTTCAATAAACGAAGACTCATTCCACAAAACCATAACCGTTATCATGCTAACGATTATTTTCTCGTCGTCCAATGAATTCTAATTTGTAAAATAGGAGGATATATTCATCAGCTAATATTTACCAATAATAGATTGTTCATCTCCATAATGGAACCTATACTATCCTTACCTACAAACAATGTTGTGCCATTTTAATGCTTTCACCAAATGAAACATACTTACTTGCAATTCAATGACGACTTGTAAGCTACCTGTTGTCGATCCGTTGAAATGAAATTTTCCATTGCGTCTTGTGTCGCCAATTCGACTAGCTCATATATGTTTTCCGCGAGTGAGCCCAAATAAGCCCGAGTGTTTGCAACCTGCGCTCTGGCGGAAGAAACTTGAAGTCGAGCTCAGAGATTCATTCTCCCACTCAAGTACAATTCATGCATCCAAAATGAAACAAAAGCAATTTATTAGTAAACTTAACAACCTTCATACTCACTTATCGCATGTTGAGCTCATTAGGCCCTAGTGTTGTAACCTAATGCTCTGATACCATATGTAACATCTCCCACATAATGATGGTAGGATTTAGTGAATTTTGAAAACTGAACTGCAAAATTCTTTGTCCTAATTCTATATTTATTCCAACCGTCATCCTTTCAATAATTTGGCCTTTACCATGAACATTGCATAAAGAAAAAGAAAACCTTTTTAAGTAACCTATTTGCATTAGTTCTCACATCAGCCAATTGACGATTAGATAACCATAAAATATATTCAAACGTGCATAAGGGAGGCTAGAAATAGATACATCAATAATGTAACACTCCCCAATGTCAGTGAAACAGTAATTTCGATGAAATTCAAGAAATGATCAATATGTAAAACTCAATGACAAGGATCCACTTAACTCATAACTGAAATTGTAGAAAAACTCTATGCGTTAGACTACTCTGTCTTTCTTCTAAGTATGAATATCCACCTTTGCGACCATTAGTACAATGTGAATTCTAAAATAATATTAAGGATCTCTCAAAACATATAATAAGAGTCGTTCAACCTCCATCATTTCATCTTTACTAATTTGATTAGAAAATACAAAATATTCACTTTTCTATATCACTTAAACCTAACTTCTTTATGCAAAGGTTTTAACCCATACATGAAATATAAAACTCTTGTCCTATAACATCTCATCTATTCCGTCAATCTAAGTACATCTACATTTCCAAACAATTTCTTTTCATTCCCTACTCTTCCCATTCATATATTTATCAAGAACAAGATTATCATATTTGCAATACATGACATTAAATTCAAAACATTAAGAAACTTACATTTATCGGATGCATCTGGATAACAACAACACACACACATAAGAAGAGAACATATGTACGTGGTTCACCCCGATTGGGCTACGTCCACCAAGGCAGGTCATCACTTCTTTTATTATCAAAGAGAGTTACATCTTACCATTTTGCTAAAGCAAAATCCCAAAATCACAAGGTACCTCAGAACAGAGGTCCTTTCCTTCGGGGCTTCTTCTAAAGTCTAACAACCAACTATAATTTGGATGCTAACTAAAGGTTGCGCCATCGCTGCCTCTTACAACCATACCCGATAATTACCTTAAAAGCACTGTACAAGGTTATGCCCTTGCTGTCACATACCGCAACTCCCTTGTTGCATTTCTTTCCCTCATCCTCTCGCATATGGCACAAATTACAACCAAAACAGGAATATGAATACATACCCTATTCATCCAGCAACATTCACACAAATATAAGCTTGGTCGATCTTCCCATAAGAGAAATCGCCCAACTTTACCCTGTATTTCAAATGAACTATTCACATATCTCGCAGGCAGAATTGATTGGGTTGAGCCCGAATCTCTGCTGCAATTCAATTAAGATCTTCTCACTACTATGAGCTTGGTCGATCTTCCCATAAGAGAGATCACCCAACAGAGATATACGATTTTATTTCACAAAGGATATCCTGAAGCAAAAACGGATCTGGAGAGAGAGATACAAAAAGAAAAATACATGAAGTATCGTTTCCTCCCGGTTTTAGCAAAGAAATGGATTACGACTTCTACATGTCAATTCCATAGATAGCTACGATGACTTTTCGGTATGTACCCATAGATCCCCAATTCAGAAAACAGAACTATCATTTTTCATCTAAACATAAGCCAGATCTAACTAGTTCGTAGACTCCGATCTCAGAAGTCGATCTGCGTGTAAGTGACAGACTGATCACTGTAATGGGAATACAGAATCAATCTAGGTACTAAAGATTGAGCACCGTGATGAGAACACAGAGTCGATCTGAGCGTTGAAACTACTGAGTCCTGTAATTCAATAAGATGCCAATCGAAGTGCAGCGTCTGAACACTGCAATTAAATTATAGAGTCAACTGGGCAAGCACAATACTAAGACTTAAACAGGGGAGCCGATCTGAAAATGGAGACCGAGCCCTGTAATGGAAGTACAGAGCCGATCTGAGTATTTGCAAGTTGGCCACCGTAAAAACATGTAGGGGAGCCGGGATCAATATCCTTCATCCAAACTTTAAAGGACAGGAAGACGATCATGGGTATCAAACTCATTAAGAAATCCCAATGAGAGAAGTGGATCTGATCATCATAACTCAATGGCAGAAAAGAAATAGATCTGGACATTAAAAATAGATTGCTGAAATTAAAACGTGAATGCCAATCTGAGCATAAGACTCAGTACTGAAATGAAATATGGAACCGATCTGAGTCTCCAAAGAGAGTACTGCACTAAAATACGACGTCAATCTGAGTACAAAACTAAGCACTGAATTTCAATATAAAACTGATCTGAATGTTGAGATAGAGCACTGTAATTGAGTACAAAACTAAGCACTGAATTTCAATATAAAACTGATCTGAATGTTGAGATAGAGCACTGTAATTAAACTACCGTGTCAATTTGAGTACAAAACTAAGCACTGAATAGCGTTGAGTAAACCCATACAGCAATAAAATTCCAAATCAATTGATGGATGACCGGATCGACTGATCGGTGAACATAGTACATCACTCCTCCTACGAACTACCTGAGTTCGCTCCCAGTGTGATTTCTTAATACAAATCGAGATCCGTAGGCAGAGCTCGAGAGCACATAAATACCATGGACTGCGATCCATTCAAATAGACATAAGCAATAAGCAATAGACATAGATACCCAACATAGCGATAGATAGGAAATCTATGATTTCATACTATTTCATACTGCCTTTGGGTTGTATAACAGAGAGGTGAAACAGAGCCATTGCTCTTCAGCAGTGCTACCAGGGTCCTGAGTCAAAACCATACTACTGATATCGTAGGTCACACTAAAAGGAAGAATAAGAAAACCGCTAATCCCAAGGCTGGGCCACTCTGGCCGTAGAGATAAAAGGTAACAAAAGGATGTAAGAATTTCACGCTCTACAAACTTAATCGCAGATGCAGAGTTCACTTACCACAATAGAGAACTAGAGCTAATCTCATAAACCAGAGGCCGAGGATTTGGGAATTACTCACCTCTTATCACGCATTGATAAAATGTATTTTCTATGCACCTTTACATACCAGGTTTGCTTTACCCTCCATCAACAGAAGCCGCAACAATCATAGTCTTACATGGATAGATGTACCCTCCATCAACGCAAGCAGGCATAGGTCGCTCCCCCTTCAACACGCAGGGATTTTCCCCTTTTTGTCCATTCTGCTTCCCCCCCACATAACTCGCCAACCCCCTTTTTAATGTGGCGTTTCGTTCTTGGGAAGTCCGTCGAGCCTACCAGGGCTCCTACACGAGGTGTTTTCCAAAAAGAAATCTCGCATAGTGGTTTGCTCGTGGGAGTAACTACTGTTACTCAATGTAATAGTTCCCCACCGATCCCAAGATTCGATTGATATTTAGTATATCCACCCAAAATCTTTATAAAAGAATATCCTGGGTTTTTTTGTTAATATTTAACCCTTAACCAAAAAGTGACCCCAACATAGTTATTAGGGTGGAAAAGATTTTATCTTACTAGTATATATTTTTTTTAGTTATCATCTCAAGCCCTAGTGGATGCAGTTGCCATTCATCTAGTCAGGGATGTACCCATATAACTTATTGTGTTTTCTAGTGGAGCCTTTGCCTTGAGCTTCTCACCAGAACACAAGTACAATCTTTGTTTACAATTTACATAGAGAATAGGGTGTAAGGAGGGATATCACAAAAGATCTGCGTTCCGTTGGTAGGGAGTCGTGGCTCCTCTTAAGCACACAAGTGTCACCAGGTTTTAGTAGTTGTAGCACCCTAAAGGAATATTTTCCTCGATTAGTGGGAGTGGTTCTCAAATACTTTCTCAATCATGGGCTTAGAGTGCTTCACTATGGCAGCCGAGAGCTCCACTATGGAGACAACTTCCTAAAAAGTCTCGAGGACATCCTACTCGGAGTTATTCCACCTTCTTCCTTCCTTGACGGTTGTTATTCCTTAATGACATCCTCCTTCCACTACATACTAGAAGTGGCTTTTATATATATATATATATATAATCTTCTTTAAAGGTAAAATAATTAATTTGCGACCATTACTAAAGAGTAAGTGTCAACTTCATCAGTTTATTCTTTAAGAGATCGTGGGGATAGGTGGAAACGCCATGTTCTTTTTTGTGAAGACCTTCCTCATTAAAACGAGGTCGCCATTAATGCAAGGGAAGCCCACTTCTGCTCTGAGAGTTTTGCAAGACAAAACTCTCCTCCCTTTTATAAAGAAAGAAGTATCCACTAACTATTTAATGGCGGCGGTTCACCACCACTCATATTTGGCTTACCGAATGGAACGTGTGGCATCCATCTAGAAGAAGGCATTCCTTCATAAAAAAAAAGGTTGTAATGAAAATTAGTTTCATTCCTCATATTAAAATGATGAGTGGGAGGTCAATGAATGCCATGCTCCATAACTGAGCGAGTGATAAGAGGTTCGGGGTTGAGTGCTCCACAATCCCAAAATTAAAACAGCATCATGGTCGCATGAATGAGATGAAACAAGGGATACTCTAATAATTAAACTTGACATGCGGTGATAAGATAATTTTCTTTTGCAACAATATGCATTTATAGATCTAATAGGGATACAAGGAGGGATATTACATCCTCCTCCCCTTTAAAATTAACACCGTCCTCGGTGTTCATACTTTTAGCAGTTCACTTGTCTCGTCCTCTCTATTTTGACCCTTTCTGGTCTTTCAAAAATTTCTCGCAAATCGTTATGGATCAAACTTGAGTTTTTGGCTACAAAACCGGGTTTCAAGGAAAACGAAAAATAATAATAAAAAACTTTATCATCAACTTCATAATCAAACTCGGAAACATAAGTCATGAATTCTTTACTGTACATATCACTTGCAATATATGGGATAAATCTAGCACTCCATGATTCTATATTGTTGACTAAATCAACAACCAGCATTCACTTGATCCAGGAAATTCTTGCCTAACACCTTAGTGCTCACGCAGCAGTCCTTTCTCTCATGTCTTGCCTAACACTTTTAGTGCTCACACAACAAACATTTCTTTTATGTCTTGCCTAACACCTTAGTGCTCACGCAGCAAACATTTCTTTCATGTATACTAAGCAGCGTCCTGCCTCCCACATATACATTTTCTTATAGCTTGCCTAGGTCTTACAGCCAGCCGATTCTCCAAGAATCCTAGTGGCTGCTCAATCCCTCATTTTAGGGAGTATTTCCAATGCCATTACAACATTCTTTACACCATTCCCCTCAAGCCTTCTCGCTTGAGTCCCGGAATTTATTTTTCCCAAGCCGCCTTGCTTGAGACTAGAAAAATCTCTTTCCATTTAATCAATTTATTTCGTCATATATATTTTGTAACCATACGATTACTCTGACCCAAGTGAGTCTAGATCTTTATTCAATCAATAATTATTAAACTTAAAGAATGAATAACAATTTCGATGTGGACCTTAAATCCTCATCCCCTGATTTTTACCATGCATAATATTTATGCTCTTGCATTTTCGCAAGCTTCACAGGAATTTCACCATCTGCCAAATTTCACTTGTTAGTATCACTTTATACACAAATCAAATATTGTAAGAAGATCCCTTCCTTTAAACCGAAAGTCATCTTTCTTAATAAAATATCCATGTGTGATCCTTTAAAGTGTCATTTCCTACTACACATAACTAGCTTATAAGACCTCATAATGCTTTGAACATAATATAACATTCTTTCTATGATGATCTATGGACATTATGATCATTTAACCTCGAACTTTAGTTTTCACTATTTTAACACAATTCCTATTTTAGTTATACAACCCTTTTTGTATACCCTAACATCATATAGGAATAACCAATTGTTTAAACAAACTTACATACCTTATACAGATAACCATGTACCTTTGTAAAGGCGACCGCATAGCTCACCTTCATCTGCCGAGGTTCTAGTTTACTTGTATTCATCACGTATTAGTATTATACTTGAATTGATATATATATCCCACATTTACCCGTTGATGGGTGTCACGCAGTGATGTGTGGAAAAAAAAAAAAAAATTAACATTTGCTTGACCACAACATTCAAAGTGTTAATCGTATAAAGGTAATTAAATCATAAGACAATCGTATATATAACATATGTTCCAACATCATTCTTACTGGTTTCATAAAAGCTTATACCTCGATTATTGTCTCAAAGATCACTTCCGATCTACCCTGCAAATTCCATGTCATCAATTGTTTTTCCTCCACACATAATAAATAAAAACAGTCATTCTTTGTGGCAACATAAGAACGTCAAAAGATTACAGCGTCCTACTAACCTGTATTTATTTCATGTTGGGTCTAGGTTTCCAATAATCTATCCTTTAACAAAATAATCAATTTGAGAAAACATATAGTGTACATGGATAGCAAAAAGTATTACTATTACTCATTGTTTCCTATGTCTATCTTAGTAAAATTACTGAAATGAGAGGTATATATAAAAAGTACTCATGCATTCTCATCTTTAACTGATTAATATTCACATGTATATGTAATTATAACCATTTTCCTTTTGTTGCACTTACATGTAAGGGTACATGCTTCAATGTCCCAAAAATCATATTATAATTGCTTATCCTATACAATTACATTCTAGAATGAAATTGATTAGCGAGGAGACTATTAACCATTTTTCTCCTTTGTAGTCTCACAATTTCCTAGTCATAGAAAGCTTCACACCAATTAAAGTTAATTTCTTTGTTTAAAGGAAACCAAACATCCTAGTCTAGTCAACTATACTCCTTATGGAGTAAAACAACAACTTAACATCACATAATTATGCTTCCCTCATAACTAGGAATATAAATTCACAATGACTCCTCCTGCAACCTGCACCTTTACAGATTTTACTACTAGGGTCAACCTCATTATAAATTATAAACTTTCTTATTTAAGGTAACTCATATGTAAACGGAACTTGATCGTTTCTTACACCGTTCAGAACCCAAGACTGACCCAAACTATCAAATCTTTAATGGACCTTTTAACATAAAGACTTACTTTTGAGCTGATCTTAATGGATCTTTTAACAGATCTAAGTTGCCTTACATTTCCCATCTAAATTTCATATTTGGAAATCTAGACTACAGGTCAATCAAGTTTACTTAGTTATCTAAGGTCAACCAAATTAGGAGACTTCCTCAGCCTATAAACTTCACTGTGAATTAGCTAGGATAACTTCCAATACGTGCTTTTACTCTACTTACAAGTACCCATTTCATAAGGACTTAACTCTAATAATCTAACTAATTAAAAGAGTACTTTCTTGTCATTCAATGAAACTAATTGTAAAGGGTGAGGAGATATTCATCGTCTAGTGTCACCCATAGGAGATCATTCAAATGAACTTATGTAATGTTCACAAATAGATACTCTAATTATAACTCATACGTACTTACTTGCAATTTCAAGAAGTTTTGTCGCTTACCCCTTGACGATTCTTTGGAAGTGAACATTTTATTCTTGGCTTATAGAATGCAGATCCTTTCTAGTCTGACCAACTTGTATTTGTTCTTCTCCAATTGAGCTCAATAAGCCCAAGTGTTTACAACCTATGCTCTGGTGGAAGAAACTTGAAGTTGAGCTTGGAGATTTATTTTCCCCTCCTCCGGTACAATCCATGCATCCAAATGAAACGAAAACCATTGATTAGTAAAATTAAAACCATTCATACTCAATTATCGCATGTTGAGCTCATTAGGCCCTAGTGTTGTAACCTAAGGCTCTGATACCATATGTAGCATCTCCCAAATAATGATGTTAGTATTTAGTGAATTAAAAAAAAGGATTTCTTTTCACAGCACATAATAAAGATGAATAAAACAACCCTATGTAACACTTTGCAACATTCCACCAAGTAACATTTTTTATTGATTTATTATTCTCTTACTACATACATTTAACTGGAGTAGATTGTCCTGCCGAAAACTCATGATACTTATAACTTATCATACATCTACATACAACCTTTATAATTTATCCGATACATTTAGATGCAACATTTATAATTTATCTCATACATCTAGAAGTGGACATACAAGAACTTAACACAACATCCCAATTGACAAAACAATAAGCCAAATTTAAACACACAAAACCGAGACAAGAATATAGGTGGTTCACCCCGGCTGGGCTACGTCCACAAAGGCAGGTCAATTCTTGTAATATTCAACGTCAAGGGATACATTATGCAACTCAATGTCGCTATTCTTCCAGCTTCTCCTCTAGAGGGAGATCATTCTCAATAATCAACTATATTCTTCTCGAAAGAGATTACATCTTGCGACACAGTTGTCGCCATAAATAATCGCCACTCTCATCAAGAGCATACACATAACATTATCTTCTTATGGGATTTTCCAAGCCTATAATACGCAGAGGTTGAAATCTAAATAAGAACTTCTTCAAGCAATGCATGCAGATATTTAAATCAAGTAGAGATCATATCGATCAAGCAACCTCTATCTGCGTAGATTGCCATTCCAAGTGAAAACTCAGTTGTAAAAATATATAATACAGAGTTTCTGTCAAGCAAACAATGTTCATAGATGACTAATCAGTGGAACTAAATCCACTATATTTTAACATAATAGAGTTGTAGCTGGGCATGGGTCGATTCTCCAAATCAAAATGTGAAAAGCAGAGACTCTTTTCAATGCATCCACCGGTTCATGCCAACACCGAGTTTTACTATACATAACATATGTGTTCCATAGAATTAAAACTGGGATCTAGCATTTTATGCTATCCCTTCCCAATGCGTCCATGAAATAACAGAGTTCTACTATATATATAACATAGGGAAACAACTGGGATATAGCATTTATGCTATCCCTTCCCCAATGCGGCCATGCAAATCACAGAGTTCTATTATATATAACATATATATAATTACAGGGAAACAACTGGGATATAGCATTTCTGCTATCCCTTCCCTAATACGTCCACGTAAATCACACAATATGGTTTCATTCGTTATATAAACATACAGGGATCTGCACCACATAATTACCAACGCAACACTGATCTACGCCTTCCTACATCTCCACAGAGTATAGACAAAAAAATATACTACACAGGGATCTACTACCACAGAATACCAACGCAGTAAGGATCTATGCTTTCCACAGAGTATAAAAATATATAATACCTGGACAGAACACGAATCAAGCCTTCGGGCTATCCGTAGTATATAAAATATATTACAAAAGGATCTGCTACCACAGAAGTACCCACACAGTAAGGATCTATGCTTTCCACAGAGTATAAAAATATATAATACTTGGACAGAACACGAATCAAGCCTTCGGGCTATCCGTAGTATATAAAATATATTACAAAAGGATCTGCTATATGCTAAAGTGATCGGCCCAGAGAGAAAATAGACATAAAAAAAAATGATCAACAGGAAAGAAAAATCGATTAACCGAGATAGCTATCCAAATCTGGGGACAGAGTGACTATATTTCAAAAATATATAACACAAAATCTATCGTAGGACGATCCAGGGTTTGCTAGATGCATAGCGATCAGCCTAAACATAACATAGAGCTTGATTATATATAAATAACCGAAAAGGTTATAGCGCATATATAAATATGTATAGATCTAAACCTAGTATCTGCCATTTCTTGACTCATGTGCATAATTCAACAGAGATCTCAGCATAATAGATAGTAAGGAAACACGAACTACCACATTCAGAATAGTCTCAAGAAACACGTATCTCCATAGGATTGAAATCTCTATAAAAATTATAAAGATGTCGAGATCGTACCCGGATCCAGTCTTAGAGAAACATCCAAGGAATGCAAAACTCCTGAGATTGAAGTCTCTATTCCATTTCCCATGTTCGCCGAGCGCCCCCAACGCCATTCACCAAAAAGCCTCCCCAGCTCAAGCATCCAGCATATATAACTCTAAACGGAATCATACCTGGCAATTAAAGTGTTCACTGCAGAGATTTCTGGCAGGTAAAGGGATCTCACCGAAGTAGTACTAGCAGGAAATATATAACCGTGCAGTGGTAGCTATGGTGATTGCTTCTATGATCACCAAGATTACTGTAGGGTAAAGGAAATCGCATAGAGATCCTAATCAAAAAGCCCTCGCAGAGGTCCAGTCTAAGGAGCTCACAGAACTCTCTCCCAGTCGTCCCCCAAAAGTATTTCTACTGCGAAGCTCCTCTAATACACAGATTTATTCCACAGCAAGAGTTTTCCAATGCGCAGAGATATTACTACCACGAGAGTCCTCCAATACGTGGAGAGGGAGATTTTGCCCGGTTGCAGAAATCCAACGTGTGGTAATGGCAAAGATATTCTTAATAGTTATAGAAATCCCGTCTAAGTCCATCACCGAGACTCTCTAAAGATTGCATATATTTTTTTAGCCTAGGTCCATCGCAGAGATCTATACTCATAGCATCCCCCGAGATCTAAAGAGTCTCACCGATATATAGAATCACGCAGAGATCTGCAGTGTACTCACAGAGATCTATCTTCAAATTCCAAACTCCACTAGGGAGACAACCTACTGAATTTGCTCCTTAGATTCCTCCATGAGATTCTTTTAGTTATGGCTCGACTTGTTTCCATTATCATAGAAATGGTGAAGTGGGTTTCAAAACGGTTGGTAAGGGTGGTTCTTTAGAGGGACAAGTTCCCACGAAATTCTCAAAAAAAACAATCCTCCAAACTAACTTCTAATACCTCTCTATGAAAGATCTGCGTTCCGTTGGTAGGGAGTCGTGGCTCCTCTTAAGCACACAAGTGTCACCAGGTTTTAGTAGTTGTAGCACCCTAAAGGAATATTTTCCTCGATTAGTGGGAGTGGTTCTCAAATACTTTCTCAATCATGGGCTTAGAGTGCTTCACTATGGCAGCCGAGAGCTCCACTATGGAGACAACTTCCTAAAAAGTCTCGAGGACATCCTACTCGGAGTTATTCCACCTTCTTCCTTCCTTGACGGTTGTTATTCCTTAATGACATCCTCCTTCCACTACATACTAGAAGTGGATTTTATATATATATATATATATAATCTTCTTTAAAGGTAAAATAATTAATTTGCGACCATTACTAAAGAGTAAGTGTCAACTTCATCAGTTTATTCTTTAAGAGATCGTGGGGATAGGTGGAAACGCCATGTTCTTTTTTGTGAAGACCTTCCTCATTAAAACGAGGTCGCCATTAATGCAAGGGAAGCCCACTTCTGCTCTGAGAGTTTTGCAAGACAAAACTCTCCTCCCTTTTATAAAGAAAGAAGTATCCACTAACTATTTAACGGCGGCGGTTCACCACCACTCATATTTGGCTTACCGAATGGAACGTGTGGCATCCATCTAGAAGAAGGCATTCCTTCATAAAAAAAAAGGTTGTAATGAAAATTAGTTTCATTCCTCATATTAAAATGACGAGTGGGAGGTCAATGAATGCCATGCTCCATAACTGAGCGAGTGATAAGAGGTTCGGGGTTGAGTGCTCCACAATCCCAAAATTAAAACAGCATCATGGTCGCATGAATGAGATGAAACAAGGGATACTCTAATAATTAAACTTGACATGCGGTGATAAGATAATTTTCTTTTGCAACAATATGCATTTATAGATCTAATAGGGATACAAGGAGGGATATTACATTGTCATCCCATGGTCACTGTGCATCCACATATTTTCATTTCTTTCCCCTAGTTTAGTTGTCGTCGATTAGTTGCATCACCGCCTCTTAAGTTTGCAAATTATAACCTAGCAATTAAACTCATAAGTTACTGAGTTTACTAGTGGGGCCTTGGCCTTGAGCTCTCCACTAGTAACCAAGTGTTCAGCAATATTTTCATCTTTAACATAATAGGTCACAAAGGAGGGATATCACAATTATGGGCTCAAGTATGAAGCAAATCAAAAGTTTAAACTGCAGGGTTATGTTGATTCAGATTGGGATGGCAGTCCTGTAGATAGGAAGAGCACATCTGGGTGTTGCTTCAGTATGGGATCAGGTGTGATCTCTTGTATTAGCAGGAAGTAGTCCTGTGTAGCACGGAGTACAGCTGAGGCAGAGTATGTTGCAGCCTGTTCAACTAGTTGTGAGGCAGTATGGCTATGAAAGCTACTGTCTGAGTTATTTGATCTCCCATTGGATGCTACTGGTATCTTCTGTGATAGCCAGAGTTGTGTGAAGCTGTCCGAGAATCCAGTGTTTCATGATAGGTCGAAACACATAGAGATCAAATATCACTATATGAGGGATATGGTGCAGAGAGGAGCTGTGAAGCTCCTATATGTTGCGACGGACAAGCAAATTGCAGATTTGCTAACGCAGCCACTAGCCAGGGTGAAGTTCGAGTACTTCAGAGAGAGGCTTGGTGTTCTTCAGATAAAGGACACTTCGAGGAAGAAGTGATGGACACATTTGCTGAAGCCAATCCAAGCATGTTCGAAGAAGGATCCTTCACATGGCTGTGGATGTAAGCGTTGGATGTTGATGAGCATCAGGATGATGTTCTAGTTTATGCTTTGTATGATCAGTTGGATCATTTGTATGTATATGTATGTACACATCATGTTGGATGATGGATATGATCAGTTAGATCATTTATATGTATGTATGCATCATGTTGGATGCTGGATATGATCAGTTGGATCATCCATATGTATGTATGCATCATGTTGGATGCTGGATATGATCGGTTGGATCATTTGTATGTATTTTGTATATGCATCATGTTGGATGCTTGGACCATGTATCTGTATATGTATTAGGTGGATACATTGTATGATCAGGTAGATCATGTATATTGATATGTATCAGGTATGATAATGTAGATCATGTATGTTGATGGATACATTGTGTGGATCATGTATCTATGTATTAGGTGGATACACTATGAGTGATGATATATATCAGGTAGATACTTGGTGTGCATCAGATGGATGCATTGTATGATCAGGATGATCGTGGATGACGAGCTTCTCCAGATGACATGCAGTAGGATGTTGCAGTGATGATGATCAGGATGATCATGTGTACATCAGGATGATGTATGGTAAGTATGAGATGATACTTTGTGGCCATGGATCAAGTTGTGTAGGTAAGCATGTAATTTGTGCCCTGGGAGATTTGCAGATGGTATTTTGAGGTTTTGCCTATGGCATGTAATTCGGTGCCCTGAAACATCTGGTAAATGCGCTTTCGAGGTTTTGCTTGGAAGGACATATAATTTTGTGCCCTGGGATATCTGGCAGATGCTCTTTCGAGGTTTTGTCCGATGGCATGTAATTTGCTCCTGGGAGATCTAGACAGGATGAAAAAGGCCTCAGATGCTTCAGCTAGGTTTTGCCATGAGCACATGTAATTTGATCCTGGGAGATCTGGAGAGGATGAAAAAGGCCTCAGATGCTTCAGCCAGGTTTTGTGGTGGATCACATGTAATGTGCTCCTGGGAGATCCGATAGGTAGAGCTGTGTGCTCATAACAACCTGGGATGCTTCAACCAAGTTTTGTGGTGAGATCACATGTAATGTGCTTCTGGGAGATCCGACAGGTAGAGCCATGTGCTCGTAACAGCTTGGGATGCTTCAGCCAGGTTTTTTGATGGGTCACATGTAATTTGCTCCTGGGAGATCCTATAGGTAGAGTTGTGTGCTTGTAATAGCCTAGCATGCTGCAGCCAGGTGTTGTGTTGCACGTAATAAGTCTTGAGGATTCCACAGTATGGCCAGTGATGATGAAGACCGACAGATGGTGGGCCTACATCTAGTATGAAAAAGGACTGGCTCTGTAGAAATTCCTATGATGAGTAGAGTCAGAGATTGGTTGAGATAGCAGCAGCAGTGACGATGATGATGACGATGCATCGATGACGATGATCCCGAGAAGAAAAATTATCTAGCATATATGTGTCGAGAAATACCTTCCTAGTTAAGAGGGAGTGTTGATGTATATGTAACTTCGGAATGTATTTCATCTGTGTATTTTATATATATTTATTTTACCCTTATAAGAGATGTGTTATTCCTCTATAAGGAAGTGTCGTCATGTGGATTGACAAGTGTCGCAAGTGTGTGTACTTGCTGATGGGTTATTAGACCACCATGTGGGGTCGGCCCTGAATTATATATAATATAATGTGGATGTATCTAGATAGACAAGTCGGCCCCATAAGGTCACTGGGCAAAAAGGTAAGTATAAATAGAGATCGTAGATCTCTATTTTACTCACTCAGAAAAGTAACTCACTCTCACTCAGAAAGTGGTGCACTAGTGAGGAGGAGGATCATCTACTACTAGGAGACTATCTCAGTGTTATTTGGTTGTACTTTGGTTGAGCCATTGCTCTCTCTATCTCTGAGGAAGTTGTGGGGTTTTTCATCTTAGGGTTTTCCCCACGGAAACTGTGTCTCTTGTCTCTTATGCTTTTGATTCTTGTGATGCTTGTCATATTGTGATTGTCATGCATTGATATACTGTAGATGTTATTCTCTCAACAAAGATCCTAGAGTATTGTGAATTAATGCTCAAAATTTAACAAGACCTAGGGCATCATTGTTACATGGTTAAGGGGTCTGATCAAGTTATCATGGTGGCTATGACCGCACGTAGCTACTGTCATCATCGCTGCAGTTATGGATGTGGTTCTTCTTCCGCCGTGCAAGATCAGTAAATAGAGAGGATGCTACACCTGGTAGCTTGGGGCATCTTTCAGTTAGGATTGGATCATCAAGAAGGAACAAGAAGCTGGGGTGAGTTTCATGCCAAAACAAGCATGGTCTGAAGTGGAGGAAGAACATGCTACTTGATCTCCTACGATGTTCGACCAAGAAGAATCCAGTTCTGGTAGTGACAATGAGAAAGCGGAAAAGCGATAGGTGCTCGAAAATGTTCGGTGTCCTAAAGGAAAGGGAATTGCTGAAGAGAAGGGAGATGACTAGCAAGACATGGAGATCATCCATGATCTCGTACTCCCTACGGAGGAAGTGACTCCTCTCCATCCTACTGAAGGGTCACCAGCTAATAGGTCTCGAAAGATAGAAGACTTCTTCGATTCGCAAGGCCTATTGAAGACTTCGGAGTGACGTGGCACCCTTCTCATAGTATTTTTGTTTCCCATCTTAGTCAATCTAATTTGGATTTTGACACGTATGTAATATTCAAATTTGGGACTATCGAGGTGGCTGCGTATTTCTGTTCATTTCCTCAGCACTGATTCTAGGCCAAGAGACTATATATGCGATGTAATGGAATGATAAAACCGTTGAAAAATCTTGTTGAAAATGTTTTATGGGAATTGTGTGTATTGTTCTGTAAGACATTACCGAGCTATATTTTGAATAAAAATTTCAGAGCCGAGATGATGTTTTCGAGGGATTCTTGTGTAACTGGTCTTGTAGTTTGTTTTTCTTCTTCCATGTTAATTGTGTATCTCTCATTGTTAATTCCAGTCTGTAACATTCCTCAATACTTGGTGCAGTGTGATAGTTAAGTAGAATTGATAGAAGTATGCAGTGCTTATCTTTTTCCAAGTATTTGACCATTACTTTCTCTGCTAAAGTTAATGTAGGATTCATTATTATATGCCTTACGCCAATGGGTCGTTTCTTTCTCTTCTGTTTCACCAATTAAATTCACTTTGACTATGAGCTGTTTACTATCTCGCCCTTGTGAACAAATTTACAAAGTTTGTCTAACCTGACTCCATTGCCCAAAAATAGAGATTCATATGTTTTAGCCAAACGACGTTTAAACCATTTTATTCCAACAGAAATCTGATCTTCTGTATTGTTGTAATTGAATATATTGAATGATGAGTGCTGGTGTATGTTTTCATTGTTGACGCCTTTGATTATTCCAGTTTTTCATGAGCTTATAGAGAGAGCCCTCTCTGTTTGTATTGGGTTAGTATCACAAGCTAAATATTGGTTAGTGGTTACCCTAAATTTCCTTCTCTCACAACCTTGGGGGTTAATTTGGGTGTTAACATATTGGCGTCGTTGCCGGGGACATATTGTTTTATTATCCCTGGAAGAATGACAAAGGCTTCAAATCTGAAATGTTGATGTTCAACAGCAATCAGACATCGAGAAGGTTGTATCATTCACCTGGCGAATCCACTCAAGCGAAATTTCAGTACAAAGGTGACCCCAATGGGGAGATCGGTGATCTTGTATCAGAATTGAGACGTCAAAAAATTCTCATGGCGACTCCACTGGGGAAATCCATGGTTTCATTGATTTGTGGGAAGATTCCCTCATTCTTTAATGAGAATTTGTAGACTTCACCAAAAGGCGACCTCAACACCTTTAAAACATGGAAGAATCAAGATTCAGGTATCAAAACATCAATCTCTTCAAATAAATCTTATTCTTATGTATCAGTATCCTTTTACCTTTATGTATATATATCAAGAAAATTTTGTTCCAATGAAGAGCTCTAGGGAAAGAGAGACCCTCCTTTGTATATCCCTCTCTAGATATTACAAATGTATATCCTTCTTTCACCCCTAGAGCTGAACCCATATCTTCTTTTGAATGTTATAAGATCCATAGCCAGCCTTGCAAATCCCATGAGAGTGAGGCTGAAGAGGCTCTCCCTGTACATACTCCTTTGCCTCCCAGATCTCAGCCGAGATATGGCCCTTTGAAGCTACCACTTGTTCTCCATGAGTATCCTCCCAAATACCACAAATACCTTCCTAGATTTGATGGAGGATCCAAAAGCCTCACTGTTGAGAAACATCTTCAAGGCGTTGAACATTTTCTGGACCTTTTTGAAGTGGAGCATGATGATGTTTGTATGAGGGATTTCGCCCAATCTTTCCAAGGAAATGTGAAGCAATGGTTTAGCCATTTGTAGTCCAAGTCTATAGATACATGGCAAGGGTTCTCTGATGTTTTCTTGGAGCTTTGGGGTAAGAGAAGGTCATCAGACCTAGTTCTTTCATAGTTTTACTACATGAGAATGCAAGAAGGATAAGTCATGTCCAACTTTAACAGAAGGTTTTAAGGATTCTATTATGATATGCCAAGGTAAATTCATCCCCTAGAGAATGCCGCTAAGCTACACTATGCATCTATCTTTCCTCCTGATTTATTTTTGCATATGTTGGAAAGAAGGTCCCCTAAGTTGCAGCATATGTTCATTGATGCTTTGGAGGTCGAAGACAATCTTAGGATGTCTGGAAAATTATCAAACAAAGATAACAATGAAAGGATTGAAGAGAAATCAAGATTTAATGCAAAACATGAACAAGGAAAACTTGCTCTGCATTCTAGTCTTTCCCAGGATAAACAGAGAGATGACTGTCCCCGTGAGGTACCAAAAGAGGGTAATTCTGATTTATTTTATGAAAATTACAATCAGCCAGCTAAGACTTCTGATTTTAAGGAAGATCTCCGCCCACCTAAGTATGATGAGTATGAAGGGGACTGCTTGAAGAACTTCGTAAGTTTTTTTTAAATTGACAGCAAAAGGGAAGGACAAGTGTGCAATCTGTCCCAAGAAACAGATATTTTCCATAGGGAAGTTAAGTGCCAACTAGAAAATCATGTCCCCCTTTTACATTTAGGATTGGTATGTCAAGAAGAATTGGTCACACTTAATTTTATGGAAAAAATCAGAGATATTTCTGCTACGCCTGATGAAGAAGCGCAAGCGTTGAACTCTGAGATTTTGGGTGGGATCGGTAATGGTCTTCATATTTTTTCTCCAGAGTCAGATGAGAAGATTCTTCAATTTTGTCGGTTGTGATATGAGTCAGAAGAAGAGCAGGGTAGTCGAAACAAAGGGGATGAGTATACTTTTCAAAGTCTTTATGAAACTCAGATTGGCAGATTGCGAAGAGAATTGCCATTTGAGCGGCCTTGTTGTGACATAGATAATGTGGACAATCCGAAAGAACTAGTTAAAGTTTCTCTCATGATTGGTCATGAAGAAAGAGAAATTTTTCATTTTCTTGAATATCCCTTCAGTAATTTGTTGGAACCATCAGAGAAGATGGGGTTTGGATTGCTCAAGAATAGATGGATTGAAGAATATTTTCAGTTGGAATTATCATTTGCTGGGTTCTTTTTTGAAGATGGAGGGGTTGAATATGAATTTCAGTCAGGAAGCCATTTGCTTGACTAGCTTCATTTGAAGAGTGAGATAACCTAATTCATGCCTTTATGCTCAACAAATAGAGTAGGATCATTTGTATATAAATAATCTTGAAAAATGAGGCATTTTTATTTCTTTCAGTTTTTGAGTAGTATGTCTATTCAGTCTGCAGCATTTTCAGAATATTTTTGTATGTTTCAATCTCAGGTTTTCTGTTATCGTTTTTGGATGAAAAATCAGTTACAGGGTACAATTTGCATTTTTCAGGGTTGGGAGCTACCCAATGGATTAGGCACCTGGTCTACGAGGTTCTTTGCTACCTCGCAGGGAGGATAACATCCCCAGTCGGAGCGAGTTGTTAGCACCTATATATTTTGTTCGATATTTTGCAGCATAGGAAAGCCATATATGAAAGATGGAGGGTTAGACCAATACCTGATGAAATCTTGAAGTAATCTCCATCCTCGGTGGTTAGGTGCTAAGACATGAAAATGAATTGTCTAGAAAAGGTCAAATGCAGTAAAGGTGGACTAGTGTCAAGGGCTAAGTATTAATAGGTAAATAGAATGACAAAGGAAACTGGAGAATACCTTGAAACCTATAGTTCGTAGGAAAAGCATGAACGACTAAGCACCACATAGGTCAGCACTGTTGGTCAAAAAATGGAGCAACATCTACGGTTTTCAATGGGGTATCACATGGCCAACTTGTGAGGAAGAAAGGGAATGTGTAAACGTGATAAGATTTGTTCCACCGGACAGTTGAAAGCTTAAGAAGGCGTCGCAAGGAGAAAGAGCCGTGAGCAATGCCATATTGGGCACATGCGATGGTGGGGATAGGTGTAAGGTTCTACGACAGAGGTTATCCTTTCAAGATCTAAGGGTTCGGGTTCATTTACCATAGAAAGTGCCTAAGTCTCTGACAGATCTACGGTTCGGATGGCAAGGAGATCCACATCAACCGCTGGAGGAAGTCGGAAATGCACCCGATATAATAAGGAGGACCCCACCAACAGATGGATGATCTAAGTGTTAAATAGAACATGAGACATCACCGTGGATACACGCTTGAGAAGAGATGGAGGGCTCTCATAGATAGTCGAATCAAGAAGTAGCATGTTGCATAGCGGTAGGGCAGATGCGATGGACTTTTCCTGCCCGACAGGTGTCAACTCCAAATCCCGTCGTATTGAGAAAAGACAATATAGGAAAAGCTTTTTGGGTGCATGCGATACTACCCCATAGATGCACGTGGTTGAGATGAATGTCGCATATGAGATCTAGCAACATGATCTGGCAGTGGAAATAGATGTGTTTTCAAATCAGTGGGTAAAGGGAAAGCCAAATCCGACGGCGGAAAGTGAGCACATGGGAGATCAATGGTTGAGATTGAGAGACAATTGGCTAATGAAACTGGAGGTTATGGATACACGGTTATATGTGCGAAGACGCCCATAAAAGTTAACATTTTTATTTTCTTTGAAACCCCCATTCGCGGAAGAGATGTAGAAAACGACAGGCGAGGCGATTCCCACGGCCCTTCAGACTGTCTGAGAAAGACATCAAGGGTCAGGTGACAAAACTTAGTCCGTTCACGGCAGGGAGGCAGGTAGAAGGTTGGTTTCCAAGGAGGTTAAGGGTAAATGGGCCTAGGCTTAAGGTTTGAAGATGTCTGGTTCAGTGAGTCAGTGCTCTGTACCCGTAGGATTTTTTTCAAGCAATGTTTGCACCCTTTGCCACATCTGTCAAAGACAGGTTCATCTCGAAACCATGTGGTTTTTTTAGAAGAGTCGTTGTCACTATTCAGAGACACATTTTTCCACTAGATACTGTTAGAGCGTCAATGAATCAAAAAAGCAGTCAGCTTCCAAAACTGGGGGAATGGAACAACATGGCAGGGTTGGAAAAACCTACTGGCACTAACAGATGGGGCATGTTACAATCTCGATCAACAACAGAGAAGAAAGGGCTAGAGGAAGGTCACTTGTGTAGGTTGATAGGTGACCCAAGTGGTTCCGAAGATGAGGTGACTCACGTCTTTCGAGGTGTGCGAGAAACGTGAGACCAACTATTGCTACGTAAGGGATGCCAAAAGGATATACCGGCAAAGGGGCATCTGTTTGTTGTCCTGAATGATTATCGATACAGTGGAGGCCACTTCTGCATCATCATTTGCTGTGCCCTCTATCTAGGAAGCTTTGCCGAGCACACTGAAGGTCAGCTTAGACCTAGGGCATCATTGTTACATGGTTAAGGGGTTCGATCAAGTTATCATGGAAACTATGAACACATGTAGCTACTGTCATCATCGCTGCAGTTATGGATGTGGTTCTTTGTCCACTATGCAAGATCAGTACATAGAAAGGATGGTACACCTAGCAGCTTGGGGCATCTTTCAGTTAGGATTGGATCATGGAGAAGGAACAAGAAGATGGGGTGGTATTCATGCCAGAACAAACGTGGTCTGAACTGGAGAAAGAACATGCTCCTTCATCTCCTACGATGTTCGACCAAGAAGAATCCAGTTCTGGTAATGACGATGAGAAAGCGAAAAAGCGACAGGTGCCCGAAAAGGTTCAACGTCTGAAAGGAAAGGGAATTTCTGAATAGAAGGGAGACGACTAGCAAGACATGGAGATCATCCATGATCTCATACTCCCTAACGGGGAAGTGACACATCTCCATCCTACTGAAAAGTCACCAACTGACAGCTCTCTGAAGAGAGAAGACTTCTTCGATTCGCAAGGCCTATTCAAGACTTCGGAGTAAGGTGACACCCTACTCATAGTATTTTTGTTTCCCGTCTTAGTAAATTTGTTTTCGAGTTTGACATGTATGTAATTATAATATCTCAACTTTTTGACTAACTATGTTATGACGTCATGTCGGGTTACAACCCCATTATATGTGATTTATTATGTTTCACATAGCATTAGTATGTTTGATTTATTTCCTTTATGAGTTGATGTATTGGGCATGGACCCTGATTTGTTTCCTTGTTAAATATATGTAGGGTAGGAAAGCCGAATGAATAAACTATGTTGTATTTCGAGAAACGATTACAAAATTATGATATATTGAGATTACCTCTTTTGTTACATTATACTGTGCAGAGCATGATTTACATGGTTAATTAGTTAGTGTGTTGAGCAAGGACTCAGGAACACACAAAAGACCTATATACTAGGCCTAAGCCCCGATGTATTTAGAGAATTCGATTTCGTACTGGGCCTAAGTCCCGATGTACGTTGAGTGTTGGGCATGAGCCCTAGATCACTCCAAGATTGAAAGAAATGATTACGAGATCCTAGGATAATTAAACATCCTAGATGTGCCTCACAACCACATTCTAGCTCTAGTGTTGAGCAGAGGCTCTGGATTTGCACTAGCGTAACACCCATGTGAGAGTGTTGAGTTGAAAGGCTATGAAGAGCACTCAGGGTTACTACATCTCAAGTGTTGAGTCGAAGAGGACTCTGAATAGCACTTGCGAGGCTTATCACAACTATTTTTGACTTGATCAAATAAATCTTATTATCATCATCTATTGCGGGAACTACCATGTTAAAACGAGGGATCTGACATGCAAAGGGACAGACTAGAGGTGCCTTACAAACTTGCTGAAACCGTCCAAAGAAGTGGACCCTACCCTTAAAAAGAATTTAACAGAATCATCATGTGAACCAAGTGCTTAAAAAGCCCCAAAGCTAAATACTATTATTAAATAGATTTTAAGAATAATATGGTTATTATTTATTCTTATGTATATATATATATATATATATTTATGCATAAGTGGGCTGCCACTTTTTACCAAATGTTATCTATTATTATTTAAAGGTGGAATTATAACTATGGAATTCTTAATTTATTAAAAAGGTTACAGATCAATACACTTAGTTAAAAACAAGTGAGAAGTCCTAGTCCCAAATTTATTAGGAGTTAATTAAACAAATAATATTTCTTTTATATATAATTTAAATTGTCTTAAAGAAACCAGTAAATTCCAACTGTCATCTTTCAAGATGTTCCTACTTAAGGAGGACAGACCCCAAAGATTGGGGGATGATCATCTTTTCCTTTTGGTATTATTGTGCCAAGAAGAACTCTCTGCCCAGAAGTGAACACTATTCATAATGTTTACAGATCTGAACCAGCTATCACCTAAGGCCTCTACTTCTCGGTTTGCATGTCAGAACCAACTCGAGGGGATTCCTACTAAACCAGGAACGATTGTAGAATCATGGTTGGGAGGAACGTGGTAGTCCCATGTTCATTTGTTCCAAGTTTCGGGTTAGCTAAGATTCAGTAGATTTTTTTTAGTAACGAGTTGGCTGAGTGTGCAGGGTATTATCAGCAGGGTATTACCAACAGGGATAGGCCACACGAATTAGTAGGTATGTGAGTTCCTAGAGAAATATTCTCATTAAATTATATTTTGTTTATAAATGCATTGTAAGAAAATAGTATAGATTGTTATATCAGTTATAAATCTCAGATTCACCCCGAATCTATAGGAAAACGTACGTCAAAAACTTTCAAGTATGGGTTCATCAAGCATTGCATAAATTCTTTAAAATCTAGTTACACATACTCTTCCTCAGCTTCAAATAGATTATTTTTCTAGTTAAAGAAATGATACATTTATCTCCTACTGAAATCGATTTGACTTTCTATTGAGTAGAAAATTTAGTCATCTTATTTAAACCATGTAGAATTCATTATTCAGATATTTTTTCCCTTTAAGCCAAATACAGTTTCTGCAGGAGTCTAGAAAAAGAGACGTTTCTGTAAATCATGAACGACACACACACTTGTATTTGCACTTAGCGATTCAATGTATTTTCACATATAAACCTACAGGATCAAACATCACCCAGCAAGTGAAAATCGTAGAGCAGGACAATTTTATCGAAACCCTAGTTACTTTATTGATCAACAATTGAACCCCTGCGAGACCACCTACATGCTTTCGAATTTCTTTTAAATCAAAGACTACAACAAACAAGCCAACCCAAAATTTCTTTAACCACCAGCAGCAAGGTTCCAATTCAAGACCAAATTCTATTGCCCATTCTCTATCGATCTATTTTAGTTTCCCTATCAAACCACATGTATACCATATTTTAAACAAACAATTAGACAGCCTAAGAACTTCTTTTATTTTCTTTTCAACATACAGACATACGATAGCTACCTACAGGAAAACATTCTTTAATACACAATTAGCCAACTCCGGAAGGGAGCAAAGAAAAAAACCCATCTTCGCATTATAGCTACGTTACCAAATAAGAAAACATCGAAGTAAGTTAAAGTATTCATCATCATACCATTCAACACATCACATTTCACCATGACCGAAAGGAACAAATAAACCCAGTATGGGCGCAACTCATAAAATGGTTATACATCGATACAGTTCAGGAGCAAAACCCCAGCATGCAAACTCTTTTAATTTATACAAATACAGAGTATACGGAAGCTGACCATTACATTTCGTTATGGACTATTCCCAAATATTGCCCACAAACAAAACATAAATCATAGGGCTTAGACCAACAGAGATTGAAACCCTTGAATTCTTTTCAACTATGCCAGGTCTTATTTCAACCATACTACACTCATAAAACTTTGTTAAGCTAGGTAGCTACATTGAAACCCCATCTTGTCTAGGCCAACCCATAGGCGACTATTAGACCTCCCCAAATCGAATCAGTAAACCTATGGCTTATGGGGGTCTCACTCAAAAACAACCAAGACAAATGCATACACACAACGACAAAGCTGTAGAAGATAGGGCTCGAAGAAGGGAAGCCAAACTCACCATTTTTGTGCCTCCTCGAATCCTGGTAGCTCCCTTATGAGAGCATTTTGTTTCTACCTGTCACAAACGATACACAAAATAGGTTAGCAACCATATTGTATCTCATACAGTAGAAGCAGGATAAAATCATCAGTCGTGTAGAAGAAATCACTCATTACCTAGGTAGAATAGGGTCAATGTATGCCATATACGAGCTTAACATTTAACCAATAGACTGCTATGAATAAAATAATAATAAAATAAACATCAACACACATATATATATATATATAATAATAACAACAAACAAGAATAATATAATAATATAATTAATTAATGAAATGGTGTAACTCTTTATGAAGAGTTGCATTAGACACCCTTTAAACAATTATAAATACGGGAAAGCCTATCTTGTAAAAGACATCATCTTTATATCATCAAATATATTATTATTCATAAAGAGTGTTAAAATTTAATATGCTAAGACAGAAAATAGCAGCATTACATTCCATTTCACAATAATAGCATATACGGGATCACTGAAGAAACAACAAGCATAGCATAAACACAAGAGACACAGATTTATCCTGCGAAACCCTCATGGGGTAGAAAACCCAGTAAAGCTTCCTCAATATAGATGACAAACAATATACAAAGATGCAAACCAAAGACATGATCTCCTCCTCCACCATAGCAGACCTCTGATCCACAAGTGCGCCTCTCTCAAGTGTGTGTGTGTATCAAATGAGGAACATACCTCCTCTATTTATACACTACACTGACATGTATTTTACACAAGTACATGTAGGCTCGTATTTAACCATTAGGTTAAATACCCTATTATAACTGATTGGGCCAACCCCCACATGGTCGGTCTAATAACCCTAGTTACCACAACAAATTCGGAGGAATAAACATCTCCGGATTCATAGTATAATCACATCGGAGGTATGGAACATCTCCGGAATAAATAATATACAAATATAATATTCTTAGAAGTTACAATATTAAACATTCCCCCTTAACGAGAAGGATATTATAACAACATCCACAGGAGCAACGAGTCATACATCATACATGATACATCTATAAATCATTGGAAGCGTTCTCAACATCATCAGTAACTCAACCAGTTACTCGAACATCTTCAATACTGGAACATCAACATCTTCAGTACTGAGTCTTTATCTTCTGCAGTACTCAAACAGCTACAGCAACATCAATATTTGAATCCTCACGATCATCAGCATCGTCATCACATGATCAGCATCGTCATCACATGATCATCAGCATTGACATCACACGATCAGCATCGTCATCACACGATCATCAGCATCGATCATCAACATCGTCATCACACGATCAGCATCGTCATCACACGATCATCAGCATTGTTCATCAGCATCGTCATCACATGATCAGATTACAGGATGATCAATCCTGCTCTCTTTAGGACATAGGTCCATGGATGATACAATCCAGATCAAGTTCCAGGATGATCAATCCTTATCTCTTTAAGACAAGTCTCATGTCTAGGGACGATCTAATCCCAACCACAGTGCCAGTCCTTTTTCATACTGGATGTGACCTAGATCAGATCTAGGATTTACTGCCACAGAGCCAGTCCTCTTTCATACTGGATGTGTCACATCTACAGAGCCAGCCCTGTTTCATGCTGGATGTATCACATCTACAGAGCCATCCCTGTTTCATGCTAGATGTATCACATCTACAAAGCCAGCCCTGTTTCATGCTGGATGTAACACATCTATAGAGCCAACCCTGTTTCATGCTGGATGTATCACATCTGCAGAGCCAGCCCTGTTTCATGCTGGATGTATCACATCTACAGAGCCAGCCCTGTTTCATGCTGGATGTATCACATCTACAGAGCCAGCCCTATTTCATGCTCAATGTATCACATCTACAGAGCCAACCCTGTTTCCTGCTGGATGTAACCTAGAACAATTCTAGGATTTGTCACGTACATTTTGAACCGAGGTCCACGGACGATCCAGTCCTATCATGTACCTTTTGAACCGAAGTCCAGGGACGATCCAGTCCTATCATGTACCTTTTGAACCGAAGTCCAGGGACGATCCAGTCCTATCATGTACCTTTTGAACCGAAGTTCAGGGACGATCCAGTCCTATCATTCAATTCTCGGAGACCTCATGTCTACGGCTCAATTCAAAGGACCATAGTCCGAGGACGTTCCAATCCCCTTACCTGTTCATTCAGGATTTAGTTCTCAGAGACATCATGTCTACGGCTCTCTTTAGGACTGAAGTCCAGGGATGATCCAATCCCCTCAAGTCCACCAAGGACTTCATTCTCGAAGACATACGTCTACGGCTCTCTTTAGGACTGAAGTCCAGGGATGATCCAATCCCCTCAAGTCCACCAAGGACTTCATTCTCGAAGACATACGTCTATGGCTCTCTTTAGGACTGAAGTCCAGGGATGATCCAATCCCCTCAAGTCCACCAAGGACTTCATTCTCGAAGACATACGTCTACGGCTCTCTTTAGGACTGAAGTCCAGGGATGATCCAATCCCCTCCAGTCCACCAAGGACTTCATTCTCGAAGACATACGTCTATGGCTCTCTTTAGGACTGAAGTCCAGGGATGATCCAATCCCCTCAAGTCCACCAAGGCCTTCATTCTCGAAGACATACGTCTATGGCTCTCTTTAGGACTGAAGTCCAGGGATGATCCAATCCCCTCAAGTCCACCAAGGACTTCATTCTCGAAGACATACGTCTACGACTCTCTTTAGGACTGAAGTCTAGGGATGATCCAATCCCCTCAATTCCACCAAGGACTTCATTCTCGAAGACATACGTCTATGAATCTCTTTAGGACTGAAGTCCAGGGATGATCCAATCCCCTCAAGTCCACCAAGGACTTCATTCTCGAAGACATACGTCTACGACTCTCTTTAGGACTGAAGTCCAGGGATGATCCAATCCCCTCAAGTCCACCAAGGACTTCATTCTTGAAGACATACGTCTATGGCTCTCTTTAGGACTGAAGTCCAGGGATGATCCAATCCCCTCAAGTCCACCAAGGACTTCATTCTCGAAGACATACGTCTACGGCTCTCTTTAGAATTGAAGTTGAGGGATGATCCAATCCCCTCAAGTCCACCAAGGACTTCATTCTTGAAGACATACGTCTACGGCTCTCTTTAGGACTGAAGTCCAGGGATGATCCAATCCCCTCAAGTCCACCAAGGACTTCATTCTCGAAGACATACGTCTATGGCTCTCTTTAGGACTGAAGTCCAGGGATGATCCAATTCCCTCAAGTCCGCCAAGGACTTCATTTTCGAAGACATACGTCTACGGCTCTCTTTAGAACTAAAGTCCAGGGATGATCCAATCCCCTCAAGTCCACCAAGGACTTCATTCTCGAAGACATACGTCTACGGCTCTCTTTAGGACTGAAGTCCAGGGATGATCCAATCCCCACATCACTATGGGTACAAGTATCTTCATCCATACAAGTACAAACACGTATCAATACATCAAGGAATCATGTAACCTCATCATCAAAACATGTATATCATCATCAAAACATGTATATCACTAATACATCTATCATCAAAAGCATGTATTCTCACTAATACATCTATCATCAAAAGCATGTATTCTCACTAATACATCTATCATCAAAAGTAAAAAAAAATATAAGAGTCCTAAATCTAAATAATTCTAGGTAACTAAGTGTAGTGAATAGGTAACCTCATCATTGATGAGGCAGACTTGTTATCAGATACTATGCTACTCCCCCTTTCGAGGAGAGTTCTTTTGAACTATACCAAGCTTGTCTCGAAAGTATTCAAACTTCACTCGAGACAGAGGTTTAGTCAAGATATCAGCAATCTGATCCTCAGTGCTTATATATATTCGAGCTTGATAACTCCTCTTTGCACCATATCTCGTATATAGAAGTATCGGATCTCTATGTGTTTTGAGTTATCGTGGAACACAGGATTTTCAATCATCTTAATGCAGCTTTGATTGTCACACATAATCACAGTGGGATCCATTTCTAAGTCAAACACTCCATATAAAAGCTTCTGAAGCCATACTGCTTCACAGCTGGCAGAGCAGACAACCATATATTCTACTTCAGCAATACTGAGAGCCACACTAGATTGTTTCTTGCTGAACCATGAGATCATGGCAGATTCAGGACTATAACATCCACCTGATGTACTTTTTTCTGTCTGAGACACTTCCTACCCAATCAGAATCTGAGTAACCATGTAAACGGAGTTCATGACCTCCAAGATAATATAGACCAAAAATCTAATGTACCTTTTAGGTACCTCACTACATGCTTTGTAGCTATTAAGTGAACCTTTCTAGGTTCTACTAGATACTGACTTAGGGTATTTACAAGAAAGCATATATCTGGCCTAGTATTTGTTAAATACATCAATGACCCAATGATTTGTCTATATAGGGTTAGGTCCACTAAATACGATGAGTCATTAACTAATAACTTCAAGTTGGAGTCCATGGGAGTGGTCATGGATTTATACTCCAACATATCAAATCTTTTTAGAAACTTCACAGCAAACTCACCTTGATTTAAAAGATTCCTTTTGGATCTTGCCATACTTCTAGACCTAAGAAGTACTGCATTAATCCGAGATCTTTCATTTTCATTTCTGCAGCCATTTTCATGACCTGTTTCTCATTCCTTGTCAGAAAGAGATCATCATCATACAATAATGGTATGATAGGTTCATCATCCACAACCTTAAGGTAAAGGTTAGGAACAACTTTACTTCTGGTAAAGCCCGAGCTTTGTCATGAAGCTGTCAATTGTCCATTATTCACACTCTACATTGAGTGATATTCTGCATATCTATCTGTGCCATCTCTCGTCAGATGGGTCTGCTAATATGAGCCTCAAAATCATTCGAACTCTGTGGTGAGTTCCTTCTTGCATCCATGTCATATGTGTATAGAAACCATATTCAACCTTGTAGCAAAGGTTGAGATCCACATCACCCATGATGATCATTAAGCTCATCAATTGACTACCGATCCTGGGTACCCATACAGAACCTGATTCACACTTCTTCTTTAATTACATCATTAAGAGAATGGTATTATCTAGTCCCTTGGAGAAAAACATCTCATCATGATTCTCTTCCTACAAATCAAAATTAAGTACATGATTAGTAATACTTCATAATCATCAAATCTTATTGACATGATAACCTATTATGCATACAGATATCATTTACATAGTTATGCAACTATTTTGACCAATACTTTGGCACAACACTTTCCCATATCCTGTATGCATACAGTAGCTATCTAGATGCCTTCCATCTTTACCAGAACATACTATCGAGAGTGTGCACAGCTCTCAGCATGTCAGTAAAGAGGTTTCATTCTAGAAAAGCAACAATGGAATGTTTGTCCAACTTACCAATCATATGCATATTAGTAGTATACTGTTCAATGCTTTATGAATGTTTACACTCAGCATGATATATTCTAGGAATACAAATATGCATACAAGCAATATCATTTACTATTTCTAATAACAACTCAAATACTTATCTTTTATGTTTGTGTGGTTGCCTCCGCTTGATCTTCTGTATGTCTCCTGAACTTCTATTCATTCTGTACCACTGTGCATGCTCAAGTGTACACTAGTGTCATCCTCATGATCTTATGCACAAACATACATTCATTAGTATATTCTCAATATTATCAAAACATTCTAATTCTAAATAATCTTGAATATGTACAGTCATGATCATTAGTATTCAGGGTTTCAAGGAAGTCTTCTTTTACTCATGCATATTCTTGTTTGATCTAGTTAGTTAAATCATCAACAAAGATAAGAGACATAATATGCATAAACCCTTGATTACTCACCAATCATACCAAGTATACTTATATAAGGGATCCTAACACAAGGTAAGATTCTAACATGACATAGGAAAACATACCTGGATTAGTATACCTGCTTATTTATGTACAACATACCTCGTGAGTCTTTGTCTTCATGTTGTCATGGTCATGGAACTTGATGTACCTGTATCTTGTTAGCAGACAACATCAACCTCACACAACACCATAATACATTAGTACAATCATATAGCCCTAATCAATGAATGTCTTCATGCATTCATACTGTTACTAGGGTGATAAGACAATTCTAACATTAATCAAGATTATACTAATAAATAATATGAAGACAAACACATCATGAACTTAATCAAGAATAACATTTCAATACATACCTGAACCTCCTTAAGTCATACCTGTCGAGACTTCTTGTAGTCTTCTTATGTAAGGCCTTAGCCTCAACACCCCCTGAAACTTGATATGGAGCTTGATTAGGGTTTGCTAGAGAAACCCTAAAAATTCAATCTTTGACTTTCACACTTCCGAATGAATGGAAGGATGTGTCTTGCTGAGCTGATCAAACTAGCATACTTCAATTCCAAAATTTGACCCCTCAAGATTGCCTTTGAAACTTCTGGATCTTCTCGACAGGATTCTGAACTAGGGTTTGATGAGGCCCACCCTTCTGCTCAATCAAAAGGTTTGATCCAAGGCTCTAAACTCTTATTTTTCTGAGGAGTTTCCAGCCATTGTTACGGACTTAAAAAATTCCAACTTTTGTTGAAGCCCTAAATTCCGGAAGCCATGAATAAAGGTGCTCCAAAAATAATTCTGTTTTGATAGAAATATGTACCTGATTGTTTTTGCTATAACTCTGAAATTTTTGCTCCACAAGGTCTGAAAACTTTTTCTGCAGTAGCCGGACATGTCATCTTTCCATCCTGACAAGTCTGACCTCAATTGGATTTTCTGAGAGAGAGTTATTCCAAATGTCGCAACGTGACCTGTTTTGGGATAATACAGGAGAGCGAACTTGTACGTCATGCCACGTGTCACTGTTTGAACTTATCCCCCTAAAAACTTTTCCTGAGATAGCTCACCCTGTTATCTTTCCATGTTGATAGGTCTGACCTCAATTGGACTCTCTGAGAGAGAGTTATTCCAAATGTCGCAACATGACCTGTTTATAGGATAAAACAGGAGAGCGAACTTGTACGGCATGCCACGTGTCATAGGTTCAGCTTCGACTTCTGAAAACGTTTCCTGAGATAGTAAAGTCTGTGTACTACCTGTCACATTTTACGAAATTTCATTTGGATCTTCCTAGCCCATCTTATGACCTTTTTTCCTAGGTCACCTGATTTTGACTGAGATCTGGAAGAGGCAGAAACCCTAACTTGTACTAATCATAACTTACAAAGTACAACGAATCTAAGGGTGCCCTTTGGACACAAGATACATGGAGACTTTATCTACGACCTATAAAGGTTTCAGATCCTGAACCTTTGCCAAAATGTATTTATAGCGAAAGTTCCACGATGACTGGTTTTTGCTATGTGAAACCCTAACCTTCAAATTGTTGTAAGTGAAGCAAGTGTTATAAGTGTCATACCTTGCCTTCCTTCAGGTTAGCTCTGATACCATGTTAAAATTTAATATGCTAAGACAGAAAATAGAAGCATTACATTCCATTTCACAATAATAGCATATACAGGATCACTGAAGAAACAACAAGCATAGCATAAACAAAAGAGACACAGATTTATCCTGGGAAACCCTCATGGGGTAGAAAACCCAGTAAACCTTCCTCAATATAGATGACCAGCAATAT
This sequence comes from Larix kaempferi, assembly GCA_027924585.1. Classification (NCBI taxonomy): domain Eukaryota; kingdom Viridiplantae; phylum Streptophyta; class Pinopsida; order Pinales; family Pinaceae; genus Larix; species Larix kaempferi. The sequence goes on along the minus strand of BSBM01000096.1, from coordinate 28,253,442 downwards.
ACAAAGATGCAAACCAAATACATGATCTCCTCCTCCACCATAGCAGACCTCTGATCCACAAGTGCGCCTCTCTCAAGTGTGTGTGTGTATCAAATGAGGAACATACCTCCTCTATTTATACACTACACTGACATGTATTTTACACAAGTACATGCAGGCTCGTATTTAACCATTAGGTTAAATACCCTATTATAACTGATTGGGCCGACCCCCACATGGTGGGTCTAATAACCCTAGTTACCACAACCAATTCGGAGGAATAAACATCTCCAGATTCATAGTATAATGACATCGGAGGTATAGAACATCTCCGGAATAAATAATATACAAATATAATATTCTTAGAAGTTACAATATTCAACAAAGAGTTACACCATTTCACTAATTAATTATATTATTATATTATTATTGTTTGTTGTTATTATTATTATTATTATATATATATATATGTGTTCATGTTTATTTTATTATTATTTTATTCATAGCACAGACTGACCACGAGCAGAGCTCCGGTCAGTAATCAACATAGTAACCATATCCACGAAGTGCAGAACCAAAATGATGGATAAGTCGAATGCTAGAGTGATGGGAAAAAGCCCCAAATCGTTTCCCCAAAACCCTCGTGTCAAGCTGTCTTCCACTCTAGGACCCCTCCTTTAGGGTCCCCTTGAACTGAACCTGAAACTTTAAAAACTTCATACAAACAAATTAGCCATTATAGTTATTGGAAAAATAAAATAAAAGAGTGAATAACTTAACAAAAATAAGCAAACCTTAACCTGTCAACCCGATCCAGCTGGTCCATTGTTGTCTGCGTATTCCGTAGGACCCCTCCAGCAAAGCTCGTTTAACCATAGGCGAAGCAACCGTTAGCTTCGCCACCCAACCATAGGCTCATGCTTTCAGTCGCATGGCCTCCCCCGAGCTTTGGGTCGTAGAGCTCACACAAGTATTTCAGAAATTCAGCTTGGGCTTCCCTTCCCACCAGGATTTCTAAGCCAAACCCTTAGATAGCAGCAAGTCTTTGAGGTATTCAAAAATTACGACAATCGTCCAAATTATGGGCCCTTTACCCATTCCCAGAGCCTTCCTTATAAAGGAAAATCTCGTGCGACACGTGTCGCTTCATGCATAATTAAATATTTTTAATTAACTATTTAATTAAAAAACTCACCCATCCAAGTGTCAGTTTCTCTGGGAAGTGCACCTACACCCCTAAGTTTGCTCTAGTTTGTCCCCCAGATATTTTAATCAACTCCTAGCTTTTAGTTGACTAGGTGTCTAATCTATTTTGCTCCTAAATAATAATTTTTATTATTTTAAATGCTCAACAAAATAACTATTCATGTGCAAATGTCTAAGCTATTGTTATGCATTTTCTAAGTAATAATCTAGAGTTATTCTCCTAAGTTTTTATGCAGTTTAATTTAACAATCAAACTCACTAGGATCATGGTGTCGCGTCGTTGGGCTCCTGGTTCCTTAATTTTTTTATCCCCTGACATGGCACCACTCCGTCGGGTCCAATCATCCATGGTTTCCATTCCTTGGCATGGTACCACCTCGTTGGGTCCTTGCGTCCATTCTTTCCATTCTTGACAGGGTACCGCATCGTTGGGCCCTTCTGCCACCATCTTTCCATTTTGACTTGCGGGAACTCTTGTAGGGATTTTAGGAATCGTTACCATCCGTCCTCCATCTACATGCTATCTAGGGTCTAATGGCGCTGAGGAGTGAGTCCGTTCTCACTGCGCGCCCCTCAACTCGTACGTGACCAGCTCCGTCATGGCCCACCTCCTACGCCCTCACGCATTCCTCTTGAGCAAGCGGATCAATGCTTATCTGCTCATGCGTGGTATTCTTGTCGGAAGTCGACATCGTCGTCGCTTCCCTTGTGTGTGATTTACCCGTACTCTACGACCCTCCATGTTCCTTTGTGTGTCCGTTGGTGAACCGTCTCACTTGTTTCTACACACACTTCTCACAACAAATTATTAGTAGCACTGTTCTCAACAATCATCATCTGGTTTCTAACTCTAGCATTGTTAAACATTTATGATTTATTCAAACTGCTCATTCATCTTATTACGTATACATTTCGTTGCCAAATACATAATCACCATACAGCTAGTCGTTAAGCATTATCCATCAACATAATTTTCCATAGTCATAGCTAATCGTTTAACATATGCAATTATTCATTTACCTCAACAGTTCAGATACACATACACAAAAATAAGGTCAAAGGGTTATTTAATTAATGTTTCAATCAGCCGGGTCACTCAGCAGGTGCCCTCAATGTCTACACAAGTCTAGGGGCACTACATACAGCCCTACTTATTTAGAACTTCGTCCCGAAGTTCAGAATAAAATGGAAAGCTACGACGCATCTCAGTTGCGTCCTCCCAAGTCGCATAGCTAGGACTGTAACTGTCCTACTGCACTTTGACTTGATCAATCAAGGCTAATCATTAAGCAAGAAGTAATCAATCAATTATCCCACTCCACACATATAATTTAATTCCTTAATTCATTTATCAATTATTGTCGTCATTCACATCTTCAGGTTTTCCTCAATCATTTAAGACATAACAAGACCACTGTATTGAATTTGTTCAGTCAGGTCACTCGAGGTGCCCTTAAGGTCCACAGTCATTCTAGGGGCATTACATACCCTCATTAGTGTAATCAGTTAAAGCACCAAGGCGGGCATTACATACACCCCCTCTTAAATAGAACTTTGTCCCGAAGTTAATTTGTTCTTGTACTTTCGATGCTAGGATTTATCTTACTTTCTATTCTCATCTTCTTTCATTCTATTCTATTTTTCTCCAACAATCATGGCTATAAGCACAAGTGGTTCAAGTCATTATTTCCTATATCATTTAGTATGGTTCCAATACATTCTCAGGAACTTAATCGTAACTTCGCATAATATCAATCCAATAATACTTTTAATAATTGTCAGTCCCGACTAGATTTCCTATCTCTTATTCATTCATGAGGGTCTACGATGTCCAAATTTTCAACAAGCTGCACTGCGTCAATAGCCACCCAATAGTTTATCAACATAACAAATCCAAGTAAGGTTTCAAATTTATTTGGTTATTTTCCCTCCAAGACAAGTCACGGACTCAATTCCAAAAGACTATTTCCAAATCTCCAAATGTTTTAATAATGTTTGGTTCTCAATAAGATAGGGTTCGAGTCGTCGAAATTTAGTGACTTAGTCAAAAATTTAAAGCTTACCTCTTAGTCCATTCATCATTAACATCATGTCCAAGTTAATGAGCTTATCACGTCCTTATTCATTTCATCATTTATGTTTTCGTCATCCCCATCAAGTCGTACTATGTTCGTTTTGTCATCCTCATCGAGTTCTATCTCGAGCTAGTCGTATTTAATGTAGGGACTCCCATTTCGGGTTCCCCCCCAAAAAAACAACTTCTTGCAAGGTTTTCTTCTCTTCCTAACTTAAGCACAGTTAAGATTCTATAATTCAAGTAAGTTTAACTTCTCTCTTTTCACAATTCAAAGCACGATTACAACTAGTAGTGCATACCTATGAAGCCATCGCCTTGATTTCAGAAAATAAGCATTTACAACCAATCGATAAAATTCTTGACGCAAGACCCCTCATCAAAGTATATGAACCCTGAATATCATTCAAACTTTTATACTAGGAAATTTAGTGAAGAATAATTCTAACCTGTTCGGGAAGCTAGAAATATTCTTGCCGAGGATGAAGAAGTAAAAACCCCAGCTTTGACTTTTCTATGTCGATCTTTATGCATCACCAACGAACCCAAATGTAAGGTCTCTTGTCATGAGCAAGGGAAAGAAAATAAATAAATAAAAATTGTACTAACATCCTTCGTATCAAGTGTAGGTCACGAACTTAGCTTGGAAGACAATTATCACCATTAGTATCCAATCTTTTTATGGAATCATAATTAGCATAACAATCATAGGTCATGATTTAGTTACTTTAATCCATAACTTCAAACAAATCATTTAATACACATATCATATTCTCTTCCTTAGCTTACTGAAATCCATCTAACGAATCATCCAGGTTTCCCATCTATAAGATTCATAATCACCTTACGACATGGTTCTGAATTTAAAGATTGGTGTTTTCCTCAGAAGTGAATCTTAGAACAAAATCAAGTAATACTTTGAAATTCCTATCTAATCCATTCCCTGACACAATTCCCAACGATTCTAACTTTTCATAGGTAATATATTACTTAAAGCATATGTAACTTAACCATAAGACCCATCGGTGCAAATGTAATTCTAATATAAGTACCATGGAGATTCTAACCATAGGAATTCTTAAAAGCAAGGTAATTCTCAACCATGTGCATATTAAATATCATATAATAATACTTACATTCCAACCTTTAACATATAAAGTATTTAATGATATATAATAAGACCTACATTCCAAATCATATCAAGTGTGAATGTATCTATGGTATAAATGTATTTGTGATATTTCAACCATAAGAACTCTTACGTGTACTACAAAATCTTATCCTGTACATGTTGATAATACCTCATAATATTTTGCATTCAAAAGTATGTAAAAATATAATGGAATTTCTAAATTCAATGAATCAAAATTCTAACTATAAGAGAATGCCATGCAATTCCTAACTAAGTGCATAATTCCTAACATATGATAATGTTTACCTTGAATCTACAATTCTCATATTACCTTAATAATATAAGGCATTCTTAAGTAATAATGATGACAAATTTATTGTGCCCTATCTAAATAAGGTGCATCTATGAATTCATCTAATTCCTACCATTTCCTTTATGTAATGTGCATCCATGCATTCAATCAATCCTTAACATTTCTTTTATTTAGTATTAAAAATACATCCAACATTTGTATTAACATTTCCTTAAATTAAATGCATCCATGCGTTTAACTATCACTTTCATTATCATTTGCTTCTAATCCAAATCGACATAATAAAGAATATAATATCCCACCTACTTGACTATGACTTTAGCAATGACCCATACTAGGAATTTCCTTTTCGACAATTGTTGACACCATGTAGTAACTTAACTTCCAACTATACTTGGTGCGTTTTCTTTTACTATGACTAAAGTAATAACTCATTACCCAGATATCAGTTTAAAGGCACAAATATATACTTTCAATTCATACTAACTACATTGGTGAAATTTCCCACCAACCTATTATTTAAATATCATTGAAAAGACATAAGCATATATTTTGAATTCAAGTTAATTAGAGTATCCCAAGTTTATAGGGCGTGAGCTTCCACCCTACCCTTTAAGGTATTCCTATGAAAGGGGTACAAGAATTTATAATGCAACGAAAATCTTGGTGACCAAATAAATTTATAAATAAAATAAAATAAAAATTACAGGGAATTACGTTCGCTTCCAGATTTGAACACAAATCAATTTTGAAAACAGAATTTCAGAGAAGTAAATTTTGATACCCAATTAAATTTCCGAATTAAAAGTTACAGGGCATTACATCTCGCTTCTAGGTTTTAAACACAAATAAATTTTGAAGACAAAATTTTCAGAGAAATAAATTCTAATATCCATACAAATCATTTAATACACATACCATCTTCTCTTCCTTAGCTTACTGAAATCCATCTAAACCATCATTCAGGTTTCCCATCTATAAGATTTATAATCACCTTATGACATGGTTTTGAATTTAAAGATTGGTGTTTTCCTCAGAAGTGAATCCTAGAACAAAATCAAGTAATATTTTTGAAATTCCTATCTAATCCCTTCCCTTGCCACAATGCCCAATGATTCTAACTTTTCATAAGTAATATACTACTTAAAGCATATGTAGTGTCCTTCCTTCTATGTTTTTTTTTGTTTGTTTTTGTTTTTTAAACTCTATGGTAACACATACACCATATTTTAGTCTAACAATATCTCATCCCACTTTAGGTTCTTTTAGAGTGTATACATTGGATCATCCTTTATTCTATTACATTATTTTCCAACTATATAACATGCAACCTATCCATATGAAATAAAAGAATATACAATGTAATTCCCAAATTCTACTACGTATACAAATATAAATACAATATATCTCCAAGACTATAGATATATCAATGCTTTTCTTCTTCATACACATAAACATATAATTTACAATTCTTCTAATATAAAAGTGTATTCTCCAAATTATATAAAGTATCCCCTTTCCCCAATTTATATCCAATACAATGCAATTCTTTCATAATATAAGTAATAATCTAAAAACACTCTTTCATTCACAATTGACACTTCTTAGCATCTACAACTACATACACTAGGGCTATGGTTTAGAATGATGACTAGAATTCATAATGTATCTTATTCTTTATCTAAAAGAATAAAAGATCAAGCTTCTCTTAACATCTATTATAAACTACATTAATTCCAAGTCGAACTTCGACTAAAAGATATGTAATTTCATCTAAACATTAATATCCTAAATCTAGAATGCATTCCGATCAGCATACAATCTCAACATAAATTATGACATCATGTATATTTCCATATCATGTAAACATAATATTTTGATGCGAGTGGAATCTACATAAGTTAAGAACATAGTATGTCCCATACTATGTATTGTATTTCAACTATATATGTCTATAAAAGTTATACACTTTAAAGTAATGGCACTTAGTAAAATCCTTGTCTTTACTCACCCCCCTTTTTATATAAGAATATAAAATAAGGTCATATTTCATTTAACCTTTATATAAATGTAATGCCTTCACTTATATCTCACCCACAAAATTCCTTATCTATGTTTGTATTTTACTAGCATAAGAATATAACTCTCGACTCCAATCATAACCTCTAGTTCCTCCGTATTGTATTTCAATTAAATTATTAAAAGAAAGGTATTTCAACTAACACTTAATAGACATAGCACTTATTTCACTTACATCTTAATTCGCGGGTGAGAATAAATCTTACCTATATCTTCCAGTAAACTATAACATAATCATTACTTAAAAAGTGGAGAGGGACTCAACGTGTTCACCTTCTTCGGATATAAATGTATTGAGTTGTCACCATAAGAAGAACTTATCCCTTAGGAAATGTTTACGATAAATCTAACACATATTAACATCTTAATTTGATAGCTGAATCTATGAGTTTATTCAAGTAACATACTTCGTTTAGTCTTAAATAAACAATTATATTTTCATCTTTTAATAAAAGAAATTCTGCTCAACCAACAGATTACGGAACAAGAAGCTAGACGACCGATAGTTGGATTCCCATGCAGTAAAAGTGGACGCCACTACTGATTTAGTGGATTCCCTGTGGGCTCATACTATCTCTGAATTTTGCATTGAGGTCCAGGTCGAGTTAACTCTACCTAAGTTGTATTATATTTTCTGAAAACTAAACTCCTAAATAAACGTGATTTGTCCCTTCTTTTGGATGTAACTACAAATTAATGAATTGGGATTTGCGATCCGGGTGTACACCATTATCATCGCAGAGATCAATAATGGATGGGAACAGAGTTTAAGTTAGCAAGAAGTGCAGCTTACAAATAAGCATAGTATATGCTACATTTCTCCACATAAATTTAATCTCTTATGAATTAATTGGACCGCAGGTGAAAAGGAGAACAACATACTTGATATACTCATAAACAAGTAATGCAAGAATAATAAATTAGCCATACTATAAACTGAGCTTAAATCTGGGGTATCAATTGAATGTAGAAGAAAGTTAACACTTTCCACTCATTATTGAAGGCGAATGAGGTAAGATGGAAGGGTCAATTCGCCATGATCTGGGCGTTCAAATCCTTCACAATTTTTTTTATTTCATTTAGAAAAGAAAATAAACAACTCAGAGGGGGAGACTTCCTTGAGCCGGTCGTTTAGCTATTCGGAGATCTTAAATTTGGGGAAGTATTCTGATTAGGTGATTAGGTAGTAGATGAATTACTTTCCCCTTTTATAACATATTCAATGGAATTACACTAAATAGGCTTAGATGAAGATGTGAATTCGGATCCCCGACAGAAGATCAATTTGACAGATGAATTCTGGAAACGCCAATAATCCTTTGATATAAATTTAACAGAGACTATAAAATTCAATCTACAATTTGCATCAAGAATTCTAGGTCGCAAATAAATTCTTGAAGTAAGAACTCAGAGAACTTAAAGATCAAGGTTGCAATTAGTAACACTGAAGTTTTGGAAACGCAGATAATCTTTAGACATAGATTTGGCAGTCTTTAAAAGAAAAATCGATCTACAATTCGCATCAAGAATTCTAGATGGCAAATAAATTTTTGAACTAAAAACACAGAGAATTTAAGATCAAGGTTACAAACACTGAATTTCTGGAAACGTCATTTTCTTTTTGACATAGTTTTTGCAGAGACTTTAGAAATCGATCTACAATTTACAGATGGGATTGTAAAATCAGGGGAAAATGCCATTCTAATTTCGAATAGAGCGCAGAGACTTATAAAGATCAACCATGGAATCATTGTATAATATCCCAAGGTGTAGTCCAACTCCAATAAAAAGACAATAAGCCGAGAGTCACCTAACACGAGGAAAAAGAAAAAGAAAAAATAATGGAAAACAACCGTGATCAAAATCTCAGATCGAATTGGAGGATAACACAGAGGATAAAAGAGAAGTTAGATCTCAGTAGTCGTATAGATCTGCGGATCTATCTTTATTTCCGCACTATCCTATCCTCTATAATTTTTTTGCAGAGAGGAAGGATTTGCCAATATAAGAGTCCCTTGTGTAGTGCTCTGGTTTTTACAGCAGAGCACTCTGTAAAATTTCAGGTTTAATTTTCTACGTTTTAACTTTACCAGTTTATGGAAGTAAATTTCTAAGAATTTCTATGTGCCGAAATAATATTTAGTGTACTGTGGTGTTTTCACTAACCTTACATTCGTAATTTAAAATAAACAAACATATCGTTATTTTCTTTTCAACAGCATAAGAATAGGTTTCACAACTTAGTAAATCAGTAAATAGCAGTAAATCAGTAAATAGTAAGTTTGCATGTTTACAGTAAGATTTAGCATAATAGTAAATAACGGAAATTACCTGATGCTGATGCTAACCGTAAGTTGTAGCAGGTTGTGTAACCCCTTAGATAGCCAAACTGAAGTGTCCACCCTACCGACCAGCTATAATCTTGCTGGCCCTTGGAAATCAAAGGATTTCCAAGCCCCCGAGCCCACAATCTGATAATCCCGAGAGGAGTCTTTCCTTCTGTTCTCAAAATCCTTCTGTTCTCCAATCAAACTTTCTGTCCTCCCAACTTCTGTTCTCCAAACTTCTTTTCTTCTCCCATAAAAAAAAAACCTCCCCTTCTCCAAGCTCTCCCCCTCTATATAACTTCCCTTCCTCGAGAATATCTTGGGCTTACTCCACCGCCCCAAAATCCCCCTCTCGAGCCCCTCAACATTTACCCCTCTCCCTAGTTCATTCATCCACGTCTCATTATAAAAATGTATAATTAATTACTCTTATGGAAAATTCATTTGGTTTTGGATTGACGGTCGTAATTATTTATTACGGTGGGAATTATCACCCCAAGGTTATCCATTCGAGACAAGTTTCATTAAATACAAGTCTATCCGCCATCCTTGATATTTTAATGTTATTAATGTAATTAATAAAATATTATATAGTTAGTTGCCCCTTGTCAACTTGGACATGATGTGTCTTAATGATCCACCTTATCCGTCGAGACTACTTAGCTTGAGGTTTAAATTCCAAGATTAACATTGAATAATTAAATATCCATTTTCCATCACATCACGTTTATTCCAAAAATGATTATCTTATTATGGCTAACTTTTGAAATGGAATTAATCACACAATATTAATTTATAAATCAATATTTTAAATCTTACTTATATTGCATTTGTTACGATAGGGATATAAATGTTGCTGGAATATCATTTATTAATTAATAATAATAATTGAATCACCCTTTGACAATAATAAAAGGTGAATCAATCATAGTATTCTTAATTATTTGTTTATCACATGGGTACCCTATCATCAACACAGCATCCTTGTTCTTATAAACAAAGCACTTGTGAGGGCTTAAACAATTTTACTAATTAATTAGACACTATCATTACCCTATTCACAACAGTTCTTCTACGACAATGTTAACTGACGATACTTGTCTTAGTTTATTATTACAATGTTTTCATATAATTTCTAATTCACTTATTTACACATTGACAACCTAACCATTCATTACCTAAGTTGATTGATGTATCCTTAACTGAGTTATCTATGAAATTTATACTACTATTCAAGCATGACAAGTATGTTATACACCAGTAATATTGTACACGTACAAGGTGTGCATGCATGGCCAGTGTATGCACATGTCGGACATGTACTATAAACAAACCCCATTCCGCCTATGCATACTTGCTAACTAACAATAGTATCTACCCCCATGCAGAAGAGCAAGCATAATCTATAGTATAATTACTTTAACATCCTCGGTTATTTAACAGTTAACCCTTTACGTTTTAACATCATTGTCTTTATGTTTACATTAGTTTAATCAATCAAGTACAGGAAGGGTGCCTACTTCCACTAAATCGGAATCAAGGAATACTAAACCCCCAATAGTGCTAACTAACACATCCTCCCATCATAACCTACGTCCAGCATCCTCCCTATCCTTCCTCTGCTAGTACAACAGTGGATGTCGGACTCACCGATCTGACCACACAGAACTTGAGAGCGATAGCGTCGGCTGAACAGCGGACCTATCCTCCCCTAGCAGGCATCCGACAATCGTCATCACAACAACATGGGGAGCGTGTCTCAGCACGGCCCTCCCACGACCTCGGGTCTCATGGAAACATAGGGTGGGAAACACATCCATCCCTCTCAACATACTGGGCCTACGCCCTTATCAACTCATACTTGCTGCTATCGGGATTATCAGTTTGTGTTATCGTATCCTCATTTTGGCTGCTAAGGTTTGCTGTATGAACATGTTTTTCCTTTCCAATGTATATCAGATCAAGTAACTGGCTATCCCATAGCCCTTGTGTCCTGTAGGTTACTGTTTTGCAAAATACAATTTATAGAAAGCATTTTCCATTGATCGCCAATTGATCCATGTTATCAATTCATTTCATGTAACCTTTTAGCTCATCATAGATACATATAACATTTCAATAATTCATATAAGAAGATGGTATCCACGTACCGAATCATATATTTCACATTTCATTAAGGAAAACATATAAACATATACTGCAATCGTAAAATAAGGAAATCATATGATAATCATGACATCATAACTGCATAACATAGTAACATCATAATCATGGTGAAATCATAAGACAGAGTAACATCATATAATGAGGTCCAATATAGTTTACTCAGTCAAGCTGAGTTCGACAAAATATATAAGAAATAAAGTATGGTGTGTCTAACTAATAAATATGCCGAATCAAAATATGGGCATTACATACACCCACCCTTCGGGAAACTTCGTCCCGAAGTTATGGTCAAAATAGTGAGGGAAAATCTCGACGCATGGTCTCTGCGTCCTCCCAGGTAGCAGACCCGGGGCTATACTTGTCCCATTGGACCTTAACTTGGTCCACATGGCGACTACGGAGCTGTCGAACCCTACGATCAAGTATACGTAATGGTTCGACCCTGAAGGTTCCCTCGTCCGAGACCTGCAATTCCTTCCAATGAATTTTGTGAGTCTCATCAGCTATGTAATGTCGTAATACAGAAACATGAAATACATTATGAGTTTTATGCAAGTGGGGTGGCAGCGCGAGACGATAAGCAACTGGTCCGATTTTCTCAAGAATTTCAAATGGACCTATAAAGCGAGGTGACAACTTGGTACCCTTCCCAAACCGAATGGTACTTTTATTTGGTCGGATGCGAATAAATACACGATCCCCTACTCCATAAGTTCTATCTGATCTGTGTGCATCAGCGTAACTCTTTTGCCTATCCTGTGCTTCCTTCGGCCGCTGCCTAATCTGTATCACTTGCTCCTCCATTTCCTGAATCAATTCAGGCCCAATTAAAACTCGATCCTCTAACCTGTCCCAACTGAGTGGTGTCCTGCACGGCCTCCCATACAACGCCTGATATGGCGGCATACCAATGGAGCTGTGATGACTATTGTTGTATGCAAACTCCACTAAAGGAAGATATTTATCCCATTGTGTCTGCTGATCCATAACATACATCCTAAGCATGTCCTCCATCACTTGATTCACCCTCTCAGTCTGTCCATCTGTCTCGGGGTGATAAGCTGAGCTTAAGTTCAACTGTGTCCCTAATGCTGACTGCATGCTTGTCCAAAATCTGGAGGTGAACTTAGGGTCTCTGTCAGAGATTATCTTTTTAGGAACTCCATGAAGACGTATAATCTCATTTATGAATACCCTTGCCACATCTGTCACATCATAGGTGTCTCTGACTGGAATGAAGTGAGCACTTTTGGTCAGTTTGTCGACTACCACCAAAATAGCATTATGTCTCAGAGATGTGAGTGGTAATCCTACAACGAAGTCCATGGAAATGACTTCCCATTTAGTCATAGGGATATCATGCCGTTGTAGGAGACCGGCCGGGTGACGATGATCTGCCTTCACTTGTTGACACTCAAGGCACTTCGAAACAAAATCCACTACATCCATCTTCATACCTGGCCAAAAGAAGAGTTGCTTCATGTCAGCATACATCTTCTTCACCCCTGGGTGCGCACAGTAATGTGATCTATGGGCCTCTCTAAGGATTGTTTTCCTGATATCACCTTCCTTAGGAACATACATCCTTCCCTGATACCGCAACAATCCATCTTCCTCAAGATGGTACCCATCATACTTCAATTCCTGTTCCTTTCCATTCTGAATAGCTGAGGTTACTTTTAGATACCAACTATCGCCCAATAGTTGTCCTAGTACCCTTTCCCTCAAGTCAACCTTCAAGGGAATTAAGGAGAAAAGTCTCGGCCTTTGGCTTAGAGCGTCTGCCACCACATTCTCCTTTCCTTTGATGTAAGAGATACCAAAGTCATACTCACTCATGAACTCACTCCATCTCCTTTGCCTAGCATTCAAATCCCTTTGGGTAAATATGTACTGCAAGCTCTGATGGTCTGTTTTAAGGGTGAAGCTTCTACCAACTAGGTAGTGTCTCCATAACTTTAGTGCCAACATTACTGCTGCCAATTCTAGATCATGCGTGGCATACTGCTCCTCATGAGGTTTCAACTTTCGAGATGCATAAGCTATTACCCCACCTTCCTGCATCAACACCGCTCCTAATCCTTGCTTCGAGGCATCGGTGCATACCATGAAATCTTTATCCATGTCTGGTACTCGCAAGATCGGTGCACTTGTCAACAATTTTTTTAACTCTGTAAAAGCGGCATCGCATTCATCGGTCCATTCATACCGGATTCCCTTGCGTTGCAAGGTGGTAATAGGTTTTGCAATTTTAGAAAATCCTTCCACAAACCTCCGGTAATAGCCTGCTAACCCCATGAAGCTACGCACCTCATGAGTATTCCTTGGAATTGGCCAATCTTCAATGGCCTTTACCTTTTCTGGGTCTACAGAGATCCCTTCACCTGAGATGATGTGCCCCAAGTAGTGAATCTCTTTTTGGAAGAAGGAACACTTTGACAATTTACCATAAAGTTTATGTTCCCTTAAGCATGTCAAGACTGACTGCAAGTGTTCCTCGTGCTCCTTCTCATTCTTAGAATAGATAAGAATATCATCTAAGAAGACTTGAACAAAGCGGTCCAAGTATTTTCGGAAGACCCCATTCATGAGGCTCATGAATACAGCTGGAGCATTGGTCAAACCAAATGGTACCACTACAAACTCGTAATGCCCAAATCGAGTTCGAAAGGCAGTCTTAGGAATGTCGCCTTCCTTGATCCTCAACTGGTGATACCCTGATCGTAAATCAATCTTTGAGAAGACTGACGCACCTTTCATTTGATCAAAGAGGTCATCAATTCTTGGTATGGGATACCTATTCTTCACTGTGGCTTTGTTCAAATCTCTGTAATCTATGCACAGTCGTAGGGATCCATCCTTCTTCTTAACGAAGATCACTGGTGCTCCCCACGGCGAGATACTAGGTCTAATCAGTCCCAAATCTAGCAATTCTTTTAACTGGATCTGTAACTCACGGAGCTCTGGAGTTGTCATTCTATAAGGAGTTTTTGAGATAGGTTCTGCACCAGGTTTTAGTTCGATTGTGAAATCGAGCTCTCTTTCTGGAGGTAGTCCTGGTAATTCCTTCGGAAAGACATCCTTGAACTCAGAAAGTACTCGGTAAGAATTCAAGGAAGGTCCTTTACTATCGCTCACGGCCTCCACTACGAATAACTGGCATCCTTGTCTTAGGCACCGCTTAGCTTTCACCATAGAGATGAAACGGAGGGATACCTTCCTCTTCAAGCCTTGGATTTGAATTGTCCTTCTCTCGTCATCGAGGCACAACACCATCTTCGCATAGCAGTCTAAGAAAGCTCTATGGCCTTCTAACCAATCCATGCCAATAATGAGGTCATAAGTCCCCAAATTGGTGACATAAGCATCCAACTTAGTGGTGCAAACTCCTAAGTCAACCTCACAACTTCTCACTTTAAGACCTACTGGTTGCTTTGCTCCTGAAGCCATTTCAACCAGTTTGAAATCCTCGTGCTCGTAGGCTGCCAACCCACATTTATCTAATGCAAATGGTGAAATAAAACTATCAGTTGCTCCTGGATCAAACAAAATTTTAAGTTTGACATTGTTTACATTACCAGTGGATTCTACTACGGTAGACTGATGTTCTGCCTGGTGGTTATGCACCGCTGCATGAATCCGATGACTGTTACCCGAACTATCCATGGGTGCTTTTCCTTCCGTGTGCCTGCTGCTTGACTGACCCTTGGGACAGTCTCGCTGGAAATGAGGACCTCCGCATCCCCAACAAGAGAGATTGGGAGGGGCTTGCCTGTTGCTCGAAGGAATCCTCTGAGATGAGTTCCTTCCCATGGTTCCTCTAAAACCCCTTGCTCCTCTATAGGAACTTCCCTGCGTACGTCCCTGGCTTTGGTGGGTTGCGGACGATGCCTGCGAGATTGAGTTAACTGAAGTATTACCCCTCGGTGTGAACCTGTTACCGTAAGGAGGAGGCCTAGATTGTCCTCCCCTGAAGTAAGGGCGTGACGCCTTCCCTGTAACATACTGATTGGTTCCTGTCAACTTACTACCCCCCTTTTCCATCTGACATATCAGCTGCATAACGAGCATACTCAACTGCCATGGCAACTGAAGTTGGCTTCCACATCCGCACAGCAGCTCTAATCTTGTAGTTAAGTCCATACACAAAACGCTCTACCTGACAATCATCTGCATCCAGGTAAGGAACATATTTTACTAGTTCCATAAACCGAGATTCATACTCCTCCACTGTCTTGTCTCCCTGTACTAAGGCATGGAGTGCACCTGCCTGTTCTTCCTTGTAATAATTTGGCAAATACTTCATGTGGAACCTCTCCTCGAACAGTTCCCAAGAAGTTGTAAGAGGAGTAAGGTGCAACTGCTTCTCGAGATCTGACCACCAATTCAAAGCATCACCTTTAAGCTGAAAGATGGCCATCCTAGCCTTGGAACTAGATGTGTACTCATTCAATGCGAAGCATCTCTTCATGCCTTCCAGCCATGCTTCGGCATGCTTACCAGGTCGTCCTCTTGAAAACTCTGGAACTTTTATCTTTTGTAACTCCCTCGATATGTCATGAAGCGGTTCCAGTCTTGGGCCATGTGCCCTTTCAGAGTTCTCTCGACTCACTTGAGTGGTTTCCACCTCGGCGGCCCTTTCCGACTGCCGGTTCATCGTGGTCATAATAGCCTCCAATGACCTCATTATGATCTGCATTTCTGGTGTTGAGGTTGGTTGTCGCGGTGTTGGCGGTGATGACGGTGGCGGAGGTGGCGGCGACGGTGGTCGACCTTGACCCCGACCTCGACCTCTGCGTGTTGTTACCATGATTGGTCCTGATTCATGGAGTAAAACATCACATCGTTTAGTTTCTAAGGAGCGTGTTAGTTGATCTTCAAATAGATGCTTTTCAGAAAAATAAGCTATAGCTCACTGCATTTTAATGAGGCCATCCGACACTAAATCTACTAAAGATTCCTACGTAAACTCCAACCTCGATTTGCAAATTTCAAATGGATATTTGGAATAACATTCTATTCGGCATCAACCCTGACATTTATTTAATTTTTAAACGTTTAGGGTTTAACCTTTATTAATCTCATAATCATTAACCTTATTTTATAGGTTTAATCATCAATCTCAATATAATTAACCTTATAATTTTAAAGTCCATGATGAACTCTTTAATTAAAGTTTTATGAGTAACTTTATATTTTTAATATTAAATTTTAATTCTTCTCAAAACTTAGGTTATACACTATATAAATGTATACCAAATTAAATTAAATAAAAATGATGCTAACACTATATAAATATATATATACGAAATTAAATTTAAATAAAGCAACGCTAACACTATATAAACGTATACAAAATTTAATTAATTTTTAAATAAAATGATACTAACACTATTTAAATATATATATACGAAATTTGCCAAAACTTAGGTTATAACATTAAAACTAAATTAAAATAAATAAATAAGGAAAATTTACTCGACCGCTTAGCCCTTTTCACTCGGCTGTCGGCTAAGCAAAAGGTATGGCCACGCGGCTCTTCGTGTCAGTTCACCACCATGCAAGAGTGGGAAAACCCTAAAATAGGGTCACTCTCCAAGGCGCGGCCATTTCCACCCTCTCTTTCGGAGTTTTAGCTCTGCAACTCAATGCAAGCTCGCTTAGGGTTTCAGAAAGGAAGGAGCTCTCCATTTTCTACTGCAGAACACTACTGTTTGTCCGACCTGCTTTTATAAAGAATGGACGAGCTTTACCCTTTCATTTCTGGTTTTTATGGCTATTGTAGTGCGTTATCTGATTACTGTTCCTGTTATGTTTCCTTTCTGCGAGTAATTGGTATTCTGAGTGCCTTATTCTATTTCTATTGCTGGCAGTCCAGGGAAATCGAACCTGGGTGGTGGATTGGGGAAATTTTCAGTCTCTTAGGCTTTCTATGAGCCCGGGTTCTCAGAACAGCTCGGCTTAATGAATAATATATATATTTTGTTAGCCTCAGAGCTGGGCTTTGGCTTGCGATATACTGGCTCGATATCGTGGAGCAAGGTCTCAATATTTGGAGGTTAGGTGCTGCTGCCGCGGCCCCAATAATTTTTTTTTTTTTATAAGGAACAAGAGAAGGTAGGTGCGTGAGTGAGCCTGGCGCTTGGGTGTTGGATGTTTTCCGTGGCTGCAAGTCGTGGAACTTGGCCTTCTGACCCGCCAATATTTTATGAGAACAAAGGGAAAGAAAAACGCTTGGTCCATCATCAATGCGGCCCTCATCTTCACGCCTGGTCCTTCATCAGCGCTGCCCCCATCTTCACGCCTGACCCATCTTTTAACGTTGCACTCCATGCTCACGCCTGTCTTGGGAATTCCCTCTCACGCAGCCTCATTCCTCCTGCCTATCCTAGCACGTGATCCCTCTCTACCTGTGCGCCCAGCTATTCCATTCTCATACCTCTGCCTTAGTCCACACATTACCCTATGGGGATGACGAGAGGTGCCCATAACTGATATTTCAAATGCTGCATGTAACTCTCAACATTTTCACATATCTAAGCCCATCTCCTCGGCCCAGCTCAACAGCCCATGTAGGTCCTCCTGTCTATAAAACTGCATCTCTGGCAGCAAGAGCCAGGATATCAGCACAAGAAACAACACCTGGGCATGCTTTCTCCAAATTGCTCTTCATTTCGTCAATAACATCAGACTGGCTGAGAGTGAGGTTGGGAACTGCGTTTCTTTCTGCAGTTTTATTTGGAGGAACCAGCATAACAGATACATCACAGCCCCTCACGAAGCAAATTTAAAAGGCTCTCCAAAACTGCAAAGCAGATAATGCAGCTTTTTCCATTGTAGATTCTGGATGTAGAGGCAGTGCACGCTGTAAAAAAAAGAAAGGGAGATTCCAGATATCGAGCCAGGTCATATTTGTACAGCTCAAAGTGGAAGTGCCTGAGAATAAGCGTAGAGTTTCAATCCTTAAAGGAATAGTCATGGCAAGACGAAACGCTGGTTTGAATTCAACTTTTAGAATCCGGAGACAAGTTGCTGGTGTTGGAGTGGCGTCCGTTTTTCCTCTGTAAGTAATAATAATTGTTGCTCTATGTCTATGGAAATCGTATTCATTGATATCTAGGGTTTACTGCTACGTCTCTACGGTTCTGTGTCTTCTTGTATCTATCGTTGTTTGCAATTCTAGTGTGTGTGTCTTTATTTCTATGTATTTGTATCTGCCTTTCCTGTATATGTATCCCTGTATGTTGATCCTCCTAAAACCATAAGGCTTATTGATTTCTACAGTATATGCCCTAGAATCCTATGATGGAAGCTATAGCGTAATAGATCATTTAAATGATGCCGTTTAATTCTACCTTTCTATGATTTCATTTCTAATGATTTCTGACCATATACAATGAATATGGACATAAATATGTTGTTTGGCCGATTATGAGATAATATTGAAATTGTCTGAATAGCATGATTGTTAGTGAAATGAATAATGAGAAATGAGGAATTTGCGTGATAGATTTATTGCTATCTTAATATTATTGATTCGAAAGTGATAGATAAAATTATTTCTTCGTCTTATTAAAATTTTCTTTTCTCTTCAAACTCAGAGTTCTGTCTAAGTATATGCTAACCTTATTGAGTTGATAAGGCTTGATCTTCGACCAGAATTTGGTTGTAAATAGGGTTAAATACGATCCTTATTTTTAAATTTTTTTATTTTTTTTGGGCTGAAAATTCCCTAGGCTTCCTAGGTTATCTAATCTCTTAAATTAATTAAATCTTCCTGAAATATTTATTGATCGTATATGTTGAGTCCTCTTACCTATTTAATTACATGATCGTTACATAATTCGAGTCTCGATCCCATCCGGTAGCCAGAATAACAAAGATTTATATTTTCCCCCTTACGCAGTTTACTTATGATTTTGGTTTTAAAAGTTTAGATTCTTGATTCATGTTTCTAATTACACAGAGCACGAATCCTCCCTAAGTTTCGACCCATCAATTGTTCTAGGCAATATATAAGAGAAATCTAAGAAACAATAGTAAAGCGATTTGGAAGGTATTATACAAAGGAAGAAAGACTTCATGGAAACTCATGAAATACAGAGATTTATTTCATCATTCAGAGATATTTTAATTTCTCATTATGTAAATTCAATTTAATGCCAGGGTCTGGTTATATATATATATATATATATATATATATTTTTAATGTAATTGTTGTTATCGTTGCGCGGGTACCTTGAAAGATGACTATGGCTGGAGGTCAAGTAGGTAAATTATCAAGTAAATTTTCTAGGTGAAGCATGAATAGGCCTGTAGGTTCAAGAGTCTGAACACAGGCTCTGATACCATCTGTAGTGCTCTGGTTTTTACAGCAGAGCACTGTGTAAAATTTCAAGTTTAATTTTCTACGTTTTAACTTTACGAGTTTATGGAAGTAAATTTCTAAGAATTTCTATGTGCCGAAATAATATTTAGTGTACTGTGGTGTTTTCACTAACCTTACATTCGTAATTTAAAATAAACAAACATATCGTTATTTTCTTTTCAACAGCATAAGAATAGGTTTCACAACTTAGTAAATTAGTAAATAACAGTAAATCAGTAAATAGTAAGTTTGCATGTTTACAGTAAGATTTAGCATAATAGTAAATAACGGAAATTACCTGATGCTGATGCTAACCGTAAGTTGTAGCAGGTTGTGTAACCCCTTAGACAGCCAAACTGAAGTGTCCACCCTACCGACCAGCTATAATCTTGTTGGCCCTTGGAAATCAAAGGATTTCCAAGCCCCCGAGCCCACAATCTGATAATCCCGAGAGCAGTCTTTCCTTCTGTTCTCAAAATCCTTCTGTTCTCCAATCAAACTTTCTGTCCTCCCAACTTCTGTTCTCCAAACTTCTTTTCTTCTCCCATAAAAAAAAAACCTCCCCTTCTCCAAGCTCTCCCCCTCTATATAACTTCCCTTCCTCGAGAATATCTTGGGCTTACTCCACCGCCCCAAAATCCCCCTCTCGAGCCCCTCAACATTTACCCCTCTCCCTAGTTCATTCATCCACGTCTCATTATAAAAATGTATAATTAATTACTCTTATGGAAAATTCATTTGGTTTTGGATTGACGGTCGTAATTATTTATTACGGTGGGAATTATCACCCCAAGGTTATCCATTCGAGACAAGTTTCATTAAATACAAGTCTATCCGCCATCCTTGATATTTTAATTTTATTAATGTAATTAATAAAATATTATATAGTTAGTTGCCCCTTGTCAACTTGGACATGATGTGTCTTAATGATCCACCTTATCCGTCGAGACTACTTAGCTTGAGGTTTAAATTCCAAGATTAACATTGAATAATTAAATATCCATTTTCCATCACATCACGTTTATTCCAAAAATGATTATCTTATTATGGCTAACTTTTGAAATGGAATTAATCACACAATATTAATTTATAAATCAATATTTTAAATCTTACTTATATTGCATTTGTTACGATAGGGATATAAATGTTGCTGGAATATCATTTATTAATTAATAATAATAATTGAATCACCCTTTGACAATAATAAAAGGTGAATCAATCATAGTATTCTTAATTATTTGTTTATCACATGGGTACCCTATCATCAACACAGCATCCTTGTTCTTATAAACAAAGCACTTGTGAGGGCTTAAACAATTTTACTAATTAATTAGACACTATCATTACCCTATTCACAACAGTTCTTCTACGACAATGTTAACTGACGATACTTGTCTTAGTTTATTATTACAATGTTTTCATATAATTTCTAATTCACTTATTTACACATTGACAACCTAACCATTCATTACCTAAGTTGATTGATGTATCCTTAACTGAGTTATCTATGAAATTTATACTACTATTCAAGCATGACAAGTATGTTATACACCAGTAATATTGTACACGTACAAGGTGTGCATGCATGGCCAGTGTATGCACATGTCGGACATGTACTATAAACAAACCCCATTCCGCCTATGCATACTTGCTAACTAATAATAGTATCTACCCCCATGCAGAAGAGCAAGCATAATCTATAGTATAATTACTTTAACATCCTCGGTTATTTAACAGTTAACCCTTTACGTTTTAACATCATTGTCTTTATGTTTACATTAGTTTAATCAATCAAGTACAGGAAGGGTGCCTACTTCCACTAACTCGGAATCAAGGAATACTAAACCCCCAATAGTGCTAACTAACACATCCTCCCATCATAACCTACGTCCAGCATCCTCCCTATCCTTCCTCTGCTAGTACAACAGTGGATGTCGGACTCACCGATCTGACCACACAGAACTTGAGAGCGATAGCGTCGGCTGAACAGCGGACCTATCCTCCCCTAGCAGGCATCCGACAATCGTCATCACAACAAAATGGGGAGCGTGTCTCAGCACGGCCCTCCCACGACCTCGGGTCTCATGGAAACATAGGGTGGGAAACACATCCATCCCTCTCAAAATACTGGGCCTACGCCCTTATCAACTCATACTTGCTGCTATCGGGATTATCAGTTTGTGTTATCGTATCCTCATTTTGGCTGCTAAGGTTTGCTGTATGAACATGTTTTTCCTTTCCAATGTATATCAGATCAAGTAACTGGCTATCCCATAGCCCTTGTGTCCTGTAGGTTACTGTTTTGAAAAATACAATTTATAGAAAGCATTTTCCATTGATCGCCAATTGATCCATGTTATCAATTCATTTCATGTAACCTTTTAGCTCATCATAGATACATATAACATTTCAATAATTCATATAAGAAGATGGTATCCACGTACCGAATCATATATTTCACATTTCATTAAGGAAAACATATAAACATATACTGCAATCGTAAAATAAGGAAATCATATGATAATCATGACATCATAACTGCATAACATAGTAACATCATAATCATGGTGAAATCATAAGACAGAGTAACATCATATAATGAGGTCCAATATAGTTTACTCAGTCAAGCTGAGTTCGACAAAATATATAAGAAATAAAGTATGGTGTGTCTAACTAATAAATATGCCGAATCAAAATATGGGCATTACACCTTGTACATCTCAACCTAATCGCTATTGATCAACGATCGGTTGGATCTACATAATTACTCTTTCAATCCTCGCAATATTCGAGTCTCTCTCGCTTTTCTTAGAGAAAAAAAAAAGAATTATCATTAAAAAAAATGCATATAAATTTAACCCTTAACGCTTTGGGACATCAGTCGAATATATCTATTTGACTGTGGAGAATTTAAAATAAAATCAACAGGACGACTTGATTATAGGAAGGTTCTCTAGACTAGATTCAATCGTGCATGTACTTATGATGAGATAAATCAGTTTCACGCCGATCACATCCGCAGTTATCTCAAGGTTTCCTTAAATTAAGTGAGACATCGATAAGCAGTTAGACTTATGAATTCACACTCGGCGGACAGTGAAGAGTGAAGTATCAAATGAAGCACACAGATGTGTGTAATAATAATAATAGCATAGCTATTGGGTGTTATATAACATAAAAACTCAGAAATACAAATCTCAATCGATCTCTAGATCGATACAGACAATAAAAAAAAAAAACACAGAAACAAAATATTTAGTTGATCCCTGGATCGATAGACACTTGCGGACAAATATGAGTGCAATAATAATAATAGCCCAGAGATTGGGTTCTTCCTTGGATCTGAAAATTGGGAGGTCCTAATATAGATAAAGAGCTATTCGAAAATGGATGCGCAAAAACCTAAAGACAAATATAGGATTGCTTCACGGTTTGTCGGTTGACAATTTTTTTTACTCAAGATGCAACAAATCCTAGAGTAAATAAAAATTGTCCTTCAACTATTCCAATATAACCAGCTCGAGAGAAATTTAAAACAGATATAAGAATTAAACTTGAAATTTTCAAACCTTTTGAAATGCAGCTCCGAATCGTTGGCGAAGTATTCTGCAGGGTTGTCATGGATTCCCTCCAACTTTTCTGAATTTCTCCTCTCGTCATATAATAAAAATATATATATATTTTAGTCCGGTGCCTTCAAGGCTCGACCGGCTCTGATACCAAATGTAGGACCCCTCCTTTAGGGTCCCCTTGAACTAAACCTGAAACTTTAAAAACTTCATACAAACAAATTAGCCATTATAGTTATTGGAAAAATAAAATAAAAGAGTGAATAACTTAACAAAAATAAGCAAACCTTAACCTGTCAACCCGATCCAGCTGGTCCATTGTTGTCTGCGTCTTCTGTAGGACCCCTCCAACAAAGGTCGTTTAACCATAGGCGAAGCAACCGTTAGCTTCGCCACCCAACCATAGGCTCATGCTTTCAGTCGCATGGCCTCCCCCGAGCTTTGGGTCGTAGAGCTCACACAAGTATTTCAGAAATTCAGCTTGGGCTTCCCTTCCCACCAGGATTTCTAAGCCAAACCCTTAGATAGCAGCAAGTCTTTGAGGTATTCGAAAATTATGACAATCGTCCAAATTATGGGCCCTTTACCCATTCCCTGAGCCTTCCTTATAAAGGAAAATCTCGTGCGACACGTGTCGCTTCATGCATAATTAAATATTTTTAATTAACTATTTAATTAAAACACTCACCCATCCAAGTGTCAGTTTCTCTGGGAAGTGCACCTACACCCCTAAGTTTGCTCTAGTTTGTCCCCCAGATATTTTAATCAACTCCTAGCTTTTAGTTGACTAGGTGTCTAATCTATTTTGCTCCTAAATAATAATTTCTATTATTTTAAATGCTCAACAAAATAACTATTCATGTGTAAATGTCTAAGCTATTGTTATGCATTTGCTAAGTAATAATCTAGAGTTATTCTCCTAAGTTTTTATGCAGTTTAATTTAACAATCAAACTCACTAGGATCACGGTGCCACGTCATTGGGCTCCTGGTTCCTTAATTTTTTTATCCCCTGACATGGCACCATTCCATCGGGTCCAATCATCCATGGTTTCCATTCCTTGGCATGGTACCACCTCGTTGGGTCCTTGCGTCCATTCTTTCCGTTCTTGACAGGGTACCGCATCGTTGGGCCCTTCTGCCACCATCTTTCCGTTTTGACTTGCGGGAACTCTTGTAGGGATTTTAGGAATCGTTACCATCCATCCTCCGTCTACATGCTATCTAGGGACTAATGGCGCTGAGGAGTGAGTCCGTTCTCACTGCACGCCCCTCAACTCGTACGTGACCAGCTCCGTCGTGGCCCACCTCGTACGCCCTCACGCATTCCTCTTGAGCAAGCGGATCAATGCTTATCTGCTCATGCGTGGTATTCTTGTCGAAAGTCGACATCGTCGTCGCTTCCCTTGTGTGTGATTTACCCGTACTCTACGACCCTCCATGTTCCTTTGTGTGTCCGTTGGTGAACCGTCTCACTTGTTTCTACACACACTTCTCACAACAAATTATTAGTAGCACTGTTCTCAACAATCATCATCTGGTTTCTAACTCTAGCATTGTTAAACATTTATGATTTATTCAAACTGCTCATTCATCTTATTAAGTATACATTTCGTCGCCAAATACATAATCACCATACAGCTAGTCGTTAAGCATTATCCATCAACATAATTTTCCATAGTCATAGCTAATCGTTTAACATATGCAATTATTCATTTACCTCAACATTTCAGATACACATACACAAAAATAAGGTCAAAGGGTTATTGAATTAATGTTTCAATCAGTCGGGTCACTCAGCAGGTGCCCTCAATGTCTACACAATTCTAGGGGCACTACATCCACACTCAATTAAAGTGCATTAATGGTACACCAAACTCATCTTAGTGGAGGCAAAATTTTTTGTCAACAAGTCTATAGTGGAGTCATGGAGTCAACCCTGTTACAATTCAAAGGGTTCTATTATTTCTTACACTAAGCCCATAGGCATAACCTTTGAAACAATACACCTTCATTTAGTTCACCATAAGCCAATAGTCATGAACCCCATCATGCATAGTCCTTCATGATATTAATTCCCCATGGTAGTGGGATCACCACCCGTCTCTAACACCATAGCAATTACATGGGACTTAGTACCAGCAGTGATCGGAGTGCCAAACATTAGAGGTAAAACTCACCTATATACTTCACCTGTAAAACACGAAGATAATACAGGACGTTAGCAAGATGCTAAGTGAGTCCCGCAACCATTACTCTTACCCATACCTCTCAGCAGTCTTGCCGAGGTCTGTAATTACCCTTCTCGGGATATTATAATAAACCACTAAGGAAATAACATACGTCAACAAGCAGCTCAAGGTGTAATAGATAATCACAATTAAAAACATTGATTCTTAAAAATAGTAAAAAGTATTATGACATTTACATTTTCAACAAATAAGTGCAATCATATCATTTCCACATCGCTTTTGCAACAACTTAAATTTACACATAAGATTTGACCTTGTAAACTAGAAGTCTTAGACTAACAAGTATTTTAGTGCAATCATGTATGTTTTAATGATGTTAGATTTATGAATGAATCTTTTACTGTAAATTGACGAATATTTTAGATAGGGAAAAATTTTAAATTTTTGATATTTTTGGGACATTACAGTAATATTCAAATTTGGGACTATCAAGGTGGCCGCATATTTCTGTTCTTTTCCTCTAGACTGATTCTAGGCTAAGAGCCTATATATGTGATGTAATGGAATGATAAAAGGGTTGAAAATTCTTGTTGAAATTTTTTTATGGGAATTTTGTGTATTGTTCTGTAAGACATTACCGAGCTATATTTTGAATGCAAATTACAGAACCGAGCTTATGTTTTCCAGGGATTCTTGTGTAACTGGTCTTGTAGTCTGTTTTTCTTCTTCTATGTTAATTTTGTATCTCTCATTGTTAATTCCAGTCTGTACCATTCCTCAATACTTTGTGCAGTGTGATAGCTAAGTGGAATTCATAGAAGTATGCTCTGTTTATATTTTTTAAAGTATTTCACCATTACTTTCTCTATTAAAGTTGATGTAGGATTCGTTATTATATGCCTTACATCAATGGGTTGCTTCTTTCTCTTCTATTTCACGAATTAAATTCACTTTGACTAAGAGTTGTTTACTATCTTGCTCCTGTGTTAATGCATTTGTGAAGCCCTTGTGAGCAAATTTACAAAGTTTTTCTAACGTGACTCCATTCCCAAAAAATAGAGATTCATATGTTTCATCCAAACGACATTTAAACCATTTTATTCCAATAGAAATATGATCTTCTGTATTGTTATAATTGAATATCTTGAATGATGAATGCTGGTGTATGTTTTTATTATTGACGCCTTTGATTATTCTAGTTTTTCATGAGCTTATAGAGAGAGCCCTCTCTATTTGTGTTGGGTCAGTAGCACAAGCTAAAGATTGGTTAGTGGTTACCCTGAATTTCCTTCTCTCACAACCTTGGGGGTTAATTTTGGGTGTTAATAAATTGGCACCGTTGTCGGGGACAGATTGTTTTATTATCAGTGGAAGAATGACAAAGGCTTCAGATCTGAAATGTTGATGAAAACAATAGTCAGACATCGAGAAGGTTGTATCATTCACCTGGCGACTCCACTCAAGCGAAATTTCAGTACAAAGTTGACCCCACTGGGAATATCGGTGATCGTGTATCATAATTGACATGTTGAAAAATTCTAATGGTGACTCCACTGGGGAAATCTAGGGTTTCATTGATTCGCAGGCAGATTCCCTCAGTCTTTAATCAGAATTTGTAGACTTCACCAAAAGGAGACCTCAACATCTTTAAAGCATGGAAGAATCAAGATTCAGGTATCAAAACATCAATCTCTTCAAAGAAATCTTGTTCTTCTGTATCGGACTCCTTTTACCTTTATGTATATATATCAAGAAAACCTTGTTCCATTGAAGAGCTCTAGGGATAGAGAGACCCTCCTTTGTATATCCCTCTCTAGATCTTACAAATGTATATCCTCCTTTCACCCCTAGAGATGACCCCATCTCTTCTTCTGAACCTTATAAGATCCATAGCCAGCCTTGCAAATCCCATGAGAGTGAGGATGAAGAGGCTCTCCCTGTACATACTCCTTTGCCTGCTAGATATCAGCCGAGATATGGCCCTTTGAAGCTACCACTTGTTCTCCATGACTATCCTCCCAAATACCACAAATACCTTCCTAGATTTGATGGAGGATCCAAAAGCCTCACTACCGAGAAACATCTTCAAGGCGTTGAACATTTTCTGGACATTTTTGAAGTGGAGCATGATGATGTTTGTATGAGGGCTTTCGCCCAATCTTTCCAAGGAGATGTGAAGCAATGGTTTAGCCATTTGTATCCCTAGTCTATAGATACATGGCAAGTGTTCTCTGATGTTTTCTTGAAATTTTGGGGTAAGAGAAGGTCGTGGGACCTAGTTCTTTCAGAGTTTTACTCCATGAGAATTTTAGAAGGAGAAGTCATGTCCATCTTTAACAGAAGTTTTTCAAGATTCTGTTATGATATGCTGAGGGAAATTCAGCCCCTACAGAATGCCATTAAGATACACTATGCATCTATCTTTCCTCTTGATTGATCTTTGCTTCTATTGGAAAGAAGGTCCCCTAATTTCCAGCATATGTTCATTAATGCTTTGGAGGTTGAAGACAATCTTAGGATGTCTGGGAATTTATCAAACAAAGATAACAATGAAAGGATTGAAGAGAAATCAAGATTTAATGCGAAACATGAACAAGGAAAACTTGCTCTGCATTCTAGTCTTTCCCAAGATAAACAAAGAGATGACCATCCCCATGAGGTACCAAAAGAGGGTAATTCTGATTTATTTTATGAAAATTACAATCAACCGGCTAAGACTTCTGATTTTAAGGAAGATCTCAGCCCACCTAAGTATGATGAGTATGAAGGGGATTGCTTGAAGAAATTCATAAGTATTTTTGAAATTGACAGCAAAAGGGAAGGAGAAGTGTGCAATCTGTCCTAAGAAGCAGACATTTGCCATAAGGAAGTTAAGTGCCAACTAAAAAATCATGTCCCTCTTTTACATTTAGGATTGGTATGTCAAGAAGAATTTGTCACACTTAATATTATGGAAGAAATAAGAGATATTTCTGCTACGCCTGATGAAGAAGGGAAAGCGTTGAACTCTAAGATTTTGGGTGGGATCGGTAATGGTATTCATATTTTTTCTCTAGAGTCAGATGAGAAGTTTCTTCAGTTTTGTCGGTTGTCATATGAGTCAGAAGAAGAGCAGGGTAGTTGAAGCAAAGGGGATGAGTATACTTCTCAAATTCTTTCTGAAACTTAGATTGGTAGATTGCGAAGAGAATTGTCATTTGAGTAGCCTTGTTGTGACATAGATAATGTGCACAATCAGAAAGAACCAGTTAAAGTTTCTCTCATGCCTGGTCATGAAGAAAGAGATATTTTTCATTTTCTTGAAGATCCCTTTGCTAATTTGTTTGAACCATCAGAGAAGATGGGGTTTGGATTGCTCAGGAATAGATGGATTGAAGAATATTTTCAGTCGGAATTACCATTTGCTGGGTTCTTTTTTGAAGAGGGATGGGTTGAATCTGAATTTTAGTCAAGAAGCCATTTGCTTGACTGGCTTCATTGGAAGAGTGAGATAACCTCATTCATCCCTTTATGCTCAACAAATAGAATAAGATCATTTGTATATAAATAAGCTTAAAAAATGAGGCATTTTTATTATTTTCAGTTTTTTAGTAGTATGTCTGTTCAGTCCGTAGCATTTTCAGAAGATTTCAGTATGTTTCAATCTCAGGTTTTCAGTTATCGTTTTTGGATGAAAAATCGGTTGCAGGGTACAATTTGCAGTTCTCAGGGATGGGAGTTGCCCAATGGATCAGGCACCTGGTTTATGGGGTTCCTTGCTACCTCACAGGGAGGATAGCATCCTCGGTTGGAGCCAGTTGTTAGCACCTATATATTTCTTCGCTCTTTTGTAGCATAGGAAATCCGTATATGAAAGATGGAGGGTTAGACCAATACCTGATGAAAGCTTGAATTAATCTCCATCCTCGGTGGTCAGGTGCTAAGACATGAAAAGGAATTGTCTAGAAAAAATCAAATGCAATAAAGGTGGAATAGCATCAGTGGCTAACTATTAATAGGTAAATACAATGACAAATGTAGGTGGAGAATACCTTGAAACCTATAGTTCATAGGCAAAGCATGAACGACTAAGCACCACACAGGTCAGCACCGTTGATCAAAAGTGGGAGCAAGATCTACAGTTTTAAATGGGGCATCGCATGGCCAAGTTGCGAGGAAGAAAGGGAATGTGTAAACACAATAAGCTTTGTTCCGTCGTACAGGTGGCAGCTTAAGAAGGTGTCACAAGGAGAAAGAGCCATGAGCAATGCCATATTGGATGCACGCGATGGTGGGGGACAGGTGCAAGGATCTACGATGGAGGTTATCATTTCAATATCTAAGGGTTCAAGTTAATTTACTACAGAAAGTGACTAATTCTTTGACATATCTACGGTTGGGATTGCAAGGAGAGCCGCATAAACGGTTTGTGGAAGTCGGAAACACACCGAATATAATAAGGAGGACCCCACCAAGAGGTGGATGATCTAAGGGTTAAATAGAACATGAGACCTCACTGTGGATACACGCTTGAGAAGAGATGGAGGGCTCTCATAGATAGTCACATCAAGAAGTAGCACGCTGGATAGCGGCATGGTAGATGCGATGGACTTTTCCTGCCCGACAGGTGTCAATGCCAAAGCCCATAGCATGGAGAAAATACGATATAGAAAAATCTTTTTGGGTGCATGCGATACTACCCCATTGACGCATACGGTTGAGATGAACAACCCAAATGAGAACTAGCAAGATGATTCGACGGTGGAAATAGATGGGTTGTCAAATCAGTGTGTAAAGGGAAAGCAAGATCCGACGGCAGAAAGTGAGCACGTGAGAGATCAATGGTTGAGATTGAGAAACAGTTGGCTAATGAAACCGGGGTTTATGGATACACGGTTATATGTGTGAAGACACCCGTAAAAGTCAACATTTTTATTTTATCTGAAACCCCCATGCATGGAAGATATGTATCAAACGACAGTCGAGGCCATTCCCATAGCCCTTCAGACTGTCTGAGAAAGACAGGAAGGGTCGAGTGACAAAACTTAGTCCGCTCATGGTAGGGAGGCAGGTCGAAGGTTGGTTTCCAGGGAGGTTAAGGATAAATGAGCCCGGGGCTTAAGGTTTGAAGATGCTTGGTTCAGTGAGTTAGTGCTCTGTACTCGTAGCGTTTTTTGTAAGCAATGTTTGCGCCCTTTGTCACGACTCTCAAAGAAAGCTTCATCTTGAAACCATGGGGTTTTTTCAGAAGAGCCGTCGTCACTATTCAGTGACACGTTTTTCCCGCAGATACTGTTAGAGCGTCAATGAATCAAAAAAGAGGTCGGCTTCCAAAATTGGGGGAACAGAATAGCATGGCGGCGTTGGAAAAACCTACCGGCACTAACAGACGGGGCATGTTACAATCTTGATCAACAACAGAGAAGAAAAGGCCAGAGGAAGGTCACTCATGTAGGTTGACAAGTGACCCAAGTGGTTCCAAAGATGAGGTGACTCACATGTTTCGACATGTGCGAGAAACGTGCAGTCAAGTATTGTTACATAAGGGATTCCAGAAGGATATACCCTCAAAGGGGCATCTGTCTACTATCCCGACTAATTATCGGTATGATGGAGGCCACTTCTACATCATCATTTGCTCCGCCATCTATCTGGGAAGCTTTGCCGAGCGCATTGAAGGTCAGCTCAGACCTAGGGCATCATTGTTAGATGGTTAAGGGGTCCGATCAAGTTATCATGGCGGTTGTGACCACATGTATTTGCTTTCATCATCGATGCAGTTTTGGATGTGGTTGTTCTTCCGCCGTGCAATATCAGTACATAGAAAGGATGGTACACCTAGCAGCTTGGGGCATCTTCCAGTTAGGATTGGATCATGGAGAAGGAACAAGAAGCTGCGGTGGTTTTCATTCAAGAACAAGCATTGTATGAAGTGGAGCAAGAACATGCTCCTTGATCTCCTACGATGTTTGACCAAGAAGAATCCAGTTCTGGTTGTGATGATGAGAAAATGGAAAAGCGACAGGTGCCTAAAAAGGTTCAACGTCCGAAAGGAAAGGGAATTGTCGAAGAGAAGGAAGACAACTAGAAAGACATGGAGATCATCCATGATCTCGTACTCCCTACCGAGGAAGTGACACCTCTCCATCCTACTGAAGGGTCACTAGCTGACAGCTCTTCGAAGATATAAGACTTCTTCGATTCGCAAGGCCTATTGAAGACTTCGGAGTAATGTGGCACCCTGCTCATAGTATTTTTGTTTCCCATCTTAGTCAATCTATTTTGGATTTTGACACATATGTAATATTCAGATTTGGGACTGTCGAGGTGGCTGCATATTTCTATTCATTTCCTCAGGATTGATTCTAGGCCAAGAGCCTATATATGGGATGTAATGGATTGATAAAAGGGTTGAAAAATCTTGTTGAAAATTTTTTATGGGAATTTTGTTTATTGTTCTGTAAGACATTACCAAGCTATATTTTCAATAAAAATTGCAGAGTTGAGCTGATGTTTTCGAGGGATTCTTGTGTAACTAGTCTTGTAGTCTATTTTTCTTCTTCTATGTTGATTGTGTATCTCTCATTATTAATTCCAGTCTATAACATTCCTCAATACTTGGTGCAGTGTGATAGTTAAGTAGAATTCATAGAATTATGTTTTGCTTATCTTTTCTCAAGTATTTCACCATTACTTTCTCTGCTAAAGTTGATGTAGGATTCATTATTATATGCCTTAGGTCAATGGATTGTTTCTTTCTTTTCTATTTCACCAATTAAATTCACATTGATTACGAGCTTTTAACTATCTCATCCTTATGTTAATGCATTTGTGAAGCCCTTGTGAAAAAATTTACAAAGTTTGTCTAACATGACTCCATTGCCCAAAAATAGAGATTCATATGTTTCAGCCAAACGACGTTTAAACCATTTTATTCCAACAGATTTCTGATCTTCTGTATTGTTGTAATTGAATATCATGAATGATGAATGCTGGTGTATGTTTTCATTGTTGATGCCTTTGATTATTCCAGTTTTTCATGAGCTTGTAGAGAGAGCCCTCTCTTTTTGTGTTGGGTTAGTAGCACAAGCTAAAGATTGGTTAGTGGTTACCCTAAATTTCCTTCTCTAACAACCTTGGGGGTTAATCTGGGTGTTAACAGAATGAGTTGAGGCATCCACCAAGGATGGATCCCATCATGATGAACAAATTAATAATGAACATGAAAATGGTAATGAAGAAAATATATATGAAGAATTAAATGATAATTCATCCGAACTACTTCGAACTGTTAAAGATTTCAAAGCTGAAATGAAAATTGTTAAGGAATAAAATGAAAGATTTCTGAAGGCACAGGAAGAACTGAATCAAATATTGATAGATAAATTTCATAATAAGGGAAAAGATAAAATAATAGAATCTAAATCGAAATTTGGAACCATGTATTATCAACACAAAGGTAATAAGTTAAAATTCCCTAATAATGAAAGTAATTCTTCTTCTGAAACTAATGTTAAAACACATAGAAAGAAACATAAGTATTCCAGTGACAGTAGTGATAGTGACTGCAGTCCTAAAAAGAGGAAATACAAACCATATGAAGAAATCTCAGGAGAGTTCAAAAAGATAAAACCTTCAATGTTTAATGGAGACATAGAGAAAGGAGAAGAAGCCAAAGCATGGCTATCAGGTTTGAAGAAATACTTCAAAATTTATAACTACCTCGACAGGATGAAAGATAAAATGGCTATTTACAATCTAACTGGGAAGGCAGATATATGGTGGCAGGATA
This sequence comes from Larix kaempferi, assembly GCA_027924585.1. NCBI lineage: Eukaryota > Viridiplantae > Streptophyta > Pinopsida > Pinales > Pinaceae > Larix > Larix kaempferi. The sequence continues at coordinate 28,220,267 of BSBM01000096.1, read as the reverse complement.
TAAAAAGAGTAAAAAGCTTTAAAGAAAAGTATCTAACTTGAAGTACTTTTAAGAGACTATTTAAAAATAAATTTATATCTGAACAATACTATGAAGAAAAGGCTAAAGAATTCTATGATTTAAAGTTAGGTTCTATGAACATGAAAGAATTCACCAGTAAATTGTTAAGTCTATTAAGATATGTACCTTACATCATCGATGAAAATCCAAAGATACATATATTTCTAAGCTACTTACCTTTTCACATCAAGGACAGAATTGAGTATGATAACCGTAAGACTCTTGAGGAAGCCATGAGGAATGCAAATTTATGTTACAAACATAATAGAAAAAGGGAAAGTGTACCTAGATGGAAGGTTAATAGACCAATTAATTTCGAACAAAGAAGGAAGAATTTTAAATTTAACAGGAATGTTGGAAATAAAAATTCTTGAAATTTTCCTAATAGAAATTTTCAGGGAACAAATTCTAAAAGCAATGCACAACAGAATTTTATAGTGGCAAGAAACAGGGATATACATACCTAATAATTACGTTAAAAATAATGAAAAAAAAAGAACTTTTAAAATGACGGGAATGTCAAGGCCACATTATGCAACAAATTGTCCTAATAGAAAAAGAAACGTCAACAACATCCATACAGTGTAGGAAGAGGCAACAGTTGGTCACCTAGAAAGGGAGATGCCCATAATCAATGCATCCTTGGAGAATCGACAGGCTGATCATCAAACCTTAATGGTCAAAATAGAAGGTATGCTAAAGAACATATCCATGTCTATTTTAATTGACCCGGGTGCTAGTTTAAGTTATGTATCACCTGGTATAGTAGAAAATTGTTAATTGCAAGTGGAAACGTTTGAAAAGTCTTGGCTGGTTCAATTAGCTACTAGAACCAAGAGGAAGGTAGTTGATTTTGTTAAAGATTTTAATTTGTTTATGAGTCAGTTTAAGACCCAATTAAAGTTGAATGTATTACCATTAGGATCGTATGATGTTTTAATAGGTATGGATTGGCTAGAAAAGCATAGAGTAGTTTTGAATTCTTTTGAAAAGACATTTACATGCTTGAATGATAATGGGGAAATTGTTGTAGTAAAAAGAGTACCTAGAAAATTTTAGTTAGATAGATTTTTGCTTTACAAATGAAAAAGGTTGTACGTAAGGGTTTTTAAATTTTTGTTGTACATGTTATAAATGATGAACACACAACTAAAGAAGATAAATTAAAACTTGAAGATATACCAATCCTAAGATACTTTTCAGATGTATTCCCAGAAGAAATTACATGATTACCTACGAAAAGAGAATTGTATTTCACCATTTAGTTAGTACATGGCGCTATACCAAACTCAAAAGCTCCTTACCAGATGAATCTCCATAAGCTTAGTGAATTAAAACTACATTTAAAGGAGTTATTAGATAAAAATTACATAAGACCAAGCGTGTCTCCTTGGGGAGCATATGTCATATTCATTGAAAAGAAAGATGATACCTTACGCTTGTGTATAGATTATCATCACTTAAATAAAATGACAATTAAAAACAGATAATCATTGCCCCGCATAGATGATCTGTTTGATCAAGTACACAAAGCAACGATATTTTCAAAAATAGACTTGAGATCTGGATATCATCAAGTCATAATTAAAGATGAAGATATATTTAAAACTGCATTTAGAACCCGATACAGGCATTATCAATTTGTAGTTCTGCCTTTTGGGCTAATGAACTCTCCAGCAGTTTTTATGTGCTTAATGAATAATGTCTTACATAAGTATTTGGATAAATTCGTAATTGTTTTTATTGATGACGTACTAATCTATTCAAGGACTAAGGAAGAACATGATGAACACTCACGAATAATATTACAAGTCTTAAGAGAACATCAATTGTATGCTAACTTTAGCAAGTGTGAATTCTTTAAGGATAAAATACAGTATCTCGGTCATGTGATATCCAAAGATGGAATCTCAGTTGACTCGGATAAAGTAAGGTCAATAAATGAATGGCATGTCCTTAAAGATGTAACAGATGTGCGATTGGGGATCACAGGTTACTATCAAAAATTTATAGAAGTATTCTCAAGAATCGCAAATCCCATAACATCTTTACAGAAAAAGGGAAATAAATTTGTTTGGGATCAAAAGTGTGAAGAAAGTTTTAAAAAGTTAAAAGAACTGTTAACTATTGCACCTATCTTAAAAATTGCAAATCCCAACAAGAACTTTGTTATATGCACTGATGCATGCAATGTTGGGCTTGGCGGAGTCTTAACACAAGAAGGTCATGTAATAGCATATGAATTATGAAAGTTAAAAATTAATGAAAATGATTATGCTACCTACGACTTGGAGTTGGTTGTCGTAATACATGCTTTGAAAATGTGGCGCCATCATCTAATCGGTAGAAGGTTTTTATTAATGACGGATAACAGAGGTCAAAAATATATGTTGGATCAACAAAATCTGAATGCTAGGCAAGCTAGGTTGTTATCTTTCCTTAGCGAATATGATTTCGAGATCAAACATATAAAAGGTAAAGAAAATAAGGTGGTTGATGCCTTAAGCAAAAATGAAAAACCTAATTTTATGGCAGCAGTTAGTACTTATAAAACAGATTTAGAAGAAAACGTTGCAGAAAATGAATATGAAAATATAAAAACAGAATTCAGCTTAAATGAAAAAGATCAAATAATGTATAAAAATAGGATCTATGTACCTAACACACCATAAATTAAATTGTTTATTTTAAATGAAATGCATAAGAGTCCTTATTCAGGACATCTGGGTTATCAAAATATGATAACTATGTTAAGAAATGAGTATTTTTGGCCAAATATGAAAAATGAAGTGGCTGAATACATAGCTATGTGTATTGAATGTTATTAAGTTAAGACTGAGCATCAACACCCAACTAGCTTGTTACAACCATTACCAACTCCATATTGGAAATGGGAAATTATCAGCATTGATTTTATAACAGGACTTCCGAAAAATCAAAAGCAAAATGATTTCGTGATGGTAGTATGTAACATACCCAATACTTGAGGCATTTTATGTTTGTGGAAAAACATTACCTTAAATTTTATTGTAAAGTTCTATATTTGACCAAGTGTCAAGGATGACTCTAAATGATTAATATTATTATTTAATAAATTAAAATAGGAGACACTCACCCAAAGAGACACTCATTTATTGAAAATGGACCACCAAAAGACCTAGACATCTTTTATAATCCATTGAATTTGAGTTGAGGCACACACTTTTTCTGACGAGAAAATTTACCTTCTGGTTTTGCTAGGAATTGCACAGAAGAGATTCGATGAGGGGAAGCTATTAGGATATTTAGACACTTAGGAGTTAGTTAAGATCAACTTGCGTAATATATCTGTTAGGGATAGTGTGTTTCTTTATTATGCATTAGTATGCATTTGTAAATACTTAATCCGACGGTCACGATATGTTCCCGACATAGAGTGATCCGACGGCTCAACTTCTCTTAGATCAAACCTAACCTTGATCTGTGGCTTAACACCCGATTGGTCCATGATCTCTATTTAAAGAGCATGGAGGGTCATTTTTTAATTGATCGATTATGAGAAGCTCATTTGTAACTTTCTTTCTTTGCATAATAAATTGTCCCGTAGAAGCTATTTGGTCGGGGCCGTGGAGTGTTTCTCTCAAGAGGGTTTAAACCACATCAAAACATAGGTGTGTTGATCTGTGATCTGTTTGTGTGAAGTGTTTTCTCTTGGTGTTCGGTTCTTTGGTAGTACCCTGTGTACCCGAACATGGTATCAGAGCTTTTATGAAGTGCCACTTCCGGTTATGATCTAGATCTTGAACTGCTATTGCCGAAACTCAAAAGGGTTTCTAGTTCTGGTATTTCTGTGCATTTCTGGGCTGTGGGAGGTGTTCCATTACGTCCGGAGCATCGTTTCCATTGAGAAATAGTTTTCGTTTGATCGAAAATGGTTCCCAGTTGCTCCATAAACGCGTATTTCATCAGATCTGAAGGTATAATGTTACAGTGACGCATTTTTTTATTTTCTATTTTTAAAAGAAAAAAATCTCATATTTTATCATTTTTTACTCTTAGATTTTTTTTTTTGGGTTTGGATTTTTGCTTTCCCATCTTCGTATTCTCTTTGCTGTGCAACTTGGGTGATCTCGGCAAATTAGAAACAGAAAGGGAAAGGGTTTTTCTCGGCTGTGTATGCTCTTTGCCGTGCACGTTGCGCGATCTCGGCAAATCAAAAACAGAGAAAAAACATAGAATTTCTGGGCAAGCTAACGAGATCTAACTCCACAAGTGTGGAAAAGTTTTTTTTGTTTCGATTTGTGGTGTGTTTTACAGGAAAAATGGCAAGTACGCAAACCGAGCAAGAAGAGTAAAAAAAAAAAAAAAAAAACCTTCCTCATTCCCATATTTTACATACCTTTTAATCTAGCTCACTTGGTTCAAAGTTGCTTTATTCCTTAATAGGTCTTGATTTCAAGTCTTAGGAAGTTACTTTTAAAAGAAAAAGTGCATGCAATTTCTATTTTCAAGTTACTTTATTGTAAAAGCGCATCTCACTTATATAATAAAAAATAAAAATACAAGTCACTTAAGTTTTTTTATTGTTGCGCTATTTAAAAGTAATATCATTGTAAAAGTGAAATCACTTATTTTACAAAAGTGGTTCACTTAAAGAAACTTTCTTGTAAAGTGATTTTCAAAAGGTTCATTCTAGGAAGAGGGGGGTTCTTTTTTTTTGCTGGACATTCTCTAGCTGCCACGTCACTATTAGGGACATATTCAACAGTTTCTTTGTTCAAGCATAACTTCATCATACAGAGTCCGTTTTCAGTGCCGTTTTTTTTTAAACCACCTATTTTTTCGAGCTCTTCACATCCAAGCTATTGGTTTCTGCTTTTACAGCCATTAATTTACAAATATGGCCACCCCTTGTGATATTCTACTTAACAGTTCCAACTATTTCTCATGAAAATCTCGTATGGAGAATGTTCTACGAAGTAGGAGACTTTTCAAAATTACAACAGGGAAGGAAAAATAACCCACTGATGATGATAAGAAAATAAAATGGGCAAATAGATGTGATGAAGCTCGTGGATTGATTGAGATGTCAATCTCTATTGATTTGCGATTCCACATATCTGGAATTCATGAACCTAATGCTGCTTGGGACAAGTTGGAATCTGTGTTTGGTAAACACAATGAAATTCGAGGTCACCAACTCGAAAATGAGTTGATTTCTTTAAATCCAAGTGACTTTTCATGAATTCAAGATTATTTATCTAAGTACAAAACTCTTAAACTCTTATGTGCAGAATGTAAGATTGAGAGGGAAGACAAACAATGCATTGATCATATTCTTTCCAAACTTGGACCTGCATATTCTGTTTTGTATCTGCATTTTACTCTATGAAAGCATCCTTGAATGTAGCTAGCTATCAAGAGCCTAGTCTTGAATCCTTTTGTGATTCCTTGATTAGAGAACAAGATAAACCCATTCATCTTGGAATAATCAACAATGCAGATACATCTGGCAAAGCCTTATTGTCCCAATAGAAAGAAAAGTCCAAGCCTCCCAAGAAAAAAAAATTTCGCAATAATAAGTCAAACAAGGGTCCCAAACCCTCTCAGTCAGCTCCTTCTTTAAAAAATGACAAAGGATCCAAGCCAAAAGGCAAGAAGACTGAGCGTCATTGCAACTATTGCAGGAAAGATAATCATGATGAATCTAAGTGTTTCAAGAAGATGGAAGCCTTGGAAGTAGTAATGAAGAAGCACCACATCAGCCTAGATTCGTCTTTAGAATCTACCTCTCATGGACATGCACTTTGTACTTCTAGTTATTCTTATAATGCATCTTCTTCTTCTACTTCAAATGAATGGCTCAGTGATTCTGGAGCATCTTATCATATGGCTAAGGATCAATCAATCTTTTCTACTATGCATGAATGTAACACCAAACAAATATTTGTTGGTGATGATAGATCTCTAAGTGTTGTAGGAGCTGGAACAGTTCCAGTAGATAATGGTCATTTTAGTGATGTACTATGTGTTCCAAGAATTTCTTGCAATTTGTTATCAGTCTATAAGATCACTCATTCTGGTAAAGGTAAAACTGTGACCTTTACACCACACCAAGTTGTAATCAAGGATTTTAAAGATCCTCAACAGGTCCTAGCTAACGAAATTGTTGATGATATTACTAGGTTGTACAAGTTTAACAACTTTGGGTCATCACCTTTCCCTTCAGTTTTTGTTGCTCATAGTGATACCTTGAGCAAACTTTGGCATGAGTGATTTGGTCACTTAAATTATCGCTCATTGCAACAACTATGTAAAGAAAATATGGTGACAAGTCTTCCGATGGTATCTTGCAGGGATGGTGTTTGCTACGGTTGTGTACTTGGAAAACATCATCAGGACAATTTTGACAAACGTGCCTCTTGGCACGCCTCGGTTCCATTAGAGCTTGTGCATGGTGACTTGTGTGGTCCTCTTCCATCTACTTCCTTTTTTGGTTACAAATATTTATTAACTTTCATTGATGATTACACCAGACACACTTGGGTTTATTTCTTAAAACTTAAGAGCGAAGTATTTAACATGTTCTTGGCCTACAAGGCCCTTGTGGAAAAACAATTTGGTCATCAAATTATTAAGTTAAGATCTGACAATGGAGGAGAATATGTTAACAATAAGTTCACTACTTTCTGCACTGAATAAGGCATCCAACAACATCACACTGTTCCATATACACCACAACAAAATGGTGTAGCTGAGCGGAAGAACCGCACTTTAAAAGAAATGTCTAATTGTATGATCCAATCTAAGGGACTAAGTCTTCAATTTTGGGCTCAAGCCATTAATTGTGAAAATTACATAGTTAATCGCACCCCCACTAAAGCATTACAAGGTATAACACCAGAAGAAGCATGGAGTAAAACTAAACCTGATGTAAGTCACTTCCGTGTGTTTGGTAGTGAAGCATGGGCTCACATTCCTGATGAAAAACGGAAAGCATTGCAAAGTGAAAAATGCATATTTGTTGGATATTTTGAAGATGTAAAAGGTTATAGACTTGTTCAACAACATTCTCATGATATAATCATTAGAAGAGATGTTAAATTTGATGAAAATCTCTTAGCCTGCGAGCCTTACTTGGCGATTGTGCCATCTTTGGCCTGCGAGCCTGATTCAGCGTTTGTGCCTTGTTCTTCTTCTTCCAACTTCCTTGACAGGTTTCCAACTCCAGTTTCTGATGATGACAGTGAGGATGAAAATCCACCTCTGCCTGCTCATGTTCTTCCAGTTGCACCAGCACAAGTGCTTCCTCAATGGGTCCGTTCAACAAGTGAAGCAGTTGGTGATCTTGTCGGTGATCCCAGAGATCAACGTCGAACATGTTCTAAGTTTCAGCGAGCCTCTTCTCTTTTAGCTCAAGTTTTCGAGAATCATGATCCAGAAACTTTTGCAGAAGCTTCAAGGAATCCAGATTGGGATGCAGCCATGGATGAAGAATATCGTTCCTTAATGGCGAACGATACTTGGGATCTTGTACCTCTTCTAAAAGGAATAAAACTTGTCAGATGTAAATGGGTCTATAGAACTAAGTATGCATCAGATGGAAGTGTTGAAAGACTTAAGGCAAGGTTTTTTCCAAGTTGAAGTGATTGACTACAATGAAACCTTTGCTCCCATCGCAAAAATGAACTCCATCCGCCTTGTTCTTTCCCTTGCAGCCTTACACAACTGGGAAGTCCATCAAATGGATGTCAAGTCTGCCTTCTTACATGGTGATTTACAGAAGGAAATTTACATGGAACAACCTCTTGGCTATGTTAAGAATAACTCTAGCCTTGTCTGCCGCCTTAAGAAATCTTTATATGGCCTTAAGCAAGCTCCTAGAGCTTGGTATGCCAAAATGGATAACTTTCTCCTTGACACTGGTTTTTCTAGATGCCATTCTGACCCCAATGTCTATACCAAGAAAGTAGGAAACCATCTCATCATACTTGTTCTATACGTTGATGACCTTATTCTTACTGGTAGTGACCCTAATCTTATAACCCATGTGAAATCTAGTCTTAAACAAACTTTTGAAATGTCAGACTTAGGACATTTACATTATTTTCTTGGTCTCCAAGTCCTGCAAACCAAAGAAGGAATCTTTCTTTCTCAGTCTAAGTATGCTTGTGACCTTCTTCGTCGCTTTCACATGGAAGATTGTACACCAAACCCTTCTCCCTTCCAGTATGGAGTCAAACTTTCTGCCACTTGTACTTCACCTGAAGTTGATGCCACCTTGTATCGTCAGCTTGTTGGTAGTCTCTTATACTTGACTCATTCCCATTTTGACCTTTCCTTTGCCGTTAGTCGTGTTGCCCGTTATATGTAGACACCTCATGAAAGTCACTGGAAAGCAACTAAAAGAATACTTCAATATATTCGAGGTACAGTTCATTTTGGGATTCATTACAGTACAAGGGGGAAACCTTTGTTGGTTGGTTTCACTGATTTAGATTGGGCCGGCGATACTGATGATCAAAAGTCTACTGCAGGTTATGTTTTCAGTCTGGGATCTGGACCTATTACTTGGGGTTGTAAGAAACAACAAGCTCTTTCTCTTTCTTCAACAGAGGCAGAATATCGAGTAGCAGTTAATGCCCTTCAGGAAGCTTTATGGCTTCGACAGATCCTTTCAAAGTTTGGATTCGAGCAGTAGTAGCCTACTCAACTTTGGTGCGGCAATCAAAGTGCCATCAAACTTGCCAAAGATCCAATTCTACATCAACGCAGCAAACACATTGAGCTACATATGCACTTCATCAGAAATCTTGTTCATGATCTTGTTCTTGAAGTGCTCTTTTTCCCTACAGATGATCAAGTTGCAGACATCTTCACCAAGTCTCTTACAGAAGCGAAGTTTTCTAAACTTCGATCTATGTTAGGAGTTCAGGAACTTATCATTAAGGGGGGATAGGCTCTAATGCCTCCTTCCTTCTCCTAATAGTGTCACTTTTGTAAATCCTTCAATCCTATCCCAAGTTGTTCTGAAGGGGGGATGTTCGGATATTTAGACACTTAGGAGTTAGTTAAGATCAACTTATGTAATATATCCATTAGGGATAGTGTGTTTCTTTATTATGCATTAGTATGCATTTGTAAATACTTAATCCGATGGTCACGATATGTTCTCGACATAGAGGGATCTAATGGCTCAACTTCTCTTAGATCAAACCTAACCTTGATCCGTGGCTTAACACCCGATTGGTCCATGATATCTATTTAAAGAGCATGGAGGGTCATTGTTTAGTTGATCGATTATTAGAAGCTCATTTGTAACTTTCTTTCTTTGCATAATAAAATGTCCTGTAGAATCTATTTGGCCGAGGCCGTGGAGTGTTTCCCTCAAGAGGGTTTAAACCACGTCAAAACATTAGTGTGTTGATCTATGATCTGTTTGTGTGAAGTGGTTGCTATTCATGTTCGGTCCTTCGATAGTACCCTGTGTACCCAAACAAAAGCTATGTTTTGAGTTGCAGAGTAAGACTATCTTATTCCTACTGAGTGCAAAGGTTTCCTGCTGAGTGAAGAGTTTTGGATATGTATGGAAGTCTCCATTGATTGATGAAGTACATATGTGAGGTGTATTCAAGTCTCAAGTGATTGTTGAAGTACAACCTAAGTGCCTTGCTTCTACATAGAGAATTCTTCCTAGTGGTTCAGTAAACAGGCTTAGTGGTCCAAAGGAGCAAGTGATTTCACTGCTTCTTCTGGAGAAGGTTGGGAGGAACAAGCCTCTATGGGTGTTTGTCCACCCTATCAAGTTATCACATTCTAGTTGTTATATTTTAATTATTTTTTGAACTCTTGAATTATGTTGAAAACTGTTTGTTTACTTGATATCAATAATCTGTTTTAAATGCCTAAGTTTTTTTGAACTGAATACTATTTCTTTTGTAAGTTATATAAAATAATAGAATTCGAATAATGATTGAATGAAAATAAATATATCACTGTGTTTTTCCTTTCACCCTAAGGTGATGTACTCTAGTATAGGGAGAGAGTTAAATAATGTAGATTAGATATGATCTCTTGATACAAGTGAAAGGTAAATGCATTTTATGTTTATATCTTAAAGTCATTACTGTGGCTACATAAATAGTTCCTTAAGCCATCTAGATTTGTTTTTCTAAGTAGTATAATTCATAGAATAAATAGTAGAGATCAGGAAAATATTCTATATGATTAGCCTATGTTTAAATTATATTTATACAAGCAATATAAAATTTCATAGAATGAAAATAGACTTCATACTCACCCAAAACAATTTATTTTATAATCAGAACTCAAACATTAACCCTATATATCTGAACATTTCAACCTGTAAACATTATGCAACTATGCAGTATTAACACTTGAGCATCTAATAGACTACTATTCACAAAATGAATGAAATATACATATCTCATATTTATTCCTATAAGAAAAATAGAAATAATATAATTGTTCTTCATAAACCAAGTATAAGGTAAGAACATTAGTGCAAATAAAATATCTTTGATAAGCTATACAATAATATTCACTCCCAATTTTATAACTAAAACGCATTATATCAAAGATGACATTATCATGTCAAATGTCATCAACATTATCTATTACGACATTAATATTCCTGTACTCAACTTTCTCAATATCGTAAATATTAAAATCTATGTAGACTCATAACAACAGTTAAACCCCTAAGTGACTCATCCTGAGTCCAAAGAGAACAGGTAATACAACCCAGGGTTTTGGCCTAGCAATATATTTATCTATAGGGCTTCAGCATCCTTCAATGATTAAATATAATTAATTAAAAATAAGCTACTGCATTTATATAATATGAAAACCCGAAAACCTTATCTCCTTACTAAAGTCGTAAGACTGTGAGGTAATGTATAGCATTCCAAGAACTTAAAATAATATAAGATTTTACAGTACAATAATAATCTCAGCATGAGTAACGTTGAGGCCATGGGTTCAAGCAACGATAAAAGGCACGCCCAGGCTAGCTTCTAAACACATAAAAATGCTAAAAGAGAACAATAGATTTCAGAATTGAGACCTGTATAGGCTCATTCAAAGTTTAAATCAAATTCCCACATTAATCTACAGTAATAAACTTTACATAACTACTAGTTCCTTACATTTATCTTTACACAGTGTGGAAACAAGAATCAAGGGTTCGAGTGTCCATTTGGAGAACTCGCCCTTACAACAAAACCTAATGCTCAAAATATCAATTAAAAACTCAGAATAGTAAAGGCTTAAAGCCTGTTGTTGACATCCATTTTGTCACCATTTTTTATCATCTAATCTACTCGAAATGGCATTATTTCTATCATTTTTGCTATAGTAAGTTGTTTTATTTGTCGTTTAGCCCATCAAATAGTCTAGGTATACACATATTTACTTACTGTGCAAATCTTGTTGATATTTTGTTATATCATGATTTATTTATGTTAAAGTGACATTTTATGGGCATAATTGGTATTTATGTTTTAGTTTGCAGGATGCGTTTCTCAAATGACCCTTCATTTAGACTGGATGATCATGTGTTAAGTTAAAACGCATTCAACTTTGCGTTCAGCCCCTGAAATCCATGGTTGGCATATTTCTGGCCGTTAAAAATAAAAACAAGCACGTGGGTTCTGTTAGCCACATGGTGCTGATGGTTGATGAGCTCGGGTTATCGAAGATTCGTCCCCATGCCTACTGAGGTCGACAACAAACTTCTTCTCCATGTCCACGCTCCAACTTCAATTTTCATGTGCATTCAGCTTGGTATCACGTCACCTGCTCACGCCAACGTTCTAGAGAATCCTCGTCTGCCTTCACTCTATCCACGTTGATGCTCTAGCAGTCCTCTCCTCTGTTCATCCAAGTATCCAGCTGACACTCTACCCATGGTTGAAGGAAACGAACACCTAGTTGTTCATATTGAGTAGGGTTGACCCTGTGGAAGTAGGAAACTGGCCTGTGCACTGTCATGAGCCACCTTGTAGCTGTTGTATGACATTAAAGACCGCTATTTTTAGAGAGGTCGACTTCGTCGACCCTCTCTCCTATTGTAAACTTATATAAATCCGTCTCTTGTGGAGAAACACAGATCCATATATAGCAGATGTGTAAGATCATATAGCGTAGGAATATACAAGAGATAGCAGTTACTTCTTCATAAAGTATTATGTAATTTTCTCAGATCAATGGAAGTTTCAGTACGTTGATGCTCTGCTGATAGTCATTTAAGATTATTTAGTCTCACCTCTGATTGCTGGGAAGGGCCCCTCATCAACCAGAGGTTTTGTTATCTTTTTCTGCATTTATTTTCTACAATTAACTAGTTTATTTCCTGTGTGTGTAATCTAATTCATTTTTCCTATGTAGATCATCCTCATTCCTCTGTAATTAATATTCTATTGTTAATATAATCTCTCTTCTTCTGAATTAGGAAATGGTTGACCAATAGTTTGCTTTCAGTCCTTCTTCCATCATTTGTAGTTAGATATTGCTTCCAAATTCTTCCATAGTTAGCATTCATTTCTTTCTCTTCTCTTCTGTTAGTTTTTCTTCTATTTTGCTGTAGGTTAACTCTTTCTCTTCTTCCATCTTAACCTTCTTCCTACTTCTCATTGAAATCATTCCTCTGTTGTTGTAGGTGACTTCTATCTTCCATCATTTTGCTCCAATAGAAATAGTTCCTCTCTTAAATAATGATTAGAGTAATTAACTTCTTGTTATCTTAGCTTCTAGATAATCTCTCTATTGCTTCCTATGCACTGTAGGATCATTTGCATAAAGCCAGTTTGTACTTAAATCATCCAAAATTCTTCTTTTCCCTAATTTCACTTATTTTCCTCCATTCGGACTGTCATTCGGACCTCCATTCAGACCGCCGTTCGGATTGTCATTTGGACCTGTGTGTTTTCTGCATTGTTTTAGGCCTTCTTCAAAATCCAATTTCTTTTGCCTTCCAATCATAATTCTTCTTACTCCTCCTTAATAGTTTTAGATGTAATTTAAAGTTTAATTCATGTTACTTAACGTTCTTAATTAAGTCTTGTTATTATTTCCTCCTTTCTCCCACTTTCTTCTTGAAACTTTCTTCCAAACTTCTTCTAAACTTCAGTTCTTCAATCAGATCTGCTAAATAGTTACTGTTCAGAATTTATCAATCTTGTTTCTAGATAGTTTGTTTTTCCTGTAATAGTTTATTAATTCCATTTTCCTGTTGATGTAATTATAACTTCGGAATGTATTTCACCTATGTATATTGTATTCCTATAGAGATGTTATTATTTCTCTATACGAAAGTGTCGTCATTTGTATTGTAAGTGTTGTAACTTATACTTGATGGGTTATTAGACCACCTTGATGGGGTCGGCCCTATATGAGTCATGTGGGTAAAAGGGTTATTAGACCACCCTATTGGGGGTCGGCCCTCTCAGCATTATGTTATGTGGTTAAGTTAAGGCCGACCTAGTAAAGGTTATTAGGCAAGTCAAGTCAAGTATAAATAGAGTGCGAGAGGCACTCTATTTGATCATTCTATTACTCTCACTCATACTCTCGTTCAAGGTAATTTTTAAGGGCGAAATTTTGCCAATTGGCTATTTTTCGGGCTTTTTTTCAAAAAATAAATTCGCTATTTGGTCATTTTTAGTCTCTAATATTGCCTATATTTACATAAAATATGTTTTTTTATCATAATATTCTCCAAAATTTACACATTTCAGTAGTAAATTGTATGTTTCATATTTAATATTCGCCTACCTATCTATATACATATTTTTTTCAATCGAAAATAATCGCCTAGGATATTATACTTAGTATAATATTAGAATCCTTAAAAAATACCCTGCTCTCGTTTGGAGAGTGGCACACTTGTGAAGGAGGAGAAGTTGCTTCTAGGAAAAATATCACTTATGCTTGGGTTGTATCATTGCTCTATCTATCTCTAAGGAAGTTGTAGGTTTTTTCACCTTCTTGGTTTTCCCCGGTGAAACTCTATGTCTCTTGTGTGCTTGCTTTATTGTGTCGATGATTGATATGTTGTACATGTTATTCTCTCAGTTAAGATCCTAGATCATAGTGTAAATTCTGAAAAAAAAGAACATTTCCAAGTTGTTTTAGCTTGATAGTTTCTATTTAATAAAGATGTTCATGTTTTAAGATTTGGATTAATATTAAATATCTTTATCAAGTTTTCTACTTGTTTCCATAATCAACTATAAGTCAATTAAACATCTTTATTAAGTTTTCTACTTGCTTCATCTATTAATCAGTTTCTTGTTTTCATAGATAGAATAAATTCTTGCATTTGATTTACGAAAGTCATATAAGTAGTTTAAAATCATATAGTTGCAGGTTAGCACATTGGCATCTTTAGTCGGCTTAGGTTAGTTCAAGCCTTCAATCCTGCACATATAGTGATTGCATCTAATAAGCTCCCTCCTCGGGTTGACAATTTAAATATTGAAATTATTTAACACAGAATAAACACCAACACCTGTGTCATTGGAAAAAAATATATTGAACACCAAAACCACATTTGAAGTACATTAAAATGCATTGCAGACATTTTATAATTATCGAAAACAAGGGTACGGTTCAATCCCGTTAACATTCATTACTGAGATAGTATTCTATAAAATCTATTATACTTAAAACAAAACTGACAGAGCCGAGAGAAATCTCCTTAACACAAAGAATCTAAGAAACAAAGCGAACCATTGTTTTATTCATAAAGAAAAATTTACATCGCAATCCAACTACTTAAAGAAACCAAAAATGGAAACCATAGTATCAAAGAAACCAATACATTAACTTGACAGTTGAAACCCCAACTCTGGTGTTTCAAGGCAAAACCTTTCTACTACAGCAACGCTGCTTAAACATTCTTATTCCCTTTAAAAACTCATTCTACACTGAAGAACAACGAGACCAACCTTAAAACCCTTAAAAACGATGACCGAGGCATCTTGGAATTGAGCCCGAGACTTACCTAGACTCATAGTCCACAGGAACCAAGCACTTCTCTCATTGTGCCATCGAGAAGGCCACAAACTGCCTCATGCCATTGAAACCAAATTATGGTTAAAGGACGAATACCTATATTTTATCAGAACCAAACCATAACTGTAAACATTTAAAAGAATGTAGCGTTAAACATATTGATACCCTACAGGGTTCCAAACTCGTGATGAACAGAACCAAGAAGGTGAACTCATTTCACCATAAAGACCCACATCCAACACCTTTGTCAGTTACAACTAACTCGCAGAGTGGTGCCAGTAACCATGGCAGTCGAGAGCGATGAAGAAGCTCACCTCGCCAACACTACATAGACCTAACAAACTACCAAATGGCCAAACCCTGGAATGTAGCTGTAGGGTTTTGTATAATCGAGACATTCATTAATGACAATCACATGAAGGCATTAAAGTCCCAACCTTGTCATCCACCAACCGAAATACAAACCCATCACCCTATAGTTTATGATTGCAAATATTATGTAGAATTAATAGTTGACCTTGATATGGAATACGACCCGCACCTTTACATATTGCATAGTTCATAATTGATAACCTTGTTAATCATTGAGCCACCACGATATGTATAGCATATAGTTGGTGCACCCATACTCTATTAAGCGATAAAATTGGAGTGATAACATTAGTATATAAGTCTATGATCCCAAGCATGAAGTAGGCGAAAACATAATCAACAATAACACTTCTAACTTAAAACTTTATTGATTCTTGCAACATAACCTTTCCTTGGAAGATGAACTTTAAACATGCAAACTATATAACATTTTCCAAAATAAACCTATAGCCTGGAACAGGATAGAAGGATTTCATGTGTTACCTTGTAAGCTAGGTAAGTCCCAGGCTTACGCTAGTTGCCTCTTGTCAAGATTTGGAAATTGTATCTATCGGTTTATAAGGTGATAAACATAACATACATTTTATAAGCTAAGTAAGTAAAAATGAACTTAATTATGTTATAAAACATATTAATGTGAAACAATAACATAATTTCTCAAATAGATCTTGATTCATAACTATATCCAAAAGTATGAATAGAACCAAAACCAACACAGAACAAATTAAATATATGTCGACACCTAGAATGCTAGGGTCAAATGAAGTCATTGATACTTATGGAATTCTGTAAGTGTAACATGATAGAATAGGCATCATTATATCTTTCATACATAGGATTATAGAGCTAGATAAATGTCATTACGACACACAATTAAAACGATTATGAACTTAGCATTTTCAACAACTATCTATTTAATGGTCGATAAGACAATTAAATAATTTATGAAGAGATAGTAATATCATATTTATGTAAACAGAAACTATAAATGCTAATAAACTCTTACTTCCGCATATCGTTTCATGGCTAAAAGTGCACTTAAGAAAATTTTAAATTTTTACGAATTTTTGGGATGTTACATAGTAGTAGATAAGCTTAGTAAGGCAACCCATTTTATACCTATTAAAACTACTTATAAGGTTGCTAATATTCCTCATATATTTATGAAACAAGTTTTTCGTTTGCATGGAATCCCTAAGGCAATAATTTCTGATAGATATTCTAAATTTACTCGAAATGTTTGGAGGTCATTTTTTAAAGGTTTCGATACTAAATTAAATTTCAGCACATATTTTCATCCGCAGATGGATGGACAAACTGAAAGAGTAAATCAAGTATTAGAGGACATGTTAAGAATGTATGTTAAAGATCAACCAAATAAGTGGGAAGAATATATGCACTGAGTTGAATTTGCTTATAGCAATAATTATCAAGATTTAGCTAAACTCAGTCCTTTTGAAATATTGTATGGTCGAAAATGTAATACTCTCATTTCATGGAGTAATCTAGTTGACAGGTTGATGTTAGGACCTGAGTTATTGAAAGAAATAGAATTAAGAGTGAAACATGTGCAAACCAATCTAAAAATTGCACAAGACAGACAGAAGAGTCATGCATACCTTAAAAGAACTCATAAATAATTCCAAGTAGGTGAGCATGTCTTTGTCAAGGTAAAAACCATAAAAGGCTCATTTAAGTTGGGGAGTTGTGCTAAATTAGCACCCATATATTGTGGACCATTTGAAATTTTATCAAGAGTTGGACCATTGGCTTATCAGTTGGATTTGCCACCATATCTTAAAATACATAATGTATTTCATTTTTCTATTTTGAAAAAGTATGTACATGATTCTACTCATGTAATTGATTAGAATGATATATAGGTGGAACCAGAAGGATATTTTCAGGTCGAACCAGATTGTATCCTCGACAAGAGAGAAATTTTGCTCTGAAATCACACCATTGGATAGGTAAAGGTGCAATGGAAGAACCATAGTCCAAAAGAAGCAAACTGGGAATTGGAGAGTCATATTTGGGCAGCATATCCAATTCTGTTCCAGGAAGACTTGGATGATACTTAAGCAACATCGAGGACGATGTTGAACTTATGACGAGGTGTTTGTAACCTACCTAGAACTTGAAATATTTTATGTTGAGGAAAAACGTTGCTTTAAAAGTTATTATAAAGTTTTATGTAATTGAACAAGGATGATCAAAGATGACTGTAATTGAATTTTTTTTTTAATAAATTAAAATAGGGGACGCTCATCCAAAGAGGACTGTTGAAGAGTGTTCACTGACCCACGAGGAGGAATGAACTCGTGTAGAAGGCATTTAAGAAGTGCCAGCATCTACACTCACTTACTAGCTGTTAGAGTAGGCAATGTCCCTAAAAATGTGGTCATGTTCCCCAAGGAAGGTGTAACTGAGAAGGTGGCTCATTAAATGATTTTAACTGACCCAAAGACCTAGGAACACCTATATCCATCAAATTGAGAAGGATGCTCACTAGTTTTTACCTTGTGGTTTTGTTGGAAACTGTAATGTTGATCACACAAAAGATTCGCTGAGGGGAATGCTAGAATGAGCTGCTAGTGTAAGGATTGTAAGTTATCCTGCTGAGTTTGCAGAGAGTGTTTTGTATGCAATTCTTCATGATTGCTAAGATACAAAGAAATTCTTACATGCTTCTATACAATATCTTCATCTTGGTGGTTCAGTGAATAGGATCAGGGGTCCGGAAGCAAGCAATTTCACTGCTTCTAGGAGACGGCTGGGAGGAACGGTATTCTTTAGGTGTTTGTCCACCTACACAGTTAAAAAGGTTCTGCATTTGTTTTGGTTTAGTATTTTAGTTTATTTCTATATATTTTTGACAGTTTGTTATCAGATTGCAATGCTGCGTAGATATATAAATAGCTGTTAAATTTAGTAGAGTACTAAACTGATGATTTATTTATGTATCAATGAATGAATGATTAAGATTTGAAATTTAGAATGATGAATATAAATTTTCTCTGTATTTTTCCTTTCACTAAAGTGTTGTACTCTAGTACAGATAATTTGTTTAAGTAAAGAGAATTGAAATCATTTATATATTGTGGGCATAATACTAATTGTAATAATATATTAAGTGTAGTTATATAAACTGCTGAAACCTTAGGAGTATTTATATATAATGATAAGATATATTTGTTTAACATTACAGAACAGTAATTTCATTTGAGATTGATCATCTTTAAAAAATGAGAAAACAAAGATAACTAGTATACCTAGAAATTGACTGGATATCATACAAATACACAGTAGAGGCTTTATACAAATTATTTACCTACAATTTGTACTGTGTAAACTTACTATAAATAATAACAATAGAAATTGAATGCATAAACGTTCTTAGTACCATACAAGTATATACAAATAAATCCAAATGTTAATACTAAGAAGGTCGGTATCGATTCAGGTACCCTAGCATGATAAACAAAACAATAGAATAGCACTTGGACTTACACAGAATGGAAATGAATTTCATAATAATATACCAAAGTTTTACTTGGACTACAACTGAGGCATTGCCCAAATATTAAAATAAATGAACAAATATTTTATGAACAGACTAATAACCCATAAAAACTATGCATACTAAGCAATGCTGGAGAATGCACTTATTTACATAATGGGATCGAATCCCATAGATAACAATTAAGTTGTCTAATAAGAACCATAAGAAATCAGGTTGAGCTACGATAACCTTCAAAGGTATATTGACCAATTTATAAATCAAACTAGCGTTCGAGATACATGCAGTAATAACCATCATTTTTAAAGGTAATCAAATATATTGCAAATAGAGTTAAGAGCGACGCAGAGAAGAACTGATAAACAATTTATGAACTACATTTTAGGGCTTTTCCCATAATTGGTTCCCAATGCACTTTATATCAATAAGCATCATTCAGTCAAGAGTTTATAGTAGTAATAAGAATGAAAAATCCATATGTAAACATTATCTTTATAAAATAACTGAATTCGAACTCATTGTCCATAATAACTTTAGCTAGGGCTTAAGTGTTTATGTATTTGTAACTTTAGAAGATATTCACTTGTATATTACATTTGTACTTTATTGTATCCCCAATGGAGATGTATTATTCCTTCGATTGGATGTGTCGGCATTTGTATTTGCAAGTGTCGCAAGTTACATTGTAAGTGTTGTAACTTATATTTGATGGGTTGTTAGACCACCTTGGTGGGGTCGACCCTGTATGATTCATGTGTATGGGTTATTAGGATTCCTTAGGAAGTCGGCCCGATTAGGGTTAAAGGCACGTTAAGTTGTTGTATAAATAGAGAGTGTGTCTCTCTCATTTTATTCATTCACTCACTCATCCAACTCGCATAGTTAAGAGAGAGGAGTGCGCACAAGAGGAGGAGGAGTAGCTTCTGGAGACATCTATCTTTTGGGTTTGACCTTTGTATTGGTGCTCATTCTATCTCTAAGGAAGTTGCGGGGTTTTTCACCGTCTTGGTTTTCCCCGGTGATATGCTTTGTGTGTCTTGTCTCTTATTTTTGATATGTTGTACATGTTGTTCTCTCAGTTAAGATCCTAGATCATATTGAATTAGATGATGAAAAACTAATATCATATTAGAGTTAGCCTAAAGAAGGAATTGTATGGCATTTACGACAGTTGTTGCACTTGTGACAAATTGGAAGCTAGGGCTTGGTATAATAAAAACTAGTCATCGTGGTACTTTCCTATAAATCAGTTTTGGAAAATTTTCAAGATATGAAACTTTTACAGGCCGAATATGAAATTTTCATGTACCTTGTGTCCAAAGATCAACCTTAAATTTGTTGTACTTTGTGAGATATGATTTGTACAAGTTAGG
Source organism: Larix kaempferi (assembly GCA_027924585.1). Classification (NCBI taxonomy): domain Eukaryota; kingdom Viridiplantae; phylum Streptophyta; class Pinopsida; order Pinales; family Pinaceae; genus Larix; species Larix kaempferi. The sequence continues at coordinate 28,199,927 of BSBM01000096.1, read as the reverse complement.
GTTTCTGCCTATTCCAGAATGCAACCCTAAACAGGTGACCTAGGCACAAAGGTCATATATCAGGATAGGAATCTCCAAATGGAATTCTGTAAAAAGTGGAAGTGATCTAGGTGGATATTGGTGGTATCCCACCTCTTCCAACTAGCTCAAAACAGTCTTCTGGAAAGTTTGGTAAATTACTCTTTTTAGCAGTTTTTCGGGTCCTAAGCTTCTCGAGCCGTTTTGAGGCCCTAAACGACATTTTTCTGGCATCGAATGGTCAGGAAAATGTGAGTATTGCGCACCTAACCCATTCGATTGTCGGACTCAAGATTTTCCAACCCTTTTTGTAATCCTTGAATAGATATTTCCAACGAGCTATTGTGCACCCCAAATGGATATCGTATGCAAAAGTTACGACCTTGGGAAGTTAATGTACTAACTTACCCAAATGGGTCCCACATGACTTTTGGCGCTTCATCTCCTAGGGTTAGGTTTTTGGATGTTTGGGATTCTTTCCCTCATTCTTATGATAAATAGGCCCTTTAGGCCTCTCTTCATTTTCATCTTAGCACGAATGAGCATAGTGGTCACATCTCTTCCCAGAGATAGCTACCACCATTCTAGTTGTTGTATTTACAGTCTCTTCTATTTCTGATATTTAATAGAATATGTGTTTACTAAATCACTGTTCTCTTTGCAATATATCTGTGTATGTGAATATATATATGCTATCTTATTTCGTTCCTGCATAAATCTAGATCAGGAATTTAGGGAACGAACTTTAGTTTCATAGGTCTGGGTTTGAGAGTCCAAAGTTGAAATAGTGACACGTGGCACTTCTTACAAGTTTAATATTTTGTTTCATCCCATAAACAAGTCATGTTGCAATACTTGGAATATATCTCTCCTGGAGAATCCATTGAAGCTCAGATCTATGGGGTTGGAAATATGATAGGTCATTCTACCACAGGCTGAAGTTTCAGACCCTGTGTAACATCCCAAAATTTCACAAAATTTAAAATATTTCTACGTAGTATAAAGTGCTACAAGTTGCTATGAGGAAACATAAAGATCATTGATTTGTTTACTAGATGTCAACCTGATAATGAAACATCCTTAAACTACTTATCACTGCTATAAATATGTTGTGTTTTTTTTCTTGTTATGGTTATTATGCAGATTATAAGTATGTATTTATATTCATTAAATACTGTTGGATATTTAAATCTCAGTTTGAAATCCGATTAAGTATGGTTAATTTTCAAAATGCATAATTGTTATTAATTACCTGCAGTACTATTCAAATTATATGTACTAACTATTTGGCTTTCTTGATGATGAAAGGGTCCTATGGACACCTCGAGGCTTACTTAGCTATATAGCTAAAGCTCTTGAAATTTATGTCATAGATCACAAGTAAGTGCGAGACTTCTTTCCAACACATTAAAGATGCATGTAGAAAGAATTAGATTCACATAATGTTTAAAGTTCAAAGTATGGAGATAATACTTTTGGTAAGACTAAGACCTACCCTAACTGTTGTCATATTACACAATTGTCGTGACTATTACTGATATTCTTCTCTTGAGTTTATCCTCTTATTTAATTTTCATGCTTATGCTATTTTATTTAATTTGTATTATGATGTGTGTTAACTCCATATTCGAGATTTCGAATATAACTTGCATATCTATGTGAATTCATCCACTTATGATATTTTAATCTATTGTTCTCCCTCAACCCTATCTCAAATGGTTTTAAGCTTTAAGTAACAATACTATATGCTATATTTTACAATTTTCCAATGCATTGTTCCTCTATGCTAAAGTTAGGATACCTTTAGCTATTGTACCTTTTACTAAGGTATTAACCTATTACATACTATATCTTATATGTTGGATAATATAACCCTAAGCGCATTTTCATACAACTAGGTATTATTACCTTTGTATCCACTATGGTTTATATGCCCGACTTGGCTTATCCATAAGTCTACATAAATTTTGTGTTGATAATGATATAGTTTCACTTTAAAGATGTGTTAGTAAGCGTTATATGATATACTATGATGAACCATAATCAATGTTTTAGTTTAGTTAATTACCATGCCAACAATTCGATGAATGTTGTGTTGGCAGGCAGTGGTAACCTGGTAGTTGTGATATTCAAAGCTCATTAAATGAAGTGTAGTGAATCTCTGGTTGGAAGCCATTGTGGCATGGTTCCCCGTGAATTTTTCTTGGTCAATGTGTTAACCCTAACTACTTGTTTGAACTAGTCACCGAGCCATACCCTGGAGCATTCATTTTGCATTATGTGAGAGTGGAGAGGCCGACAACCTCTCGGATTTCCAGGGTTTGTAATTTTGTTCATAGTTTCCTTTAGGGGATTCAATAGAGTGACCTCTGTCTATATAATGTAGTAGTAGTTTATGTGTCAATGCATTCATTTGCAAGGTGTCCAGAGTTTGAGTTTGGTGATGAATTTCGATGTGCTTCGAGGGTTTCCATGCTGAAAGATTAAATGTTGCAGGAGTTTTCGGTCTTACTGCGACTGCTATTTACAGGTAATGTCATCTCTACTCGACTTGTTCTTCGTTGATGGTTTTTAATTAATGTTCTAGGGTTTCTTTTTAAACTAAGTTCAAGGTTTAACACCAATGTCGTGTTGTAATGACAGGTCTTCCTCGACGTGGGTTTTAAGGTTAGAATGCCAAGGATGAGAGCTTGAGAATCCTGGTAAGCCTCGGTGACTTCATCGTGGGAATCCATAGTACTCAGGAAACTCTTTGGATGATTCCTTGGCATAATGTCACCCTGTGTTGGTTTATCCGAGACTTCGGTTTCGTTTTACATTTTTATTATTATAATGGTTGTAACTCTTTTTAAGCCGTGAGGAAATAGTTTTGATACAGGGAGGGGTAAACCCTCAACCTGTTTCTTCATTGGTTTATCAACACACGCTAAAAGACCAGTGATAATAATATAATCAAAGCATAGTTTGAAAAGGATTTCTATGTGTCTACTTTTGTTATTTTGCTACCTTGGAACGAAATCAATGTGTTTACTATCATCATTTTGATAACTTAAAAGGAAATATGTTGAAGGACTTCGTGGTACTCAGGGCCTGGTTCGGTTTATAAAATTTTGTAGTTATGAGGGTTGAACCTTCGGTCCTGTTCTGCATTAGTTCCTTTTGGATGTTAGGACTTTAAGGTTTTGCAAATGTTTTTAAAGATGTTGATAAATGTTGAGCCTGAGAGAATTACTCTCGACAGTCTGAATTATTTTATACAATGTTTGATAAGGCAAGGGTAAGGACGGAGCCCATCCCTGTAATTTAAATGTTTATAATAAGTTTTGTGTTGTTTAAAGACCACGGTCGTAAGGCTGAGTCGTAAACCCTACCAAAAAATAAATAAAACCTTGGAGATTTGATTGAAGGGTTATTACATGCTTCGAACATGGGATTTAAACTATTCTTTTGTTTTGCTACGGAGAATGAAATGCTATCGATGTATTAGTATGTAGCTAAAGTATAGGGTTTGAACCTTGGGACATTCGGCAGATTCGTTTATTTCTATTTGTCTTATATTATTTAATGTTTAAACTATTGATAGTTTAATATGCAAAAAGGTAATCAAAAGATTATATCGCCACTATTGTGTGTTGATGTAAAAGGATGTGGTTACTATTTCTCTTACTGCAATATTTAGACTTTGTTTATTTATAAAATCTTGTATTGAAGGTTTTGATATTATTAGAGTTTAAGATACATAAACTTTATTGTATTTAAAGGATTTTATTAAGAAGTCTAAGTAGAAAAAGTATGGGTTATTTGTTATCTGAAATGAAGGTTTTCAAACCCTAGATACAACTTAGGTTTTTGGGAAAGAAAACATGAGATTTATGAATGAAACTATTACTTATGTTTCTAAGAGTGAGCTATGCTATCTATGTTTAGTACAGAAAGGATTTATTTGCAATGTAACATAAAAATTGTACTGAAATATAATAGAAATACATTCATTCAAATAAATCCTTTGCATATTAGAAATTGAAACTATTTTAATTATTCTTCCCTGTACTAGAGTACGGCACAAAGACAATGTGTGGAAAAATGTAGGGAAGCATTTTATTATATCTTTATCATAAAAAAATCTTCAACTATTTATAGAGATAATATACAGTTCAAAAAATCAATCATTTAAATCTGAATGATGATAACTAACAACATTCAGCTAATAATCATAAATCAACAGTTATGAAAGCAATAAGTTATAACCATTAGAAAATAAAATAACAAAATAGAACTTGATAAGCTGATAGGGTGGACAAACACCCAAAGAGGCCTGTTCCTCCCAACCTTCTCCAGAAGAAGCAGCCAATATCACTTGCTCCTTTGGACCCCCGAGCCTGTTTACTGGACCACTAGGTAGAAGACTCTATGTAGAAGCAATGCACTCATGTTGTACTTCAGCAATCAAAGGAGACTTGAATACACCTCAAAAACTTTGCACTCAGTAGTAAAACTCTACACTCGGCAAAAGTGAAACAGACTTACACTACAACTCAAAACATAGCTTTCCCCTCATCGAATCTCTTGTGTGCATACAGCAGAACAACAAGGTAAATTTTCTCGTCAGAAAAGATGTGAGCCTGTGGTCAAATTCAATGGCTTATAAAAGATGCCTAGGTCTTTGTGGTTAGTTTTCAATAAATGAGCCTCAAGCTCTAGTTCCACATTCCGGCGAACTGTGACCACAATTCAAGGGAGTTGTCCCATAACAAAAGCTAGTTACTTAGTTCCTAATGCTACCACTTCTCCATTTCCTTCTACCCCAGATTCCATTCCACCTAGTGGGTTAGTAAACACTTTTTCAACAGTCTCTTTGGGTGAGTGTCTCCTATTTTATTTTATTAAATAATAATATTATGCAATTACAATCATCCTTGGCCACTTGGGAAAATATAAAACTTTACAATAAAACTTACGACAATGTTATTCCCAAACATAAAATGTTTCAAGTAATGGGTATGTTACACCCTGAGGATCTAAAATTTCAAAGATACATCAGAAACAATATGGCATATATTTCTATCAAAATAGAATTGGATTCTAAGCACCTTCATTTTCGGTTTGTCACTACTGCGGAAAATTAGGGCTTTTGACAGATTCGGAATTTTGGATTGCTCTCAGCACAGGATTGCTCTCCTAAAAAAAATGAATTTTAGAGACCAAGATCGAAGTTTTTGATTGGGTAGAACCCCGAGGTCTATCAAACCCTAGTTTGGGTTTTTGACGAGAAAACCAGATTTTGAGAGAAATTGCAGATCCGAAATTTGCAGGTCAATTTTGAGGGGTAAATTTTGGGAGTTTTCAAAATCTGAGCACACCATCTTGCTCGCCTCCTTCAATTTCATCTCCCTATCTTGACAGAAGTTTGAAATTCCAAGTTTGGATTTTTAGGGTTTCTCTATCAAACCCTAGCGAGCTCCAGATCCAGTTTCAGCAAATCTAGTGGATTGGGTTAATCCTAGAAGAGAATGAATTGGACAGTTACATAAGTGAAGAAGTTCCAGTCCTAGAGGGAGATGAGGCTAAGGCCTTACATGAGAAGACTACAAGCAATCCCGACATGTATGACTTGAGGAGATACAAGTATGTTTTGAAATCTCTTCATGATTAAGTTTGTCTTCATATTATCGAGGTTAGTACAATCTTGATTAATTTTATACTTGTATTATCACCTTAGTAAAAGTATGAATGCATGCGAATGACGGAAGACATTCATTGATTAGGGTTATGCCAGTTATGATTGTACTAATGCACAGTGGTGTTTTATGAGGATAATGTTGTCCTCTAACATGAAAGATACATCAAGAAAGACAAATCAAGTTCTAGATCGAGAACATATGACCATGGTGACATGAAGACAAAGACTCATCCATAGCCATTGATCACATAGAAGCTGTTGATGTATATGTAACTTCGGAATGTATTTCACATATATTTATATTGTATTCCTATAGAGATGTTATTATTCCTCTATACGGAAGTGTCGTCATTTATATTGTAAGTGTCGTAACTTATACTTGATGGGTTATTAGACCACCTTGTTTGGGGTCGGCCCTGTATAAGTCATGTGGGTCAAAGGGTTATTAGACCACCCTATTGGGGGTCGGCCATGTGGGTCAAAGGGTTATTAGACCACCCTATTGGGGTTCGGCCCAGTCAGCATTATATTATGTGGTTAAGTTCGAGCCTACATGAGTTACGTAAAAAGGCAAGTCAAGTCAAGTATAAATAGAGTGCGGGAGGCACTCTATTTGCTCACTCACTTCTCACACATGCTCTCAAGGAGGAGAGGCGCACTTATGGAGGAGGAGGATTGCTGCTAGGTTATGTCTATCTCTCTTGGTTGGTTGTATCATTGCTCTATCTATCTCTGAGGAAGTTATTGAGGTTTTTCACCTTTATGGTTTTCCCCAAGTAAATCTTTGTGTCTCTTGTGTGCTTGCATTATTGTCTCCATGATTGATATGCTGTAGATATGCTGTACATGTTGTTCTCTCAGTTAATATCCTAGATCAGATTGAAGTAAATTCAGAAAATTTAACATGGTATCAGAGCTAGCCTGAAAGAAGGCATGATATGGCATGTATGACACTTGTTGCACTAACGATGCTAGGGCTTGATATAGCAAAAACCAGTCATCGTAGAACTTTCGCTATAAATCCGTTTTGGAGAATTTTTCGGATCTGAAATTGTTACAGGCAGAAGCTAAGATCTCCAGGTATCTTGTGTCCAAAGGACAACCTCTAATTCGTTGTACTTTGTGATTTATGATCTGTACAATATAGGGTTTCTGCCTCTTCCAGATCTGAGTCAAAATCAGGTGACCTTGGGAAAAAGGTCATAACTTGGGCTAGGAAGCTCCAAATGAAATTTCGTGAAAAGTGACAGGTAGTACACAGGCCGAGATATCTCAGAAAACTTTTTAAGAGGCCGAAGGTCAAACAGTGACACGTGGCAAGCCGTACAAGTTCGATCTCCTGTATTATCCCATAAACAGGTCACATTGCGACACTTGGCATATCTCTCTCTCAGAGAATCCAATTGAGGTCAGACCTGTCAGGATGGAAATATAACAGGCCGAGCTATCTCAGACAACTTTTTCAGAGGCCGAAGGTCAAACAGTGACACGTGGCACGCCGTACAAGTTCGCTCTCCTGTATTTTCCCAAAACAGGTCACGTTGCGACATTTGGCATAACTCTCTCTCAGAGAATCCAATTGAGGTCAGACCTGTCAGGATGGAAAGATAACAGGTCAGGCTATCTCAGGAAACTTTTTCAGACCCTGTGGATCAAAAATTTTGGAGTTACACCAGAAACAATCAGGTACATATTTCTGTCAAAACAGAATTATTTTTTTGGTACCTTCATTCATGGCTTCCGGAATTTAGGGCTTTGGAGAAAGTTGGAATTTTTGTAATCGGAGACCACGGCTGGATGCTACTCATCAAAATAGAAATTTAGAGACCAAGATCAGAATTTTTGGTTGGGCAGAAGGCCGGGCTTGATTAGACCCTAGTTCGGGACTTTGATCAGAAAAGTGGAAAATTAGGGCTTCTGTAAAAATGGGAATTTTTGAAATCTGTGAACACGGCTGGAAGCTCCTCAGAAAAATAGAAGCTTAGAGATTTGGATCAAACATTTTGATGGGGCAAAAGAGTGGGCTTCATCAAACCCCAGTTCAGGGTCACGTCCAGTGAATCCAGAAGTTTCAAAGGCAAAATTGAGGAGTGAAACTTTGCAGTTTTCAAATTCTGAATATACCAGTTTGATCAGTTCATCAAGGCGCATATTCCTATCCTATCGGAAGGTTGAAATTCAAAGTTTGAATTTTTGGGGTTTCTTTGACAAACCCATATCCAGCTCAAGGTCCAGTTCTTGCAAATCAAGAGGATTGGGTTAATCCTAGAAGAAGATGGATTGATCACCTGCATAAGTGAAGAAGTTCCTGTCTCAGAGGGAGATGAGGATAAGGCCTTACATAAGAAGATTACAAGCGATCTCGACAAGTATGACTCATCGAGGTATGTTTCAATATTTGTCCATGATTAAGTTTATGGTATGTTTGTCTTCATGTTATTACGGTTAGTACAATTTTGATTTTAGATTTGTTGTATCACCTTAACAAAATTATGAATGCATGATAGAAGATATTCATTGGTTAGGGTGTTGACACTTATGATTGTACTAAGGCATTATGGTGTTGTATGAGGTCTATGTTGTCTACTAACATGAAAGGTACACCAAGAAAGACAGATCATGTTCTGGTCCAAGAACATATGATCATGATAACATGAGGACAAAGATTCATCCATTGTCATGGATCTCATACAAGATCCATTCACGAGGTATGTATAACTTGGTTTTATAATGGTTAACTTATGAGACATGCAGGTTACTAGCACAAGTCACTGAAGAGAACCAAGAAGACATCATGTGAGTATGTTAGACATAATTAGCTAGCATGCTAATCCAGGTATGTTTTTCCTATATCAAGTTAGAATCTCACCTTGTGATAAGATCCTTTATTTAAGTATACTTGGCATGATTGATTATGATTATTCATTGAAGTTAGTACTCATGGGTTTAGGCATATTATGATTTTTACTTTGATTGATGATATGACTAACCAGAAAAGTCCTATGGTCAAATAGGAATATAAGTAAAAGAATTATGTCTCTTATATTGATTGATTTGACTAACCAGAAGAATCATGAAGGTATAGGTTTGAATAATCACAGGTTTTATGCATATTATATCTCTTATCTTGATTGATGATTCAACTAACCTGAAGAGTCATAGGTTTGAGTAATTATAGGTTTATATATGTTATGTTTCTTATGATTTGACTAACCATAAGAATCCTGCATAAACCTTGAATAATAATGCTTATTATTTTTTGTTTGAAATGATCATAACTATACATGCTTGAGATTATTGTGTTTTAATAGTATACTAATGAATGTATGATTTTATATGAGATCACAAGGATAACACATTCATGATACTAATAAGCATGCATAAGGGCCAAGGATGTATATAAGTTCAAGGACAGGTAATCCAGGGAGCAAAGATCAAGAGGGAGTACACTCCAGTGGTTTATGAAAGGATGCTGATATTCAGAGGGAGTTGACCATCTTTCTACATTCCACAACAGAAAGGTGTAGAAGAAGCTACTTCATATTAGGACTCCAACAGCTTCTGCAAGGAAGCAAAGACTCAGAGGGAGTCCACCCAACGAACAAAGAAAGATAAGTATTTTAATTATCATTTCTTGCATATGTGTTTGTTTAAATAAAATTGTTCAATGATGTATATGCTCATGTTCCTAGACTTAGGATAGGTATAGTTGCATTGATGAACAGTATACTACTAATATACATGGGTAAGTGGCCTATGGCACTGTACAACATTCCATTGCTACTTATCTAGAATGAAACCTCTTTGCTGACATGTTGGGAGTTGTGCACACTCTTAACAATGTTCTGGTAGAGATTGGAAGGCATCTAGAAAGTTACGAAATATGGATAAATGTTGTATTGAAGCATTGGCTAAGATAATTGCATGACTGTATGACATATTTCTTTATGTGTAAGAATTTGTTCTGAAAACTATGAGATGTTTTCTAATCATGCAATTTAACTTGTTGTGTAGGAAAGATCGTATGCCATCTCCTACAAAAGGACTACAACATTTGTTCCAGCAACAAAGATATCTATTGAAGATATTGAAGTTCCCAGGATCTGGGATGAAGAAATGGAATGCCATGATCCGTCGATCATGAAGAATGATGTTTGGGATGCAGTCCCAAGATGTGAAGGGAAGTTTGTTATGACTTCCATATGGATCTATCAGATCAAGCATGTTGCAGATGACAGCATTGAGAAATATAAAAGTGATACTACTTTTGTATGCAGATAACTTGTTTGTTACAGGTGAAGATAGATTGATTGCCGACATGCAGCGGAAGCTTACTACCGAGTTCGAGATGAAGAACTTGGGAATGATGCACTATTTGTTTTTGCATGGAGGTGTGGCAGAGTGATGGAATCTTCCTTGGACAAGGGAAGTATGCAGTAGAGATCCTGAAGAGGTTCGGGATGATGGACTGCAAGGCTATGGCCACACCTATGACATCGAATATGAAGCTTCTATGTGATGCTTCATCTGAGCTGGTTGATGTCTCTATGTATCGTCAGATTATTGGGTCCTTGATGTACCTGACAAACACGAGACCAGATATTTTCTTTGCTGTGAACACATTGAGCCAGTTCCTGACGGATCCGAGGAGTGTTCACCTGGTTGCTGTAAAGCATGTTCTGAGGTACCTGAAGGGTACAGTGGATTATGGGCTCAGATATGAGGCGAATCAAAAGTTTAACCTGCAGGGTTATGTTGATTCAGATTGGGCTGGCAGTGCTGCAGATAGGAAGAGCACATATGGGTGTTGCTTCAGTATGGGATCAGGTGTGATCTCTTGGTTTAGCAGGAAGCAGTCCTGTGTAGCATTGAGTACAGCTGAGGCAGAGTATGTTGCAGCCTGTTCAGCTAGTTGTGAGGCAGTATGGCTACGGAAGCTACTGTCTGAGTTATTTGATCTCCCGTTGGAGGCTACTGGTATCTTCTGTGATAACCAGAGTTGTGTGAAGCCGTCCGAGAACCCAGTGTTTCATGACAGGTCGAAACACATAGAGATCAAATATCACTATATCAGGGATATGGTGCAGAGAGGAGATGTGAAGCTCCTGTATATTGCGACGGACGAGCAGATTGCAGATGTGCTGACGAAGCCACTAGCTCGGGTGAAGTTCGAGTACTTCAGAGAGAGGCTTGGCGTTCCTCAGATCGAGGACACTTTGGGGAAGAAGTGATGGACACATTTGCTGAAGCCATTCCAAGCATGTTGGGAGGAGGATCCTTCACATGGCTGTGGAATCTAAGCGCTGGATGATGAGCATCAGGATGATGTTCTAGTTTCTGCTTGATATGATCAGTTGGATCATTTTATGTATGTATGTACGCATCATGTTGGATGCTGGATATGATCAGTTGGATCATTTTATGTATGTATGTACGCATCATGTTGGATGCTGGACATGATCAGTTGGATCATTTTATTTATGTATGTACGCATCATGTTGGATGCTGGATATGATCAGTTGGATCATTTTATGTATGTATGTACGCATCATGTTGGATGCTAGACATGATCAGTTGGATCATTTTATGTATGTATGTACGCATCATGTTGGATGCAGGATATGATCAGTTGGATCATGTGTATGTATTGTTTATGCATCATGTTGGATGCTTGGACCATGTATATGTATATGTATCAGGTGGATACATTGTATGATCAGGTGGATCATGTATGGCGATATGTATCACGTATTTGTATTTGTATCAGGTGGATACATTGATGATCAGGAGGATCATGTATGATGATATGTATCAGGAAGATACTTGGTATGCATCAGGTAGATGCATTGATGATCAGGAGGATCATGTATGATGATATGTATCATATATTTGTATCAGGAGGATACATTGATGATCAGGAGGATCATGTATGATACTTGGTATGCATCAGGTAGATGCATTGATGATCAGGTAGATCATGCAGCAGGATGTTGCAGTGATGATCAGGATGATCATAGATGACGAGCTTCAGGATGTTGCTCCAGATGATATGCAGCAGGATGTTGCAGTGATGATCAGGATGATCATAGATGACTAGCTTCAGGATGTTGCTCCAGATGATATGCAGCAGGATGTTGCAGTGATGATCAGGATGATCATAGATGACGAGCTTCAGGATGTTGCTCCAGATGACATGCAGCAGGACGTTGCAGTGATGATGATCAGGTGATCATGGATACATCAGGATGATGTATGGTGAGTATCAGGTTGATGCTCTGTGGCCGTGGATCAGGTTGTGCAGATGAGCATGTAATTCGGTGCCCTGGGAGATTTGCAGATGGTCTTTCGAGGTTTTGCCTATGGCATGTAATTCGGTTCCCTGGGACATCTGGCAAATGCTCTTTCGAGGTTTTGCTCTGGGAGGACATGTAATTCGGTGCCCTGGGAGATCTGCAGATAGTCTTTCGAGGTTTTTCCTATGGCATGTAATTCGGTTCCCTGGGATATCTGGCAGATGCTCTTTCGAGGTTTTGTCCTATGGCATGTAATTCGGTTCCCTGGGAGATTTGCAGATGGTCTTTCGAGGTTTTGCCTATGGCATGTAATTCGGTTCCCTGGGACATCTGGCAAATGCTCTTTCGAGGTTTTGCCATGACCACATGTAATTCGTTGCCCTGGGAGATCTGCAGATAGTCTTTCGAGGTTTTGCCTATGGCATGTAATTCGGTTCCCTGGGATATCTGGCAGATGCTCTTGCGAGGTTTTGTGGTGAGGTCACATGTAATTCGGTGCCCTGGGAGATCCTATAGGTAGAGCTGTGTGCTCGTAACAGCCTGGGATGCTCTTTCGAGGTTTTGTGACGCACGTAAAAGTCCTGAGGATTCCACAGTATGGCCAGTGATGATGAAGACCTGCAGGTGGTGGGCCTACATCCAGTATGAAAAAGGACTGGCTCTGTAGAACTTCCTATGACGAGTAGATTCAGAGATTGATTGAGATAGCAGCAGCAGTGACGATGATGATGACTCGATGATGATTATCCAGTGACGATGATCCAGAGAAGATGACTTGTGCTAGAAGAACTGTGCTGAGAAATACCTTCCTAGTTAAGAGGGAGTGTTGATGTATATGTAACTTCGGAATGTATTTCACATATATTTATATTGTATTCCTATAGAGATGTTATTATTCCTCTATACGGAAGTGTCGTCATTTATATTGTAAGTGTCGTAACTTATACTTGATGGGTTATTAGACCACCTTGTTTGGGGTCGGCCCTGTATAAGTCATGTGGGTCAAAGGGTTATTAGACCACCCTATTGGGGGTCGGCCATGTGGGTCAAAGGGTTATTAGACCACCCTATTGGGGGTCGGCCCAGTCAGCATTATATTATGTGGTTAAGTTCGAGCCTACATGAGTTAGGTAAAAAGGCAAGTCAAGTCAAGTATAAATAGAGTGCGGGAGGCACTCTATTTGCTCACTCACTTCTCACACATGCTCTCAAGGAGGAGAGGCGCACTTATGGAGGAGGAGGATTGCTGCTAGGTTATGTCTATCTCTCTTGGTTGGTTGTATCATTGCTCTATCTATCTCTGAGGAAGTTATTGGGGTTTTTCACCTTTATGGTTTTCCCCAAGTAAATCTTTGTGTCTCTTGTGTGCTTGCATTATTGTCTCCATGATTGATATGCTGTAGATATGCTGTACATGTTGTTCTCTCAGTTAATATCCTAGATCAGATTGAAGTAAATTCAGAAAATTTAACAGAAGCTCTACTTACGAGGTATGTATAATTTGGTTCTACAATGCTTAACTTATGAGATATGGAGGTTACTACCACAAGGTCTTTAATCAATGAAGAGATCAAAGAAGATATTGTTTGGGTATGTTAGACATCACTAAGAAAACATGATAATCCAGGTATGTTTTCTTGTATCAAGTTAGAATCCTACCTTGTCTTAGGATCTTATATAAGTATATTTTTGGTATGATTGATAATGGTTATTCATGACGTTATAAGTTTGAATAATCATGGGTTTATGAATATTATGCTTCTTACTTTGATTAATGATATAACAAACTAGAAGAGTCCTATGATCAAATAAAAATATGCATGAGTAAAAGAAGTCCTCCATGAAACCTTGAAATACTAACGCTTGTGATAAAATTACCTGTGTATGAAATGAACATGACCATACATGCTTAGGTTTATTTAGAATCATATGTTTTGATAGTATTGATATTATACTAATGAATGTATGATTATGTATGAGAGCTTGAGGATGACACAATGATGACACTTGTGCACACTTAAGCATGCATAGTGGTCTAGGATGGATAGAAGTTCAAAGACATAAATGATATCATAAAGGAAGCAAAGATTAAGAGGGAGCACACTCCAGTAGTTCCTGCAAGGAAGCAAGGATCGAGAGGGAGTCCACCCAACAACTAAACGAAGATAAGTATTTGAATTATCATTTCTTGTATATATGATTACTTAAATAATGTTGTTCAGTCATGTACATACTTATGTTCCTATATTTAGGATGTATATTATGCATATTATAAAAGTTGCATTAATGAACAAGATACTACTAATACACAAGTAATGGGTAAGTGGCCTATGGTACTATAAAACATTCCATTTCTACTTATCTAGAAGGAAACCTCTTTGCTTACATGTTGGGAGTTATGCACACTCTTAACAATGTTCCGGTAGAGATGGAAGGCATCTAGAAAGTTACAGGATATGGATAGATGTTGTATTGAAGCATTCGGTAAGATAATTTCATGATTGTATGACATATGTCCTTATGTGTAAGAATTTGTTCTGAAATCTATGAGATGTTTCTACTCATGCAATTGAAATTGTCTTGTAGGAAAGACGGTGTATCATCGCCTACAAGAGAGACTTGTTTCAAAAAACAAGCAACGAAGACTCAACAAATCCATAAAAATACCTATTGAATATATTGAAGAATCTGAAGTTCCCAGGATCTGGGATGCAGTAATGGAAGGATGCCATGATCGAGGAGTACCTGTCGATCATGAAGAATGATGTTTGGGATGTGGTCCCAAGACCGTAAGGGAAGTCTGTTGTGACTTCCAAGTGGATCTACAAGACCAATCATTCTACAGATGGCAACATAGAGAAATACAAGGCAAGTTTGTGGCTCGTGGCTTCTCCCAGAAAGAAGGGATAGATTATGAAGAGACTTTTGCACCAATAGCCAAAATACACTTCCATTAGAACAGTGCTTTCTTTGGCTGTAGTAATGAAGTGGAAGATACACCAGATGGATGTCAAGATAGCTTTCTTGAATGGTGTAGTCGAAGAGGAACTGTATGTGGAGCAGCCACTCGTTTTTGAGACACATGACAGGGAGTCATATGTGTGCAAGTTAGAGAAAGCCTTGCATGGCTTGAAGCAAGCACCTGGGACGTGGTACAACAGGATAAACAACTTCATGTCCAGTTTGGGCTTTACTAAGAGTAAAGCGGATTCCAACCTTTACTACAAGGTTGAGGAAGGAAATCCAGTGATACTCCTACTCTATGTGGATGACCTGTTTGTGACAAGTGAGGATAGGTTGATTGCCGACACGAAGAGGAAGCTTGCTACCGAGTTTGAGATGAAAGACTTGGGTATGATGCATTACTTTCTAGGTATGAAGGTGTGGCAGAGTGTAGATGGAATCCTCCTTGGACAAGGGAAGTGTGCAGTAGAGATCCTGAAGCGGTTCGGGATGATGGAATGCAAGGCCATCGCCACACCTATGGCATCGAACATGAAGCTATTGAGTGATGCTTCATCAAAGTCGTTTGATGCCACGATGTATCGTTAGATGATTGGGTCCTTAATGTACCTGATGAACATGAGACCAGATATTTTCTTTGATGTGAACACCTTGAGCTAGTTCCTGACTAATCATAGACATGTTCACTTGATTGTTGTAAAGCATATTCTGAGGTACTTGAAGGGTACGGTTGATTATGGGCTCAAGTATGATGCGAATCAAAATTTTATCCTGGAGGGTTATGTTGATTCAGATTGGGCAAGTAGTGCTGTAGATAGGAAGAGCACTTTGGGGTGCTGCTTCAATATGGGATCAAGTGTGATCTCTTGGTTTAGCAGGAAGCAATCCTACGTAGCACTGAGTACATCCGAAGCAGAGTATGTTGCAGCTTGTTCGGCCAGTTGCGACGCAGTATGGCTAAGAAAGATACTATCAGATTTATTTGATCTCTAGTTGGATGCTACTTGTATCTTCTGTGACAACTAGAGTTGTGTGAAGTTGTCAGATAACCCACTGTTCCATGACAAGTTGAAGCATATCGCGATCAAATATCACTATATCAGGGATATGGTGCAGAGAGGAGCAATGAAGCTCTTGTATGTTGCGGTAGATGAGAATATAACATATGTGTTGACCAAACCACTAGCCAGAGTGAAGTTTGAGTACTTCAGAGAGAGGCTTGGCATTCTTTAGATAGATGATACTTTGAGGATGAAGTGACGAGACAAATTTGCAGGAACCATTCCAAGCATGGTGGTAGGAGGATCCTTCCAATGGCTGTGGATGTAAGTACTGTGTGATGAGCATCAGGATGATGCTCCAGATGAAGATGATCAGGATGATCATGTGATGATGATATGAATGAGGATGATGCTATATATGATGATGATCAGTATGATCATGTGATGATGATGTGCATCAGGATGATGCATTATATGATGTTGATCAGTATGATCATGAGCATCAGGATGATGCTCCGTGCTAGGATGATCAGGTTGATCATGAGTATCATGATGATACTTCAAGGCTTTGGATATGTGGCAGGTTGTGCAGTAGCATATAATAGCTCCCTGGGAGATCCGATAGGTTGAGTAGTAAGCTCATAATTAGTCCTTGGATGCTCTTTCGAGATTTTGCGAGGTAGGCATGTAATCAGTCCTAGAGATTCGATAGGCTGTGGTAGGCACGTAAAAGTTCTAGGATGCTCTTTAGAGATCTTGCAGGTCACAAGATGATCTTTTAAGGTTTTTCTTGTTCACATGTAATCAGTCCTGGAGATCCGATAGGTTGTGCTAGTCAAGTAAAAGTCATGGGATGCTGTTTAGATATCTCACAGGTTGTAAGATGCTCTTTTAAGGTTTTGTGAAGTTCACGTGTAATCATCCTTGGAGATCTGATAGGTTGAGCAGTAAGCTCGTAATCAGTCCTGGGATTCTCTTTAGAGATATTTCCAGTCGTGCTAGGCATATAAAGGATCCCGAGATGCTCTTTAAACATTTTGTGAGGGTTGCATGTAATCAGTCCTGGGAGATCTTGCTGGTCATGCTAAGGCACATAAAGGATCTTGGGATGCTCTTGTCAGGTTTTTTAGAGGCACATAATCAATCATGAGATTCCATCTCTGTGAGGCCGCTTGTAGAGATGATGAAGACCTACAAGAGGCTATGCCTACATCTAGCATGAAAAAGCACTAGCTCTGTGGAACTTCCTATGACGAGAAGAATTAAGAGATAGCACCAATGATTGAGATGACGAGTATAGCGACAGTGACAATGATGCTCCATGATCCAGTGACGATGATCCAGCTCCAGTGTTGAAAACTTGTGCTTATATGTATTGGTGACTTGTGTCAAGAGAATACCTTCCTAGTTAAGAGGGACTGTTGATCTATTTGTAACTTCGGAAGATATTCACTTGTATATTATATTTGTACTTTATTGTATCCCCAACAAAGATGTATTATTCCTCCGATTGGAAATGTCATCATTTTTATTTGCAAGTGTTGCAAGTTACATTGTAAGTGTCATAACTTATATTTGATGGGTTATAAGACCACCTTGGTGGGGTTGGACCTGTATGAGTCGTGTGGATGGGTTATTAGGCTTCCTTAGGAAGTCATCCCAGTTAGGGTTAACGGCAGGTTAAGTTGTTGTATAAATAGAGAGTGTGTCTCTCTCATTTTATTCATTCACTCACTCATCCAACTCGCATAATTGAGAGAGAGGAATGCACAAAAGTGGAGGAGGAGTAGCTGCTAGAGACATCTATCTTTTGGGTTTGATCTTTGTGATCTTTGTATTGGTGCTCATTCTATCTCTGAGGAAGTTGTGGGGTTTTTCACCTTCTTGGTTTTCCCCGGTGAAATGCTCTGTGTCTCTTGTCTCTTATGTTTGATATGCTGTACATGTTGTTCTCTTAGTTAATATCGTTGATCATATTGAATTAAATTATGAAAAACTAACATTAAGCAGTGAAATTAATCACAAGTAGAGGGTTCGAGAACCGTAAGGGTTCTTTCCCTTAGTTACATAAATATTATGAACAGGATGAGGATTATTACAACCTGCATAATCTTCTACGGTTAGTTCCAATACCTATGAGTACAAACTCTTAAAAACAAATAACACACACAGCAAATTAGTAGTTCTTAGAGATTGATGTTAGGTTTATGCTACTTAGAAAATTTTTAAATTTTGATGGATTTTGGAGGTGTTACACCTTAATCCTCGGTTTAGTCAACAAACACATCCTTTTCCATATTTCTATCTTAAGTCTCAAGTGACTTTTAATAGGATTGAAAGTAACTCTAATAATCCTTTTATCATTCATATTAATTATCTTATGGTTGTACCTTAGGGTAGGATTACTATCAACAAGGTAAAGCCCGACCTCTTAAAGAAGAATGAGATAGAATATTATTCCTAATTTTAAGGTTATAAACTATATAATCCTTTTGGATTTACTCAAGTTTAAGGTTATAAATTATAAAATGCTTTTGGCTATAAACTATAAAATGTCACAATGCCAAACTTTACCACCATAAATGGTAGTATGAATAACATGGCTATAAAAAATGGATTTAGTTTTCTCTCAAAACAAGAACTTCTTGATTCGTTCCCAAGGCCAAAATAGGCATACCTCCATTCATTCTTTTCTTCACACTATATTTCCAACTGAATTTGTAACTCCAATATATTTGTGCCGATTGGCTTCAAGTTTTTATTGTTATGAGTTGTTATAAGAAAAATTTGGGTACATGATTTTCTTGGAATAAGTGATCATAAACTTACTCTTAATATCAATATTCATTACCGTACCAATGCTAAAACACAAATATTTGAGAATTATTAGCTGCTTTTGAAGACCATGGGGGATATTTATTCAAATAAGAATATATGATTGTAAAGAAGAGTGGTTACTCTCCCCACTGAGGAAGTGATAGTGCAACCAAATTCTTTCATCTTCCAAACATGCCTCTAATTGTTCATATAAATTTAAAAAAGGATAAGGGACAAGATATAATGTCACTAACACCTATATTACAATTAATTTCCATGTAATTTATTCTTACTTTCAAGAATAATTTTCATACAACTTTTTTAAAAGAGGGTTGATCATGATGATTTTGTAATTTGTGGGGTTATTTTTGTAACCACTTTTAAAAATACAAACATTGATATTGAGGCTCAAATATCTCTTTCAATTCTCATAAAAGAAACTTGAAGAACCAACTAGATGAAGCACAATTTGTTGAGACCTTGTTGTGACCTGGAATCATGAGAACATAAAATCCACAATTAACAATCAATCTGTAAACTATAGTTGAAAAAATACAAATGAACATCAAACTAACACCTAAATATGTGATTTTTTTCAGTCTTGCTTCTCCTTGACTCTTAAATCATAATATTTAAGCACCCATTATTTGCCATTGTTGGTCACCCTATATGCTAATTAATTACAACTAACACACATGATGCTCAATATAAATTGTCAAACCAGGGAAGTCTTTTATTTCAATGTCCATAAGCAAAATCTATGCATAAACATTTCAAGTAGTTGATTAAGTAATTGGAGATAAATAATCCTACCTATTTGCTCAGCCAAACTCACCTCATAACTAAAACTAATCTACTTATCTTATTCTAGGAATTAAAAGTACAATTACCTTCCTACAAAAATCAACCAACTAGTTACTGATCTAAGAATAAATATGAAATAGATTACTTTTCCAAGAAGTTAAATCCTATAATTATCAAACTACAGTATTCAATCTCTACCAAACTGATTCATCTAGAAGCTACTGTAACTCAATCACAATCTGTCTAATCTAATGGATTCAGGAAAGATACAACAACAACCAGAACTAGAAATAAGCTTGAACTCTAATTTGATTAATATTGAAAATCCTAGAAAGCATAAATGACTGAAAGGAATTAAAGTTGAGATTGGTTGTAACAACTAATTCTAACACACCACGCATCAAATAAACTAACCTACACAGTCGATTGTCACACCACATAGTTGCATTTATTCACAATGCAATCCTAAACTACCAGAAAAGAATGCAAGTGTTAATCTACTGTTGCAGCTTGCAGTAATGCATCTAATTTAATTCCACACCACACAACCTAAAGAAAATTAAACTACCTACTTAACTTCGACAATCTCTGTGAGAAGGCGGGCCCTGGACTTCTAACCTACATGTCGTGAACTACCGAAAATTAAGACATAGAAGTATGAAGAACTCTAGTCTTTATATTAAAGATGGTAATCCACAGTCTCTCTTCTCTGTTACAGCCCATACAAAATGATAATTAACCAACCTGAGACTGTGAAAGCCTTCCGATATTTATACATGAAAAATGCAATCAGTGATCCACTAATTTTGCACAGCAATAAAGATCTCTGATCTTCATACTTCAAAGTTACAACTGAACTATTACATCCGTATTGAATGAGGTCGTTGGACATGAAAGATGTTGTTACTCTGGCAGTCAATGGATCAATGGATTAACCAATTGGGAGGTGTCCTGTCTGTTGCAGCAATGCTTTGTTTTAGCAAAGTCCTATTACATCTCACATGGAAAAGTGTGTTGTTTGTACTAATGTGAGGAACTTTAATCTGAAGAGTAACAACTAGCACCATGTGTGATTCTTTCCCAAGGCATTGCAGTTGATACACCTGTGCTTTGATCTTGACTTAAAGAAATCAACACAAGTTAGCATATATCAAAGCCTAGAATTCATAACCATAACAATCTTAGGCATTAAATAAATGAAGCAATAATGAATTATACCTTGTCAGGATTCTTGATTGATATGGAAGTAGGGTGTAACAAGGCAAAATGATGTAATAAGTGTGGTCAAAAAGGGGAAATTCCAGGGCCCAACATCTCCCCCAACTATCCAAATGCATTTCCTCATGCAACAACTGATTAGTCTGAATCTAAATCTGATCCTCATTCATATTATGCATATGAGTTGAGAGAAATAGCCAGTTCCTGACCTGTGCCCCATGATTTCAATAAAACAAGTGTAACAGTTTTTCCTTCCATCACTATTGTAGTAGCCTTTGTATATCATTCAGATTTGACCATTCATAGTTGGAAACGCTAGTTCTTGTGTAACGACATTCCCCTATCATTAGCAGCTTCAACCTATGTTGGAATCCAGCACATTTCTCAATAGTGTTGGTTCTTATGTAACAACATCTTTCCTTTGTATCTCAATCTCGACATCTTCTATCTGAGTTGCATTTCCAACAATTGTTTTTTTTTAGGACGTTGGTTCTTACGTAACAACGTTTTGTTTATTCATTCTTTTTAACCTGCTGAGTTTTATTCAATGTCCCCAAAACGATGAGACTGAAACCAAGAATAGTTCCTCTAATTGTTTTACTACCATAGATCTTTGTACCGCTAATTCCAGCACTGTAACGTTATCCCCTGCCAAATTAAATATATCTCCACATTCTGGGCATATCATTTCTTTCTTTCCTTCATCCCCAGAACCGAAGATAAATTCTCCGGTTGGTTTACAGCCTCCACCATTTTATTAACATACTTCTTTTCCTGCTGCCTGCATGTCTCCTTCCATTTCTCTAATTCTATGTGAAGCATTTGCCCCTCCTCCTTTAACAACTCATTTTCAAAAAGAAGATTCTCTATTTGCAGTTCTTCTACAGTAGGTTCTTGTGTATCAGCAGGTGGTCGAGGTTTTAAGATGGGAATTCCAATATCTACCCCGATCAAGTGACATGCTTCTGTTGTAGTAACAGTTTTGATTCTTCTCTTTTTGGCTGGGCGGGGTGTCTGGCCCTTGCTTCCTCCTCTTAAACAGGGAAATTCTTATTACTTCAGAAACAGGGCCGAATCCCCCCTCTTGAATTAAATTTCTTCTCATTTCAGTGGAGAATTCAACATTCAGAGCTTCTAGGCCGCTTCATGCTACCGCTTTTGCTTGATGTTCCTCTTCCACTATTCCAGTTTTAGCTGCTCCAGTTTCAACCCCCTCTATATCTATCTCCTTTCCATCCTCAAATCAAACTTCTGGTGTTCCAACCCTTCTCCCCCCAACTGAGTTTGAGGAACTCTAGTTCTCATCCACTATTTTTGCAAAAAATTCATGGGGTACCCCTGGACGAGCCATAAATTGTTTCCATGTCAAATTGTGGTGTGCAAGGGCCCGTAAGACTAATAGTTTAATTAGCCCATGATTTGAGAGGGATGATAAGGGGTGTTGAGCACCTTTAGCATAGTAATCCATGCGTTGCAGAGATTTAAAAAGATAATATGGCATATTTAATAGTGTGCGATGTTGTAAATGTGATAGGAGGAAGAATTCATAAATGTAAGCAACACTGTACCTCCCCTCGCGTGTGATGTATTTCTTCAAAAAGAGTGCAACTTGGTCCCAAGGACATGGAACGGTCTCTAGCGCTGTTCCTCGACCCTATGGTCGAACACTTACTCCTACTGCCAGAAAATCTTCACTTGCAGTCAAATGATGGCGCTTCCGACTAAACCAAAGCTGCCGAGTTCTGGGAAATCCCATTACCTCTGCCAGGATTGCCTCTGAAACATCTATCCTGATACTTCAATCCTCTGAATGGGTGCAAGTCAGATTTTGAGTAAACTCAAGGGTTGTTTCCTCATGAAAACCATTCAGACATTGAAAATAATCTGTCTACCCAGCTTCCTCAAAGATAGAAAAAACGTCTCTGTTCTTATACAAAGATTTTATTGTTAAAGGCTCATATCTCATAGGGATACCCATACTGTTGATATTCTGTGAAATATCCTAGCGAGTGCACTAGTTACAGTTTCAAACTTTGAGCTAACTGCATGCAAAGATGGTTGAGGGATAGTCTAAGTTTGAATTTGAGCATTTTTGGAAAGGTGGCACAGTTAGTTTGGGAATAAAATCTGTGGCAGGACTATCACACAAGTCGGGTAGAATGACAGTCATAATCATAAGTATGAGTAACAGCTTAAACGTGGTTTTAGTTCAATCTGATTAGCTGCGGAGAGATCATAGGGATAAACGACCAATATAATCATTATTGCTTGAGACTTCAGTGTATGCCTAATCATGATTATAGTTAGAACCCATACATTTAAAATTAATGCTCAAGCCGTCATTCTGCCATGGTGGTTCTATCTCACAGTCTAATCACTGGTAAAATACGCATGTGCCTTCATGAGTTGGCTATCGTCGATTAGACAGATAAGGTGTATCAATGTTGATGTCGATCAATAAGAGTGCATGATGATTGTGGAGAAAGCTAGCATGGGATGGCGAAGAGAAGTCGAGAGTGTAGGACTTAGTAGAGTCCGGAGAAATATAGCAGAGTCACAGTTGCAAACTTATGACAATTTAGCAGAGTTCGACAAAATATGGCAGAGTCACAACTCTACGGAAAAGAAAAAATGGTGAAATCTGGCAGAGTAGCAGTTGCGAAAGTTGACAGAATGGACAAAAGTAGCAAAGTTGCAGCTGCTGGAAAAAGGAGAAATGAATGGAAATAGCGGAGTCATAGCTGCAAAGATTGGAAAAATGGGTAACAATAGCGAGGTCGTAGCTGCAGAAATTGGCAGAATGGGAAAAAGTAACGGAGTCTCAGCTGTGTGAAAGGTGAAGTGGATGAAAATGCCGGAGTCATAGCTGCGTGAAAAAGGAAAAATGAGCAGGGTATGGAGTTGCAGCTATGAGAAATGAAGTAACAGGCAAATTCTTAGCTGGCTATTGAAAGCTGATGAATCATCCATCTTCTTCAAGGAGCTTATTAGATTAGGAAAACAAGATAAGGTGTCTGCAATCATTCGACCCAGTCATGATTGCTACTCCTCAAGCCAATTCCTGTACACAGTTCAAAACAAACCCGATCAAGCATAAAGGAAAAATAAATAAAAGAAAAGAAAGAAAAAAATTTATTAATATACAATTTATGTGTGGAAATTGCAGTTTTTAAAAATTCACAGGGGTTCAGAAAAATCCTTTCCCTGGTGTTAACTGATAATCTGGATTAGTTGCAACATGCGAAATGAAAGCATTCTTTGACATTGGTTTGTTATACAGTCGTAGCCGATGACCATTGGCAAATAATGGTGTCTTGTTTTCATCAATGGTGATCAACTAAACTATTCCATTATCAAATACTCAATCTATCTGGTAACAACCCAACCAACGGGTGCACAATTTGCCCTTGAAGTCCCTCTTAAACTATAGTCATATAACAGAGCCTAATCTCCTTCTCGGAAGACTTTCTTCTTTATAAATCTATCATGCCATTTAGATTGCTTCTATTAGATTAAAGCTGTATGATGCACCACGGCTGTGCGCTTTTCATCCAATTCATTAAGCTGATTTAGTCGGTTCCTCTATGCTTCTGATAATCAAGGTCTGCTTCTATAGTTGTCTTGAAAGTTCTAATTCAAATTCAATCAAGAAAACAACATTTTTTCCATACTCCAATCATATGGGGAAAAACCATTGGTGTTACGCCATTTAGTGCGATAGGCCCGTAATACCTCTGGAAGACTCTCAGCCCAGTCTTTACGGTGGCTTTCAACTACTTTTGTTAAAATAGCCTTGATGACCTTGTTTATACTTTCCACTTGGCCATTGGCCTGTGGATGATATGGCAAGGTTATTTTGTACTGAATGTGAAACTTCTGTAATAGGGCTTCCAATTTGTGAGACACGAACTATGGTCTACCATCTGTAACGATTTCCTTGGGTACTCCAAACCGAGTAAAAATCTCTTCATATAGGAAATCAATTATAACTTGATCATTAGCTTTGACCAAGGCTACAGCATCCACCCATTTAGTCATGTAATCCATGCAAACCAAGATGTGAACTTTCTGTTTTGAGGGAGGGTTGATAGGCCCTACAAAATCCAGAGCCCATACGTCAAAAGGTTCAACCACGAGTTGTGGATGAAGAGGAATTTCATCTAGTGTGTTGGGTTGGCCTATCCTCTGGAAGCTATCACACGCCTGAACATACTTCTTCGCATCCCTGAACAATGTACGCCAGACATATACTATCCTTAAAACCTTATGACTTGTCCTTTTGTCAGCAAAGTGCCCCCCACAGGGCTCATAATGGAAAGCTCTTAGGATACTGAAGATTTCATATTCTCTTACACATCTTCTCATTTATAATTCAAGCCCTGTGTAGAAAAGATGTCCATTGATCCAACAATACCTAGCACTCTGTTGTATGATATTTCTTTTTTGTCTCTTCGATAGATGTGCTGGAAGCTTACCTGCAGCCAACAATTTAGCAAAATCTGCATACCATGGGGAATGAGATGATACTGCAAACAAATGTTCATCAGGGAAGGAATCTCCGACTGGTAAGTTGTCATCACTGTTAGTAAGTTGAGATAAAAAATCACCAACAATTTTTTCCTTTTCTGGTCTATCAATAATTGTGATGTCAAATTCTTGTAATAGTAGCATCCATCTAGTTACTCTAGCTTTCGTGATCGGTTTATTCATTAAATACTTGATGGTTGAATTATCAGTGTGCACAAAAGTGGAATATCTAGTAATGTAGTGTCTAAATTGGTTGATGACATAAACTATGGCAAATAATTCTTTCTCTATGATAGTGTATTTTAGTTCAGCACGTGATAGGTTCTTACTAACATAATAAATTGCATACAAGGCATGACCTTTCTGTTGTCCTAAAACTGCTCCAATGACAGTGTCTGAACCATCTGAAGAGATATGAAAAGGCAGATCCCAGTTGGGCCCTCGTAAGATGGGTGTTGTAGACAGCCTTTTCTTAAGTTTAGTAAATGTTGTTTGGCATGCATCATTCCAAACAAACTGTGCATCCTTCATCAACAAGGTGAACAAAGGAGAAGCTAGTTTGGAAAAAAATTATATTAATCTTTTGTAATAGCCAGCATGCCCTAAGAAGTTATGTACATATTTTTGTGTTTCGGGAGTTGGTATATTTTCAATTACCTTGATTTTAGATGGGTCTACCTGGATACCATCAGAAGAGATGAAGTGCCCCTGAACTATGCCCTTGCTCATCATCATATGGCACTTTTCAGTGTTTAAAGATAGCTAGATTTTTTCATAGCGTTTCAAGACCTTTTCTAAATTTTTCAATGTTTCTTCGTAACTACTACTATATGGAGTGAACTCATAAATAAAAATTTCCATGCAGTCATTTACCATCTCTGAAAAGATTCCAATCATTGCTCTTTGAAATGTGGCTGGTGCATTGCACAACCCGAAAGGAAGTACCCTGTATGCAAAAGTGCCCCAGGGATAGGTGAAAGTGGTTTTATCTTGGTCCTGTGGAGCAATCTGGATTTGGTTATAGCCACTAAAGCCATCCAGAAAGGAAAAATACTTCTTCCCAGACAAGGTATCAAGGACTTGATTGATAAAAGGTAAGGGAAAGTGCTCTTTTTGCGTTGCTTTATTCAGTTCTCTGCAATCCACGCAGACCCTCCATTTTCCATTCTTTTTTGGCACAATCACAAGTGGAGAAACCCA
Organism: Larix kaempferi; assembly: GCA_027924585.1. Taxonomy (NCBI): domain Eukaryota; kingdom Viridiplantae; phylum Streptophyta; class Pinopsida; order Pinales; family Pinaceae; genus Larix; species Larix kaempferi. Next base: position 28,173,405 of record BSBM01000096.1, on the reverse strand, counting down.
CTCACTATCTGAAATAGGGTATATAAACCCTGCTACGATTTTTTTTTGGATTTCCTCTTTCACTACATCCCTTAGGTTTGGGTTCATCCTTCGTTGTGGTTGGAACACTGGCCTAGAGTCGCTCTTAATATAATTGTGATGGGTTGTAACATCCCATAAAATACCAAAAATTTAAATTTTTTAAAAATAGCAATAATTATCGAATTTGTTAACGCGGATCATATAAAATAGTTAAATCTCTTAACTAGGCTAATTAATAAGATGACACCTTGAATGTCTCAAAATAAAAAGATGATGTAGTTGTATTTTCTATTTCAAATTTAAATGGATGCTAATCTATTTAACGCAAGATCTTTTATGATCATAACACAAGAATACAATCTTCAAATTTGCTTAAGTTCTAAATGTAATTACATGCTGTACATAGGTTTGTATTATTATAATTTTCTTGGTAATGTGCTGACATTTTGTTTTGTATGATGACGAAGGGGTCCCATGAGGTACCCTGAGGTTTACTTAGCTACGTTTAGCTAAGGCATTTGAATCCCGTTTCCATGTGCAGAACGCATATAATAAATTCTACAACAAACATGAGTTAAGAGTACATGTGTTTCAATTCATCGTCAATGAAATATGAAAAATACTAAGTACTTCCTTGCAAAACAAATTACTGGAGGTTTGGATATTTTGGTTCCAATTCGAGTTTACATGTTGGCTCACAAACTCATCAGTGTTATTAAAATCACATTGTCATTTTTGTTTTTACATTTTCATATTTATTATCTAAGAAAAATCATCTTAATATGACTATTGTCATTAATATCAAAATGACGATACTTTTGTCCATTTGTCACATTATTGAAATCTTGTGAATTCGTGCTCATGGTTATTGCAAAATGAACTATCATTATTTTTTGCATGAATAGAATCTTACACTTATACCTATAGTCTCACTTATATCAATTAATTACAACACATAGCCAATGTATGAAATATATTACGAATATAGTGCTTATGCTATGAAATAGCGTTATAATGCGAATCCACACAAATTTAACTATACCTAATGACTATACATAAACTATAGAAATGAAATATATATAATCTATAGAAACTTTGCAATTCATGCACATACATTGGCATATATTACTATTGTCATGATGCCTAAAATAAACCTTCGAAACTATATTAAATGTGAACTATGAAACTAAGAATGTGATGATTACGATTTTGACAGGGTATTAAACATCGGTACTTGGCATGCTTCCAAACTGGCGATGACAGGTCCTAGCATCTATGTTTCTCAATTTTTAAGTGAAGTGGAAAGCTTGGTTGGATGGTATTCACGTGATTGAATTTACAATCAGCACCATAATTTGTTGAGATGTGCCATGCACTAGCCCTCGATCTGTTGATTTGGCAACTTGATAGATGCAACAATTAACGTGTATTGATTGCAATGATCGCTTGAATATCAACGTGCCTGACCGACAGCTAAACTACCATTGATCTTTACAAGATCTAGGGATGAGAATGAAACCCTAGTCTTGCATTGGTAATTAATGAGAATTGGTTTTCCTATCTTCATTTTGCGTTTAGTGGTAAGGTAGAAGGGCTGACAGTGTTGCTACAATGTAGGGTTTTGAGTTTGTTGTGAGGAGGAATTCTTCCTCGGTTTCGAACCTTAGACCTGTGAGATAGAGTTTATATGTTATAGTTTTATGCTCTTGTGCAATAGAGCCACGATACAACCATTGTAGTTGTGGGTGGTTCTTCTGTCAGTTTGTTGAATGTAATTTGAACTCGAGTTTGATTCTCCAATTTATGAAATGTTCTTATAAGTTTTAACTCGTGTTTGTGGAAAATTGCAATAGGCTTCGTTGTTTTGTTGGTGTGGATTGTTTAAGTCCAGGAGCTTCAACGCTAAGGTAGGTTCTCGTTGACAGTGGTAATAATACTGTACTTTAAGTTATTCCTGCATTTTTCTTGTTTTAAAAATTTTTAAACTGTCACTCGCAGGTGCTACTGCGTTGGAAGATTTCTATGATCAAGACTTGGAATGTGGATGCTGCAACTACTTCCTGGTAATCCTCGGTGGTTCTTCAAACCTCGTAGGTGCCTTTGGCATGGTTTAGTCGGTGAATACAGTGTAACAAGATTTGGAAATATACGACCCTGTTCGGAGTAATGGCGGAGTTTGATTTGATACCATACTTAAAGAGGATAAACCCTCAGTTTCAAGTTGATATTCGGCTTTGTAATGAATGTTGCATCGTATTGAACTTGTTTTTGTGCTTTTGGTTGTTAAGGGAAAGACCTTGTGTAACTTTGGAACCTTGAAAGGTCCGCAATGTAAACTCTGTTGAATTTGTGATATACTGTTTAATATGAAACTTATAGAGCCGAGGGTTCACTCACTTCTGTAGAACAATGGCTCATTTGTACTGAATGTTATAGCTTTGTTTAAATAAAGGTTGAGAATTCATTTGCATATCTGTTGATTTGGTAACGATCGTTGGCTCTGGTCGAGAGTAGATGCTTGCTTATCTGTTGGTAGATAGACCTGTACTTTGTATCGTTTTTGGAATTGATGTTGTAAAATTTGGTCTTTCGTATGTTTTGAAATGGCTAATGCCACAAGGTTCGATCTCGTTTCAATGAATGAAACCCTACCCTATAGGTTTTGTTGGTAACCTTGCTTGTACTGAGAAATTGAACCCAAGAACTAGGCCTTAACTTGTGCATGTAATGGTTTCGACATTGTGTATGTTTCTTTTTAGGATTGTAAGATATTTGTTAGACATCGATACTAAAATCATGTTTTATGCTAAGTCATAATAAGTGTCTTGTTGGTAATCTCGACATGAATAAAAGATAGTAAGGTGATATAAAATGTTGGTTAAGGTTTGCATACCATGGCTGCTATAACCTAAGAAATATTTATCTGTTGTTGCCATGAATGGCTTGTTAAAAAGTTTATTTAACTATGAACTAAATAAATGTTTAAAATCTAGAGTATGAGAAATCCTAGTGTTTGATTCTATAGTGAAAGTATCCATATTTAATGATTGAAATTAAATCCAAACTGTGATAAATAGTGATGAAAAATAATAAGTGTTTACTTATCATTGGTAAGTAACACTCTGTATAGAGAATAATTGCAGCTGCTATATATTTCTAGAATATAACTGCTTGAAAACAATAGATTTATAATATTGGAATGCATATTGTTACTATTTGAAAATAAACAGAATTTAATTGGAAAATAAAGATATGTGCTGAAATCAAAGTGTTTATCTTTTCATTCAAATGACATTCTTCCTATCACTCATCTCTATTAATTTTACTTTTCTGTACTACAGTACTATACAGATAACAGTATGGGAAAAATACAGAAAAGAATTTAATCATTCATTTAAATTACTTAATCATTCTTAAAACATATCATCTTTGAGTCACAAAACAACATAGTCTCTTCTATATAAATATAATTAATAATTATGCTATGCAGAAAATCAGTTAACTGTAAACAAGAAATTATAATAGTAGAACATGGTTTAATGTAGGAGAAACAAACAGCCGAAGGAACTTGTTCCACCCAACCTATACCTAAAGATGGCCAAATTACTTGCCCTAGGACCCCCGAGCCTGTTCACTAAACCACTAGGAAGAAAATTCTGTTGAATCCTTAGTTCATCAACTTGCAGTAGAATATAGATTATCCAGTCATAAAGACTCAGGAGTCAAATAGACCTGCACCGGCACCTCTGGTTTTCCTTCTCATAATAACTAGCAGACTCACAATGCACTCACACTTTAGCCTCCCTATTCGAATCTCTCAGTGATCACCTGATACACTTGAGGAATATTTCTGCAGAAAATATTGTGGGAGCTGCCTGCTCAATTTGAATTGCCTTATCTAGGCTACCTAGGCCTTTTAGTGGTTAACTACTCATTAATGAGCTAATTAGTCTCTTCCACCCACCTGGGGGATAATGCCACAAATTTAGGGGTCGTTGTCCCATAACCAATAGCTAGTGGTGGAGTGCAAATGTTTCCATCTGTCCCATGCCTTCTAATAGCTTCCATTCCTCCTAGTGGATCAGTGAACACTCACTTAACAGTTCCCTTAGGTGTTTGTCTCCTATTTTAATTTATTAAATAATAATAATCAGTAATTACAATCATCCTTGACCAAACTTGGTCATAATTACAAAACTTTGTAATTATAATTTAACATAAATTATTTTGCAAATAAAATAAATATTCTCAAAATTTGGGTAGGTGACATACACCCCCCCTTAAGTCTCAACATCGTCCTCGATGTTGTTTAATCACTCTTTGAGTGTTCCTAAAACAGAGTTGGGTATGCTTCCCACATACTACTCTCCAAATCCCAAGGTGCCTCTTCTGGGCTAAGGTGCTTCCATTGCACCTTTACCTGCCCAATGGTGCGATTCCGGAGTAGAGTTTCCCTCCTTTCGAGGATAGAGTCCGGTTTCACCTAAAAATCATCGTCTTGTCCCACCTGTACATCATTCCAATTTACAACATGAGTAGCATCATGTACATACTTCTTTAAAAATGATATATGAAAAACATTATGTATATTTAAATTTGGTGGCAAAGCCAGTTGGTATGCCACGGGTCCAACCCTTGACAAAATTTTGAAAGGACCACAATACCTGGGTACCAACTTGGCATAGCTTCCCAATTTCAATGAACTCTTTTTCGGTCTTACCTTAAGAAAGACATGTTCACCAACCTGGAACTCTTTATGAGTCCTTCTAAGATCTACTTGAGTCTTTTGCCTATCTTGGGAAGCTTTAAGATTTCTTTGTACCTGTTTCACAATTAGTTCTAATTCCTGCAACAATTCAGGTCCTAAAATAACTCTATTTACTGGGTCATTCCAAGAAACAGGTGTATCACATTTCCTACCATAAAGAATTTCAAAAGGGATAAGCCTGGCTGATGCATGATAATGGTTATTATATGCAAATTCTTCTAAATGCAAGTAGTCCTCCCACTTACGAGGCTGATCCTTAACATACATCCTAAGCATGTCTTCCAATACCTGATTCACTCTTTCTGTCTGTCCGTCTGTTTTTGGATGAAATGTTCTGCTGAAGTTTAAGGTTCTATTCAACCCTTTAAACGAAGATCTCCAAAAGTTTCCAGTAAACTTAAAATCACGGTCTGAAACTATCACTTTCGGTATTCCATGTAATCGAAAAATTTGTTTCATGAAGATTTTTGCAATATCTAGAGCCTTATGAGTAGTCTTTACAGGTACAAACTGTGTTGCCTTGCAGAGTTTATCCACTACCACCATACCATGATGGAGTCATTTTGTTTCTGATTTTTCGGTAGTCCGGTAATAAAATCTATGCTTATGATCTCCCATTTCCAGCTAGGTATAGGCAATGGCTGTAATAGTGCAGCCGGATCCTGATGTTCAACCTTCACGTTTTGACAGTCTAAACACTTAGTTATATATTCTGCTACTTCATCCTTCATTTTGGGCCAATAGTACTCTTTCCGTAACATAGTGATGGTTTTTTGATAACCTGGATGACTAGAATAATGACTTTTGTGTATATCATCTAAAATCATAATTTTTACTTTTGGTATGTTGGGTACATACAATCTATTTTTGTACAGAAACTGTCCATTTTCCTTTAAACTGTAATCTGCCATAGAATTTTCAGAATTGCTATCTACACATTTTCTTGTAATTTTATGTACTCTTCACCCGTTTCAATCCCTTCAAAGATATGATTTTCTAAATTTATTGAGTATGTACTGATGGTTGAACTAAAATTCAACTTTGCTTTACGACTTAATGCATCAGAAACCTTGTTCTCTTTACCTTTAATATTTTGAATTTCAAAATCATATTCACTTAGAAAAGTTAGCGATCTAGCTTGTCTAGCGTTCAAATTTGTCTGATCTAATAAATACTTCAGCCCATGTTATCTGTTAGCAAGGTAAATTTTTTGCCAATAAGATGGTGACGCCAAATTTTCAAAGCGTGAATTACTGCTAGTAACTCCAAATCATAAATAGAGTAATTCTTCTCATGTATTTTTAGCTTTCTAGACTCATATGCAACAACATGTCCCTCTTGTGTTAGGAACCCACTGAGTCCGTCATTGCATACTATAAAATCCTTATTAGGATTTGCAATCCTCATAATAGGTGTTGTAGTTAGTAATTCCTTTAACTTCTTAAAATTGTCTGAACATTTCTGATCCCATACAAATTTCTTCCCCTTCTTCTGTAAGGAGGTTATGGGGTTTGCAATCCTTGAAAAAGCTTCTATGAATTTTCTATAATATCCAGTAATACCCATAAATGATCGTACATCTCACACATCCTTATGAACCGGCCAATCATTAATGGGTTTTATCTTATCGGGGTCAACCGAGATTCCTTCCTTAGAAATTATGTGTCCTAAATACTTAATCTTATCCTTGTGAAAGTCACATTTACTAAACTTTGCATATAACTGATGATCTCTAATAATTTGTAAAATAATACGCAGATGTTCATCATATTCTTCTTTACTTTTAGAATATACTAGAATGTCATCTATGAACACAATGGTGAACTTATGCACGTATTTGTGTAGAATATTGTCCATTAGACACATAAATATCGCCGAGCCATTAATCAACCCAAATGGCATGACTACAAACTCATAATGTCCATATCGAGTTCTAAAGGCTATTTTAAAAATATCCTCATCCTTCACACAAACTTGATGATATCGTGACCGTAAATCAATTTTTGGAAATATCATTGCTCCACACACCTGATCAAATAGATTGTCTATGCGGGGCAACAGATATTGATTCTTCATTGTCATCTTATTCAGATGGCGATAATCTATACAAAACCTTAGAGTTCCATCTTTCTTCTTAACAAATATAACAGGTGCTCCCCAAGGAGACATCCTGGGCCTTATATAGTTTTTATCAATCAGTTCCTTCAACTGTGATTTCCACTCATTTAATTCCAGTATATCCATCCTATATGGAGCTTTAGAATTCAGTACCGCTCCCAGTATTAACTCGATGGTAAAATCTAGGTGTCTCTTAGGGGGTAATTCTGGAATCTCTTCGGGAAAAACATCTTGAAAATCTTTTAGGACAAGTATATCTTCTAGGTCAGTTTATCCTCTTTAGTAATCAACTCATCATTCACTACATTCACTGCAAACATCTGGAATCCTTTTCTAACTGCTCTCCTTACATGCATAGCTGAAATCTGTCTAAGTGATGTCTTTCTTGGAATACCTTTTACTTCTATTGTTTCTCCTTCATCATTTAAACATGTAAAACTTTTTTCATAAAAATTCAGAATGACATAATGGGCTTCTAACTAGTCCATTCCAATTAAGATATCATAGGATCCTAAAGCTAAAACATTCAACTTTGTTTGTGTCTTTAACTGATTCATAGATAAAACACAACTTTCAATAAAACCATATACTTTTCTTTTTGTTCTTGTTGCTAGTCTAACTAACCAGGATTTATTGAATTTTTATGTTTTCAAATCAAAACTTTCTACAATATTTGGTGATATATAACTCAGGCTAGCACCTAGATCAATTAAAATAGTAACAGGGTGGTTTTGTAGCATACCTTCAATCTCTACCATAGAGACTTGATGCTCAGCTTGCCTGTTGTCTAGTGCTGCAGTAATTCTGGGCATCTCCCTTGCAAAGTCTCCCACAGTAGGTTTAGTTCGTATGGAATGAATATTGTTACCTTTCCGCTTCCTCTTGGGGCATTTTGAAGCATAATGAGTACCTTGACACTCAAAACATTTGATAGGTTCCTTTTGGTCATTAGTTTTGGTAGCATTGGAAGTATTTCTAGGCATTGTAAAATTCTACTACTGATTATTTCTAGAATGGTTTCCATGAAAATTCCGATTCGGAAAGTTTTTCTTTTGGAAACCAGAATTTCCACTAAACCTGAATTTTTCTTTTTCAGCTCAAAGTTGTTGGGTTTATGATTTTTTCAGTTAGATATCCCTTCTCTTTTCCGATTAGCATCATAACAGAAAGTTGCTTTCCTCATGGCCTCTTCTAAGGTCTTTTGGATTGTCATACTCTACTATGTTCTTGATGTTGAAAGGTAGACAACTCAGGTATCTTTGAATCTATAACATACCCTACAAATGATGTTAGTAAAGTCAGGAATTTTGAAAAGATTTCTGTCATAGTTGAAGGACCAAAATATCTAACATATTTCCCTGTGTAAAATGGCCATTCGTTAAATCGAAACATTCATAATGCATCATCCACATTTAGCTAATAAAACATTCTATAATAGTACACATGTTCATAAGAAATAAATCTCGCAATAAATTAATATAACACATATGAAGAGACCATGTACACAACCAAATCAGCATAACTACTCAATAAAGGAGACCATCAAATTCAAACACAAATAGACCACACATAAGAGAACATATTTAAGGTGGTTCACCCAACTTGGGCTACGTCCACGAAGCAAGGTAATATCTTATATTATTAAATCAAGAAAAAGGTTACACTTCACAACCAGCTTGGTTACCATAACACTTTTCCTTTTCTCTTGCCTTTCTCTCATGGAGAGTATCTTCCACTATCCAGAAACCTATCTTCGAAGCGTTACAGGGATTTCACCCACGCTATCTTGACTAGAATAAAAGGATATACAACAACAATAGGATTTTATGTTGATTTCAATGCAGCAATACAACAATGTAAATACACAACGATTTATGGTAACGCTATTCCAATACTCAGAATAGGTCGTTTCCCTTGAATCTCTCCATCCCTCTTATATTTTAAGTAAGACAACCTTTAGTTGCATGGGTCGATCATGGAGGAGGTCGCCCTGCTAATTCGTCAGCAAATACACATTAAAATATAAAGAGAACTTATACACATCATAATTATACCCAAGCCTGGTTATTATCGCTGAGCGAAATTCCAACATGTTTGACAACTATATACCTCCATCAAATCCTCAAATGTAGGTATGGAATGATATCCCTTTCAACCAGTGGCTAGGACTACAACATGTAAGTGGATGGTATGGGTCAATCTAACCTAGATATTACCTTAGATTCTGCATTACACTTTTATAGTAAAATCAACAGCAGAAAAGTCATCACAGCCATGTTTTCGATCTAAATAACTAATAAACATATATCTAATACTACTTTGGTTCCAGCATAATCAGATGGAAACAATACGATTACACCATAAATGCACAAGCAACTTTAATAATAAAAATATATTGAGATCTTCTCTCCAGCATTCATACCCTTTGCTGGGAATTTGACTCTAATTAATTTACTATCATTTGCAAACTCACTACAGAGGAAAAATCAGCAAATACACTAACGCAGGGATACAAGACACCAAGATCTCCTAGCCTTTGCTGGGGCCTTGACTCTAGTTAATATCATTAGCTTCTATGAATTAACCACATAGAAAAATACCAGCATATAATATATTCAGGGTTTTACTCTCCCAAACGCAGACAGCTAAATACAACGAAGAAACAGAGCAACCAGATCTGTAGAGATCGCACAATTTATTTACGCGTACATGGGTCGATCCTCTCCACTGAGAGAGATCGTCTCGGTCTATCCTGAGCCACCATGAATGGATCATCTTACAACAGTAATCGAGCGTGGGATCGATTCTATTAAGAAGAGATCACCCAGCTCTGCCATAATGGAGTGGAAAGGTGGATCCTCTTCCAGAAAAGGATGAGCAGTGTTTCCCATGGTAGAATCGTGATGACACAAAATGCATGGTACCACATAAAACCGGTCAAGGACATAGAGAGCAGAAGGTTAAAAGACTCATTGTACCCACACCGTCCATTGACTTCCTTCACATGAGGTCTCGAATGTTTCCTCTATACTTTCAACTTCAAGAATATAGATCTTGATCTAATGTAAGGATTAGACAAGGTTTAAAAATAATAACGCATGAGTAATTAAAATAAACCAGAGAGTATCATGGAGAGTTCACATATCTATACATGTATGTGTACAGGGCTTATAAACAGCGAATCATAACCTATATCGGAGATTTCATGCTAGAACGCAAACAACACTCCATGACAAATTTCTGGGGATTAAAGCCTACATTTGTAGAGATCGCCTTTTTCCCCTCCTCGCAAACATTCGACGGATATATATATATATATAAACCAAGACTTATTCAGAAGAATGAGATCGGAATGGGATCAGTCTTGACAAGCCTTACTTTTTCCCCAATATCCATCGGAACAGAAAAATATATTTATAATCAGAATAAAACGTAGCAAGATAAATCTAATTCCCCTCCAGTAAAAGGAAGAGCACAATCATGATATAACTTATTTCTAATCAAGAAAAAACGCGGCTATCCCCCTTTTACCCTTTCCAAATGTAGATCAGTACATAAGTATATAAGAACACAATCACAGCAGACAATACATCCCTGCCTTTTCGCAGCAAATATTGCATCTTTGCCTCTCGCAATACCCTCCATCTTTCGAGAATGCAGAGAGTTTCCCCCAAAAACAACTCTTTCTTTTTCCCCCCCCGTTACTGGAAGCTATCCTCCCAATAAATACAGACACTTTTTCCTTCTTGGAGGATCCACCCATGGCGTTAAGGGAAAGCTAAACGCCAAATGGCATTCTCTAACATGAGGTGGACTTTGGATTCTACCGAGAAGAGAACGATGATCTGCCAAGTTGCATTGGGTCCATGCGCCATTCTAACGAGGAAATCAATTCCTCCTCAAATCTCATGTTTAAACTTCCATTAAGTTTTCGTGGGGGAGCGTGCCACCGTTGGTGTCGATTATTGATTTCTATGTAAATAATATATATGTACATATATACATTTGTTAGCTTTCAAATCTATCACAGTGTGATAGTATTCAACTAAATTAATGTTTAACTTATATTATTTAGGATAAGTAGGCTCTCTTAAAAGAAAAGGGGCTACCTTTATTATTATGTATTACATGAAAATCACTTCCATTAAAATCATATATATATATATGTCTATATATATACCTCGGAAATAAATACTTTATCATTGCATGATTATTATAATTCCTTCCTTTCACTAAAAAGTGACTATAAGCACTCTATGCTCTATCACAACTTATTGGCATGATTACTATGGTACGTATGTGTAATTATCACTATCTATATATATTTCCTTTTAATAAGGATTATCACATAAAGTGCTTTAACTAATTTAGACCTTTAGGCTTGTTTCTATCTTACGGCCTTGTAGATGTTTCTTTGGCATTCTATGTCAATGTTAATGTCGTTATAATTATCAACTAAATTGGCTTAATCATACTAGGATTTTAAAACAACCAGGCCATAGTATCTTAGTCAGATACTTATGGTGAATAGAATCCTTATAATGTCCAACCTTTGTCGTCAAGCTTAAGGGGATACGTATATATTTATGGCCTTCCAACTATCCCGCTACTCCCCTTAGTAGTTTTGTTTGTCCATCATCTTAGTGGTGTTATTATAAATTTACGATTTATAACATAAACCCTAGAAGAAGAAATGACGATACACTTTTCCCAGGTCCACGGGTTGGCCTTGGCCCTTAGCTCCTCACCAGGGCGTCATACACAATTTTCAATAGACATATGTAATTCTGATAGAAAGGGGGACATTACATCCTCCTCCCCTTAAAAATAACACCGTCCTCGGTGTTCACTACTTTTCTATTTGTTCGTCTTATCTTCTATTGTCATCATTTGCTTGTTTCGTCATTATTATATTGACCTTCTTCGCAAGTCACTATCGACCACACCTGTAACTTTGACTACAAAACCGGAATTCAAAGAAACCGTAAAACTTATCATCAATTCCATAATCCAACCCATAACATAAATGCCGAGTCATTTATTGTAACATAACATTTGCAATCTATGGAATATCTTTAAGTCATTATTTATTACAAGCATACTTAATTTTCGGTGAACCAAGAATGTAGATTGTTAATTAAACCAAAACACATCATTCATTGATCCAGGAAATTCTTGCCTAACACCCCAGTGCTCACGCAGCAATCCTTTCGGATATTTCTTGCCTAACACCATAGTGCTCACACAGCAATACTTTCTCCCATGCATACTAAGCAGCGTCCTGCCTCCCGCATGTGCATTTTATTATAGTTTGCCTAGGTCTTTACAGCCTACTGATTCATTCGAGAATCCTGGCAGCTGTCAACTCCCTGATTTCCAAGGAATGTTTCAGTGCCATTAATGCACTATTACATATTTCCCCTCAAGCCTTCTCGCTTGAATCCCAAAATTTATTTCCCCTCAAGCCTCCTCGCTCGAGTCGAGGAAAATCTCTTTCAATTTATCAATTATTTCATCATATACACTTTGTAACCATACGATTACTCTGACCCATTTGGGCCTAGATCTTTATTCAATCAATAATTATCAAACTTAAAGAATAAATAACAGTTATGATGTGGATCTTAAATCCTCACCCCCTTATTTTACCATGCATAGTATTTATGCTCTTCTTTTTCCACAAGCTCCTCCAAATTTTGACCACATGCCAAGTTCACCTGTTAGTAACACTTTATAGAACAAAATCAAATATCGTAAGGTCCTTTTTGTATTCATAAAGAAAAATAGGGTAATCATCCTTCATCATCATAATTTTATTTTATTTTATTTATTTATTTTTTTTAACTAAGCATATCTAGCTAAATAAAAGGGTTTACATAATGCCTTGCACATGAAATAACATTCTTCCTATTACGGTCCATGCACATTATGATCACATAACCTCAGATGTTAGCTTTCATCATTTCAATACAATTCTTGTTTTAGTTATACCACCTTTCTTTGTATAGCTTATCATCTTATACAATAAACCGATTGTGAAAAATAAAATATACTTGCGTACCTTATAAGATAACTCAATAATTTGTAAGGGCGACCACATATCTCTCTATTATAAGGCCCTCGTATGTTGAGGTACCTATGTATCCCACATTGACTTGTCGACGGTTGTAAGGAAGTGATGTGCGGAAATGTGAAGTTTGCTTGGCCACAATATTCAAAGTGTTAGTCATATAAGTAATTAAATCATAAGAACAATCTTACCTAGAACGTATGTCCAATCATCACCTTTAAAATAATAGACATGATTTACTGTTTAAGATTACTTCTGATCTACCACCATGGAAGTTCCATGACATTAATGGTTTCTTAACTCATAATGTGAATATAAAACAACCATCCCCTGCGGCCACATACGTAAAAAATTTAAATTTAAAGCATCTTGCTAACTAGTAATCATTTTATGTCGGTTCTAGATTTCCAATATCTTTATTCATAATAAAGAACATACTTATTTGAAAATTCTCCACCTCATTTATATGATCATGATGTGAACAACATGATTAACCACCATAGCTTTTATCTTTTAACAAAATAATCACAAAACACAAATCATCATAACTCATGATCACCTCAAGGTATAACTTCTATTACCACTACTCATAGTATCCCAACATCCACCGTAAGGATCAACGAACTAAGGAGATATAAATGAGATCATGCATTTTTTCATAAATTTTAATAACCAACAACTAATAGGATCTAGTAGTGTCTAGCTTAGTTAGTTTTCCCTTCTTGTGGAAGGTTAGTTTAACATAAGTAACCAACCCACAATTTCTAGTTGCTACTTCTGTAATGAGATAGAATTTGTGCTAAGGAGCAAAATCTTAACTTCAATATAGTTATGCTTCCTTAGTGACTACAGGAATATTTTGAATATCTGACTTTCCTTCGTGTTGACTCCTCCGGCAACATGCACTATTTACAGAATTTACTAGTTATGTCCACAACATCAACTTATTTAGAATGACTTTATATATATATTGAAAGGAACTTGACCGTTCCTAATCATAGTCGGAATGCTAGACCATCTTATTTAGTCCAATATGAACATATATAAAAGAAACTTTAATGGAACTTTAACCGATTTATTTTTTATTTTTTATGTTATCCACATGAATCTCCTATTTTGAATCACTGACGATTGGATCAATAAAACTCGATTAGTCATATATAGTCAACAAAACGTATCCTAGCGTACTCTGTCAAACAAAGCTTTTGTTGAAACTGAAGATATCCACTTTCAAGAATAACAATAAAATGTAGAGAAGGTAATAAGTATTTAAACTAATCATCAAATCAACAACCTTAGGAGAGTTCCTCTGCTTAGCATATTAACAACTAGGATGACTTTTGGCATACTCGAGACTCATTTCGAAAAATACTTGACTCTGTTAGTCTGATTACTTAAGAGTACTTTCTCGCAATCTATTGTAACTAAAATAGAGTAAGAGGAGATATTCATCCATAAGAGTCTCTAATAACCATTGGTTCAATTACCTACTGAAACCATGTTCACAAATAGACAAAGTTATACTATTATAATGCTTCAGAAAACGCGACATACTTACTTGTAATTCGAGACGACTTGTCCGTTACCTCCTTCCAAGCTTTGAAACTTTGAAAGGCATTTTCCCCGTTGCTTATTTCAAGTGGAATGGAATACCTTACTTGGTTCATCCAACTCATTTCCTCATGCTAAGCCCACTATAGGCCCGAGTGTTGTAACTCGTGCTCTGATACCATATGTAACATACCCTACAAATGATGTTAGTAAAGTCGGGAATTTTGAAAAGATTTTTGTCATAGTTGAAGGACCAAAATATCTAACATATTTCCCTGTGTAAAACGGCCATTCGTTAAATCAAAACATTCATAATGCATCATCCACATTTAGCTAATAAAACGTTCTATAATGGTACACATGTTCATAAGAAATAAATCTCGCAGTCAATTAATATAACACATATGAAGAGACCATGTACACAACCAAATCAGCATAACTACTCAATAAAGGAGACCATCAAATTCAAACACAAATAGACCACACATAAGAGAACATATTTAAGGTGGTTCACCCAACTTGGGCTACGTCCACGAAGCAAGGTAATATCTTATATTATTAAATCAAGAAAAAGGTTACACTTCACAACCAGCTTGGTTACCATAACACTTTTCCTTTTCTCTTTCCTTTCTCTCATGGAGAGTATCTTCCACTATCCAGAAACCTATCTTCGAAGCATTACAGGGATTTCACCCATGCTATCTTGACTAGCATAAAAGGATATACAACAACAATAGGATTTTATGTTGATTTCAATGCAGCAATACAACAATGTAAATACACAACTATTTATGGTAACGCTATTCCAATACTCAGAATAGGTCCTTTCCCTTGAATCTCTCCATCCCTCTTATATTTTAAGTAGGACAACCTTTAGTTGCATGGGTCGATCATGGAGGAGGTCGCCCTGCTAATTCATTAGCAAATACACATTAAAATATAAAGAGAACTTATACACATCATAATTATACCCAAGCCTGGTTATTATCGGTGAGCAAAATTCCAACATGTTTGACAACTATATACCTCCATCAAATCCTCAAATGTAGGTATGGAATGATATCCCTTTCAACCAGTGACTAGGACTACAACATGTAAGTGGACGGTATGGGTCAATCTAACCCAGATATTACCCTAGATTTTGCATTACACTTTTATAGTAAAATCAACAGCAGAAAAGTCATCACATCCATGTTTTCGATCTAAATAACTAATAAACATATATCTAATACTACTTCGGTTCCAGCATAATCAGATGGAAACAATACGATTACACCATAAATGCACAAGCAACTTTAATAATAAAAAGATATTGAGATCTTCTCTCCAGCATTCATACCCTTTGCTGGGAATTTGACTCTAATTAATTTACTATCATTTGCAAACTCACTACAGAGGAAAAAACAGCAAATACATTAACACAAGGATACAAGACACCAAGATCTCCTGGACTTTGTTGGGGCCTTGACTCTAGTTAATATCATTAGCTTCTACGAATTAACCACATAGAAAAATACCAGTATATAATATATTTAGGGATTTACTCTCCCAAACGCAGACAGCTAAATACAACGAAGAAATAGAGCAACCAGATCTGTAGAGATCGCACAATTTATTTACGCGTACATGGGTCGATCCTCTCCACTGAGAGAGATCATCTCTCTCTGTCCTGAGCCACCATGAATGGATCATCTTACAACAGTAATCGAGCGTGGGATCGATTCTATTAAGAAGAGATCACCCAGCTCTGCCATAATGGAGTGGAAAGGTGGATCCTCTTTCAGAAAAGGATGAGCAGTGGTTCCCATGGTAGAATCATGATGACACAAAATGCATGGTACCACATAAAACCGGTCAAGTATGCAGAGAGCAGAAGGTTAAAAGACTCATTGTACCCACACCGTCCATCGACTTCCTTCACATGAGGTCTCGAATGTTTCCTATGTACTTTCAACTTCAAGAATACAGATCTTGATCTAATGTAAGGATTAGACAAGGTTTAAAAATAATAACGCATGAGTAATTAAAAAAAACCAGAGAGTATTGTGGAGAGTTCACATATCTATAAATGTATGTGTACAGGGCTTATAAACATCGAATCATAACCTATATCGGACATTTCATGCTAGAACGCAAACAACACTCCATGACAAATTTCTAGGGATTAAAGCCTACATTTGCAGAGATCATCTTTTTCCCCTCCTCACAAACATTCGACGGATATATATATATATATATATAAAAACCAAGAATTATTCAGAAGAATGAGATCGGAATGGGATCAGTCTTGACAAGCCTTACTTTTTCCCCAATATCCATCGGAACAGAAAAATATATTTATAATCAGAATAAAACGCAGCAAGATAAATCTAATTCCCCTCCAGTAAAAGGAAGAGCACAATCATGATATAACTTATTTCTAATCGAGAACAAATGCAGCTATCCCCCTTTTACCCTTTCCAAATGTATATAAGTACATAACTAAATAAGAACACAATCACAACAGACAATACATCCCTGCCTTTTCGCAGCAAATATTGCATCTCTGCCTCTCGCCATACCCTCCATCTTTCGAGAATGCAGAGAGTTTCCCCAAAAAAAACAACTCTTTCTTTCCCCCCCCCCCCGTTACTGGAAGCTATCCTCCCAATAAATACAGACACTTTTTCCTTCTTGGAGGATCCGCCCATGGCGTTAAGGGCAAGTTAAACGCCAAATGGCATTCTCTAACATGGGGTTGACTTTGGATTCTACCGAGAAGAGAACGATGATCTGCCAAGTTGCATTGGGTCCATGTGCCATTCTAACGAGGAAATCAATTCCTCCTCAAATCTCATGTTTAAACTTCCGTTAAGTTTTCGTGGGGGAGCGTGCCACCGTTGGTGTCGATTATTGATTTCTATGTAAATAATATATATGTACATATATACATTTGTTAGCTTTCAAATCTATCACAGTGTGATAGTATTCAACTAAATTAATGTTTAACTTCTATTATTTAGGATAAGTAGGCTCTCTTAAAAGAAAAGGGGCTACCTTTATTATTATGTATTACATGAAAATCAATTCCATTAAAATCCTATATATATATGTCTATATATATACCTCGGCAATAAATACTTTATCATTGCATGATTATTATAATGCCTTCCTTTCAGTAAAAAGTGACTATAAACACTCTATGCTCCATCATAACTTATTGGCATGATTACTATGGTACGTATGTATAATTATCACTATCTATATATATTTCCTTTTAATAAGGATTATCGCATAAAGTGCTTTAACCAATTTAGACCTTTAGGCTTGTTTCTATCTTACGGCCTTGTAGATGTTTCTTTGGAATTCTATGTCAATGTTAATGTGGTTATAATTATCAACTAAATTGGCTTAATCATACTAGGATTTTAAAACAACCAGGCCATAGTATCTTAGTCAGATACTTATGGTGAATAGAATCCTTATAATGCCCAACCTTTGTCGTCAAGCTTAAGGGGATACGTATATATTTATGGCCTTCCAACTATCCCACTACTCCCCTTAGTAGTTTTGTTTGTCCATCGTCTTAGTGGTGTTCTTATAAATTTACGATTTATAACATAAACCCTAGAAGAAGAAATGACGATACACTTTTCCCAGGTCCACTGGTGGGCCTTGGCCCTTAGCTCCTCACCAGGGCGTCATACACAATTTTCAATAGACATATGTAATTCTGATAGAAAGGGGGACATTACAGAATCTTTGGTTTTTCTTCCACGAGGTATGGCACATACCTCAGCAAATTTAGAAATTTACTGTTCATCTCTTTCATGTTCATAGTTCCTAGCTTTAAATCATAGAATTCCTTGGATTCTTCTTCATAGTATTCTTCGGATAAGAACTTCTTCTTGAAGTATATTTTAAAAGTGCTCCAATTCACATCCTTGTCTTTGATGCGCTTCACTCTTCTGATGTCCTACCACCAAATATCTGCCTTCCCAATCAAGTTGTATATTGCCATCTTTGACTTCAATGATTTGGAATAATCATAAATTTGGAAGTACTTCTTCATGACGGACAACCATGCTTCCGTTGTCTCTCCTTTATCAGTTTCACCATTGAAAGTTGGGGGTTTGATTTTCTTGAACTCCCCAGAAATCTGTTCATATTGTTTGTGACATTTTCTTTTGGGTTTGTAATCTCCTTCGCTACTATCACTTGAATAATTACGTTTCTTTTTGTGTTTTTCATTGGTAGCTTCTGATGATGTTGAAATGTTGTTCGCATCATCAGTTTTCATTTTCTTATCCCTGTCTCGATGAAGCAAGTCTTCAATTTTGGAGGTATTTTAAACCCCTATATCCTGTTCATCAGTTGGGCATTGATCAAACTGTACTTGGTTAAGTTCCTCTTGTGCTTTCAGAATTTTCTCATTGTCTTGTTTTACAGATCTGATTTCTGCTTTTAACTGTTGAAAAACACGTAACAATTAAGATGAATTGTCATTTAATTCACCATGGAATTCTCCTTCATAATGTTGTCCCATGCTATGACTGTTGGGTCAAAATCTGTCCTCCATATGTTCAGCCAATCCTTCTATACCTATAGCTTAAAAACAATTTATGTATAACACAAATAGTTTAAATTTTAATTAGTAAGATTTCTGCTGTAATAAAATTTTTTGTTGCATGTTCTTTGGACCTTTTCAGGCCTAGAGTTCGAACGTGAGCTCTGATACCACATGTAACATCCCATAAAATACCAAAAGTTTAAAAAAATTTAAAATAGCAATAATTATCGAATTTGTTAATGCAGATCATATAGAATAGTTAAATCTCTTAACTAGGATAATTAATAAGATGACACGTTGAATGTCTCAAAATAAAAATATGATGTAGTTGTATTTTCTATTTCAGATTTAAATGGATGCTAATCTCTTTAATGAAAGATATTTTATGATCATAACACAAAAATACAATCTCCAGATCTACTTAAGTTCTAAATGTAATTACATGCTCTACATAGGTTTGTATTATTATAATTTTCTTGGTAATGTGCTAACAATTCGTTTTGTATGATGACGAAGGCATCCTACGTCGTACCCTGAGGTTTACTTAGCTACGTTTAGCTAAGGAATTTCAATCCTATTTCCATGTGCAGAATGCGGGTAAGAAATTCTACGACAAACATGATTTAAGTGTACATGTGTCTTTCAATTCATCGTCAATGAAATATGAAAAATACTAAGTACTTCCTTGCAAAACAAATTACTGGAGGTATGGATATTTTGGTTCCAATTCTAGTTTACATATTGTCTTACAAACTCTTCAGTGTTATTAAAATCACTTCGTCATTTTTGTTTTTACATTGATACATTTATTATCTATGAAAAATCATCTTAATATGACTATTGTCATTAATATCAAAACGATGATACTTTTGTCCATTTGTCACATTATTGAAATCTTGTGAATATAGTGCTTATGCTTATTGCAAAATGAACTATCATTATTTTGTGCATTAATAGAATCATAAACTTATACCTATAGTCTCACTTATATCAATTAATTACAACACATAGCTAATGTATGAAATATATTGTGAATATAGTGCTTATGCTATGAACTAGCATTATAATGTGAATCCACACAAATTTAACTATGCCTAATGACTATACATAAACTATAGAAATGAAATATAAATAATCTATAGTAAATTTGCAATTCACGCACATACATTGGCATATATTACTATTGTCATGATGTCTAAAATAAACCTTCGAAACTATATAAAATGTGAACTGTGAAACTAACAATGTGATGATTACGATTTTGACAGGGTATTAAAGCTTGATACTTGTCATGCTTTCAAACTGGCGATGACAAGTCCTAGCATTTACGTTGCTTAACTATTAAGTGAAGTGGAAATCTTGGTTGGATGGTATTCACGTGATTGAATTTACAATCAACACCATGATTTGTTGAGCTGTGCCATGCACTAGCCCTCGGTCTGCTGATTTGGCAACTTGATAGATGCTACAATTAATGTGTATTCATTGCAATGATCGCTCAAATATCAATGTGTCCGACTAGCAGCTAAACTACCGTTGATCTTTACAAGATCTAGGGCTCAGAAAGAAACCCTAGTCTTGTGTTGGTAAGTAATGAGAATTGGTTTTACTATCTTCATTTTGCGTTTAGTGGTAAGATAGAAGGGCCGACAATGTTGCTGCAATGTAGGGTTTTGAGTTTTTTGTGAGGAGGAATCCTTCCTCGGTTTCGAACCTTAGATCTGTGAGATAGATTTTATATGTTATAGGAATATTCTCTTGTGTAATATATCCATGATACAACGATTGTAGTTGTGGGTGGTTCTTCTGCCAGTTTGTTGGATGTAATTTGAACTGGGGTTCGATTCTCCAATTTATGAAATGGTCTTCTATGTTTGAACTCATGTTTGCTGCAAATGCCAACATGCTTCATCATTTTGTTGGTGTGGAGTGTAAGTCCAGGATCTTCGATGCTTAGGTAGGTTTTCATTGACAGTGGTAATAATACTGTACTTTAAGTTTTTCCTGCATTTTTCTTGTTTTAACCCCTTTTAAACTGTCATTAGCAGGTGATACTGCATTGGAGGATTTCTATGATCAAGACTTGGAATGGGGATGTTGCAACTACTTACTGGAAAGCCTTGATGGTTCTTGAAACCTCGTAGGTGCCTTTGGCATGGCTTAGTTGGTGAATGCAGTGTGACGAGAGTTGGAAATATACAACCCTGTTCGGTGTAATGGCTAAGTTTAATTTGATACCATACTGAAAGAGGATTAACCCTTAGTTTCAAGTTGATATTCGGCTCTGTAATGAATGTTGTGTCATATTGAACTTGTTTTTGTGCTTTTGGTTGTTAAGGGAAAGACCCTGTGTAGCTTTGGAACCTTAAAAGGTTCCCAATGTAAACTCTGTCGAATTTTTGATATACTGCTGAATACGAAACTTATAGATCCGAGGGTTCACTCGCTTCTGTAGAAAAATGCCTCGTTTGTACTGAATGTTATAGCTTTGTTTAAATAAAGGTTGAGAATTTGTTTGCATATCTGTTGATTTGGTAACGATCGTTGGCTGTGTTCGAGAGTAGTTAGTTGCTTGTCTGCTGGTAGATAGACCTATACTTTGTATCGTTTTTGGAATTGATTGGTCAAAATTTGGTCTTTCGTATGTTTTGAAATGGTTGATGACACAAGGTTCGATCTCGTTTCAATGAATGAAACCCTACCCTGTAGGTTTTCTTGGTAACCTTGCTTGTACTGAGAAATTGAACCCGAGAACCAGGCCTTAACTTGTGCATGTAATGTGTTGATGTATATGTAACTTCGGAATGTATTTCACATATATGTATATTGTATTCCTATAGAGATGGTATTATTCCTCTATAAGGAAGTGTCGTCATTTATATTGTAAGTGTCGTAACTTATACTTGATGGGTTATTAGACCACCTTATTTGGGGTCGGCCCTGTATAATTCATCTGGTTCAAAGGGTTATTAGACCACCCTATTGGGGGTCGGCCATGTGGGTCAAAGGGTTATTAGACCACCTTATTGGGGGTTGTCCCACTCAGCATTATGTTATGTGGTAAAGTTCGAGCCTACATGAGTTAGGTAAAAAGGAAAGTCAAGTCAAGTATAAATAGAGTGTGGCACGCACTCTATTTGCTCACTCACTTCTCACACATGCACTCAAGGAGGAGTGGAGCACTTATGGAGGAGGAGGATCTGCTGCTAGGTTATGTCTATCTCTCATGGTTGGTTGTATCATTGCTCTATCTATCTCTGAGGAAGTTATTGGGGTTTTTCACCTTTATGGTTTTCCCCAAGTAAATCTTTGTGTCTCTTGTGTGCTTGCATTATTGTCTCCATGATTGATATGCTGTAGATATGCTGTACATGTTGTTCTCTCAGTTAAGATCCTAGATCAGATTGAAGTAAATTCTGAAAATTCAACATGGTATCAGAGCTAGCCTGAAAGAAGGCATGATATGGCATGTATGACACTTGTTGCACTTACGATGCTAGGGCTTGATATAGCAAAAAGCAGTCATCGTAGCACTTTCGCTATAAATCCGTTTTGGCGAAGTTTTCAGATCTGAAATTGTTACAGGACGAAGCTAAGATCTCCATGTACCTTGTGTCCAAAGGACAACCTCTAATTCGTTGTACTTTGTGATTTATGATCTGTACAATCTAGGGTTTCTGCCTCTTCCAGATATGAGTCAAAATCAGGTGACCTTGGGAAAAAGGTCATAACCTGGGATAGGAAGATCCAAATGAAATTTCATAAAAAGTGACATGTAGTACACAGACTTTACTATCTCAGGAAACGTTTTTCGAGGCCGAAGGTGAATCAGTGACACATGGCACACTGTACAAGTTAACTCTCCTGTATTATCCCATAAACAGGTCACGTTGCGACACTTGGCATAACTCTCCCTCAGAGAGTCCAATTGAGGTCAGACCTATCAGGATAGAAAGATGACAAGGAGATCTATCTCATAAAACGTTTTCATAGGCCGAAGTTCAAACAATGATACGTGGCATGCCGTACAAGTTCGCACTCCTGTATTATTCCAAAACAGGTCACGTTGCGACATTTGGCATAACTCTCTCTCAGAAAATCCAATCGAGGTCAGACCTATCAGGATGGAAATCTAACAGGGCAGGCTATCTCAGGAAAAATTTTCAGACCCTTTGGATCAAAAATTTTGGAGTTACACCAGAAACAATCAGGTACATATTTCTGTCAAAACAAAATTATTTTTTGGTACCTTCATTCATGGCTTCCAGAATTTAGGGCTTTGGAGAAAGTTGGAATTTTTGTAATCGGAGACCACGGATGAATGATACTCATCAAAATAAAAATTTAGAGACCAAGATCAGAATTTTTGGTTGGACAGAAGGCCAGGCTTGATCAGACACTAGTTCGGGACTTTGATCAGGAAAGTGGAAAATTAGGGCTTCTAAAAAAATGGGAATTTTTGAAATCTGTGACCATGGCTGGATGCTCCTCAGAAAAATAGAATCTTAGAGCTTTGGATCAAACATTTTGATTGGGGAGAAGAGTGTGCTTCATCAAACCCCAGTTCAGGGTCACGTCTAGTGAATCTGGAAGTTTCAAAGGCAAAATTGAGGAGTGAAACTTTGCAGTTCTCAAATTTTGAATATACCGGTTTGATCAACTTATCAAGGCGCATATTTCCATCCTTTCGGAAGTTTGAAATTCAAAGTTTGAATTTTTGGGGTTTCTCTGACAAACCCATATCTAGCTCGAAGTCCAGTTCTTGCAAATCAAGTGGATTGGGTTAATCCTAGAAGAAGATGGATTGATCATCTGCATGAGTGAAGAAGTTCCTGTTTCAGAGGGAGATGAGGCTAAGGCCTTACATAAGAAGATTACAAGCGATCTCGACAGGTATGACTCATCGAGGTATGTTTCGATATTTTTCCATGATTAAGTTTATGGTATGTTTGTCTTCATGTTATTACGGTTAGTACAATTTTGATTTTAGATTTGTCATATCACCTTAACAAAATTATGAATGCATGATAGAAGATATTCATTGGTTAGGGTGTTAACACTTATGATTGTACTAATGCATTATGGTGTTGTATGAGGTTTATGTTGTCTACTAACATGAAAGGTACACCAAGAAAGACAAATCATGTTCTGGTACAAGAACATATGATCATGATAACATGAGGACAAAGATTCATCCATTGTCATGGATCTCATAGAAGATCCATTTACGAGGTATGTATAACTTGGTTTTGTAATAGTGTTAACCTATGAGATATACAGGTTGCTAGCACAAGTCATTGAAGAAGAACAAGAAGACATCATGTGAGTATGTTAGACATAAATAGCTAGCATGCTAATCCAAGTATGTTTTTCCTATATCAAGACAGAATCCTACCTTGTGTTAGGATCTTATACTGTTGTTGATAATGATTATTCATGAAGTCATAGGTTTGAATAATCATGATTGTATGCATATTATGTTTCTTACCATAATTGATGATATGACTAACCAGAAGAATCATGATGGTATAGGTTTGAATAATCACAAGTTTTATGCATTTTATATCTCTTATCTTGATTGATGATTCAACTAACCTGAAGAGTCATAGGTTTGAGTAATTACAGGTTTAGACATGTTATGTTTCTTATGATTTGACTAACCATAAGAATCCTACATAAACCTTGAATGCTAATGTGTATTATTACTGTTTGAAATGATCATGACTATACATGCTTGAGATTATTGTGTTTTAATAGTATACTAATGAATGTATGATTTTATATGAGATCACAAGGATAACACATTCATGATACTAATAAGCATGCATAGGGACCAAGGATGAATATGAGATTCAAGAACAGGTAATCCAGGAAGCAAAGATCAAGAGGGAGTACACTCCAGTGGTTTATGCAAGGATGCAGATATTCAGAGGGAGTTGACCATCTCTCTACATCCCACAACAGAAAGGTGTAGAAGAAACTACTTCAGATTAGGACTCCAGCAACTTCTGCAAGGAAGCGAAGACTCAGAGGGAGTCCACCCAATGAACAAACAAAGATAAGTATTTTTAAGTATCATTTCATGCATATTTGTTTGTTTAAATAAAATTGTTCAATGATGTATATGCTCATGTTCCTAGACTTAGGATATGTATTGTGCATATTAGAATAGTTGCATTGATGAACAGTATATTACTAATATACATGGATAAGTGGCCTATGGCACTGTACAACATTCCATTGCTACTTATCTAGAAT
Source organism: Larix kaempferi (assembly GCA_027924585.1). NCBI lineage: Eukaryota > Viridiplantae > Streptophyta > Pinopsida > Pinales > Pinaceae > Larix > Larix kaempferi. Next base: position 28,148,070 of record BSBM01000096.1, on the reverse strand, counting down.
GAAACCTCTTTGCTGACATGTTGGGGGTTGTGCACACTCTGAACAATGTTTTGGTAGAGATTGGAAGGCATCTAGAAAGTTACGGAATATGGATAAATGTTGTATTGAAGCATTGGCTAAGATAATTGCATGACTGTATGACATATTTCTTTATGTGTAAGAATTTGTTCTGAAAATTATGAGATGTTTCTAATCATGCAATTTAACCTGTTTTGTAGGAAAGACCGTATATCTTCACCTACAAAAGGACTACAACATTTGTTCCAGCAACAAAGATATCTATTGAAGATATTGAAGTTCCCAGGATCTGGGATGAAGAAATGGAATGCCATGATCCGTCGATCATGAAGAATGATGTTTGGGATGTAGTCCCAAGACCTGAAGGGAAGTTTGTTATGACTTCTATATGGAACTATCAGATCAAGCATGTTGCAGATGGCAGCATTGAGAAATATAAAAGTGATGAAATAGAAGATGCACCAGATGGATTTCAAGACATCATGGTGTAGTCATATATGTGTGCAGAACTTGGTATGGTAGGATAGGCAGCTTTCTATCCAGTTTGGGCGTTACCAAGAGTAAAGCAGATTCCAACCTTTTCTACAAGGTTGACGAAGGAAATCCAGTGATACTACTTTTGTATGCAGATAACCTTTTTGTTACAGGTGAAGATAGATTGATTGCCGACACGCAGCGGAAGCTTTCTGCCGAGTTCGAGATGAAGAACTTGGGGATGATGCACTATTTGTTTTTGGCATGGAGGTGTGGCAGAGTGCAGATGGAATATTCCTTGGACAAGGGAAGTATGTAGTAGAGATCCTGAAGAGGTTCGGGATGATGGACTGCAAGGATATGGCCACACCTATGGCATCGAATCTGAAGCTTCTATGTGATGCTTCATCTGATCCGGTTGATGTCTCTTTATGTATCGTCAGATGATTGGGTCCTTGATGTACCTAACGAACACGAGACCCGACATTTGCTTTGCTGTGAACACATTGAGCCAGTTCCTGATGGATCCAAGGAGTGTTCACCTGGTTGCTGTAAAGCATGTTCTCAGGTACCTGAAGGGTACAGTGGATTATGGACTCAGGTATGAGGCAGATCAAAAGTTTAACCTATAGGGTTATGTTGATTCAGATTGGGCTAGCAGTGCTACAGATAGGAAGAGCACATCTGGGTGTTGCATCAGTATGGGATCAGGTGTGATCTCTTGGTTTAGAAGGAAGCAGTCCGTCGTAGCACTGAGTACAGCTGAAGCAGAGTATGTTGCAGCCTGTTCAGCTAGTTGTGAGATAGTATGGCTATGGAAGCTACTGTCTGGGTTAATTGATCTCCCAGTGGAGGCTACTGGTATCTTCTGTGATAACCAGAGTTGTGTGAAGCTATCCGAGAACCCAGTGTTTCATGATAGGTCGAAACACATAGAGATCAAATATCACTATATCAGGGATATGGTGCAGAGAGGAGCTGTGAAGCTCCTATATGTTGCGACAGATGAGCAGATTGCAGATGTGCTGACGAAGCCGCTAGCCAGAGTGAAGTTTGAGTACTTCAGAGAGAGGCTTGGCGTTCTTCAGATCGAGGAGACTCCGAGGAAGAAGTGATGGACACATTTGCTGAAGCCATTCCAAGCATGTTGGAAGGAGGATCCTTCACATGGCTGTGGATGTAAGCGCTGGATAATGGGCATTAGGATGATGTTCTGGTTTCTGCTTGGATATGATCAGTTGGATCATTTATGTATGTATGCATCATGTTGGATGCTGGATATGATCAGTTGGATCATTTATGTATGTATGCATCATGCTGGATGCTGGATATGATTAGTTGGATCATTTATGTATGTATGCATCATGCTGGATGCTGGATATGATCAGTCGGATCATTTATGTATGTATGCATCATGTTGGATGCTGGATATGATCAGTTGGATCATGTGTATGTATTTTGTATATGCATCATGTTGGATGCTTGGACCATGTATATGTATATGTATCAGGTGGATACATTGTATGATCAGGTGGATCATGTATGGTGATATGTATCATGTATCAGGTGGATACATTGTATGGTCAGGAGGATCATGTATGATGATATGTATCAGGTAGATACTTGGTATGCATCAGGTGGATGCATTGATGATCAGGTGGATCATACAGCAAGATGTTGCAGTGATGATCAGGATGATCATGGATGATGAGCTTCAGGATGTTGCTCTAGATGACATGCAGTAGGACATTGCAGTGATGATGATCAGGACGATCATGAGTACATCAGGATGATGTATGGTGAGTATCAGGTTGATACTCTGTGGCCGTGTATCAGGTTGTGCAGATGAGCATGTCTGGGAGATCCTATAGGTCGGAGTTGTGTACCCGTAACAGCCTGGGATGCTCTTTCGAGACATTGCTCTCGGAGGACATGTAATTTGTGCCCTGGGAGATTTCAGGTCGAAGTTGTGTACCCGTAACATCCTGAGATGCTATTGCGAGGTTTTGTCCTATGGCCTGTAATTTGGGCCATGGGAGATTTCAGGTCGGAGTTGTGTACCCGTAACATCCTGAGATGCTCTTTCGAGGTTTTGCCATGACCACATGTAATTTGTGCCCTGGGAGATTTCAGGTCGGAGTTGTGTACCCGTAACATCCTGAGATGCTCTTTCGAGGTTTTGTGGTGGGGTCACATGTAATAGCGCCCTGGGAGATCCTACAGGTCGGAGTTGTGTACTCGTAACATCCTGGGATGCTCTTTCGAGGTTTTGTGACACACGTAATAAGTCCTGAGGATTCCACAGTATGGCCAGTGATGATGAAGACCTGCAGGTGGTGGGCCTACATCCAGTATGAAAAAGAACTGGCTCTGTAGAACTTCCTATGACGAGTAGATTCAGAGATTGATTGAGATAGCAGCAGCAGTGACGATGATGATGACTCGATGAAGATTATCTAGTGACGATGATCTAGAGAAGATGACTTGTGCTAGAAGAACTGTGCTGAGAAATACCTTCCTAGTTAAGAGGGAGTGTTGATGTATATGTAACTTCAGAATGTATTTCACATATATGTATATTGTATTCCTATAGAGATGGTATTATTCCTCTATAAGGAAGTGTCGTCATTTATATTGTAAGTGTCGTAACTTATACTTGATGGGTTATTAGACAACCTTATTTGGGGTCGGCCCTGTATAAGTCATGTGGTTCAAAGGGTTATTAGACCACCCTATTGGGGGTCGGCCATGTGGGTCAAAGGGTTATTAGACCACCCTATTGGGGGTTGGCCCACTCAACATTATGTTATGTGGTAAAGTTCGAGCCTACATGAGTTAGGTAAAAAGGCAAGTCAAGTCAAGTATAAATAGAGTGTGGGAGGCACTCTATTTGCTCACTCACTTCTCACACATGCACTCAAGGAGGAGTGGCGCACTTATGGAGGAGGAGGATCTGCTGCTAGGTTATGTCTATCTCTCATGGTTGGTTGTATCATTGCTCTATCTATCTCTGAGGAAGTTATTGGGGTTTTTCACCTTTATGGTTTTCCCCAAGTAAATCTTTGTGTCTCTTGTGTGCTTGCATTATTGTCTCCATGATTGATATGCTGTAGATATGCTGTACATGTTGTTCTCTCAGTTAAGATCCTAGATCAGATTGAAGTAAATTCTGAAAATTCAACATAATGGTTTCGACATTGTGTATTTTTCTTGTTAGGGTTGTAACCTATTTGTTAGACATCGATACTAAAATCGTGCTTTCTACTAACTCATAATAAGTGTCTTGTTGGTAATCTCGACATGAATAAAAGATAGTAAGGTTATATAAAATGCTGGTTAGGGTTTGGATACCATGTCTACTATAACCTAAGAAATATTTATCTGTTGTTGCCATGAATGGCTTGTTAAAATTTTTATTGAACTGTGTACTAAATAAATGTTTAAAATCTAGAGTATGAAAAATACTACGGTTTGATTCTATAGTGAAAGTATCTATATTTAATGATTGAAATTAAATTCAAACTGTGATAAATAGTGATGAAAAATAATACGTGTTTTCTTATCATTGGTAAGTAACACTCTGTATACAGAATAATTGCAGCTGCTATATATTTCTAGAATATAAATGCTTGAAAACAATGGATTTATAATATTGGAATGCATATTGTTACTATTTGAAAATAAATAGTATTGAATTAAAAAATATAGATCTGTGAAGAAATCAAAGTGTTTTTCTTTTGTTATGAAATAGAGGAATGCTATACATCTGTTTATACTATGTTGTACTATTTCCTGCATTTTAAACTTATGATTGAAATGATAGAATCTAACAAGAAATATTATTGTTTTTATCTTTTCATTCAAATGGCATTCTTCCTATCACTCATCTCTATTAATTTTACTTTTCTCTACTAGAGTACTATACAGATAACAATATATGAAAAATACAGAAAAGAATTTAATCATTCATTTAAATTACTTAATCATTATTAAAACATATCATCTTTGATTCACAAAATAACATAGCCTATTCTGTATAACTATAATTAATAAGTCTACTATGCAGAAAATCATTTAACTGTAAACAAGAAATCAGAACAGTAGAACCTAGTTGACTGTAGGAGAAACAAACAGCCCAAGGAACCTGTTCCACCCAACCTATTCCTGAAGACAGCCAAATTACTTGCCTTAGGACCCCCGAGCCTGTTCACTGAACCACTAGGAAGAAGAGTCTTTAGAATCCTTAGTTCATCAACTTGTAGTAGAATATAGATTATCCAGTCATAAAGACTCAGCAGTCAAAGAGACCTGCAACAGCACCTCTGGTTTTCCTTCTCAGAATAACTAGTAGACTCACAATGCACTCCCACTTTAGCCTCCCTATTCCAATCTCTCACTGATCACCTGATACACTTGAGGAATATTTCTGCATAAAATATTGTGGGAGATTTTTGCTCAATTTGAATTGCCTTATCTAGGATGCCTAGGCCTTTTAGTGGTTAACTGGTCATTAATGAGCTTACTGCTCTCTACCACCCACCTGGGGGATAATGCCACAAATTTATGGGTAGTTGTCCCATAACCAACAACTAGTGGTGCAGTGCAAATGCTGCCATTTGTCTCATGCCTTCTAACAGCTTCCATTCCTCCTAGTGGGTTAGTGAACACTCATTTAACAGTTCCCTTGGGTGTTTGTCTCCTATTTTAATTTATTAAATAATAATAATCAGTAATTACAATCATCCTTGACCAAACTTGGTCATAATTACAAACCTTTGTAATTATAATTTAACATAAAGTATTTTGCAAATAAAATAAATATTCTCAAAATTTGCGTAGGTGACATGGGTACATCGATTAGAAGGAATACCCTTCATGTCTGTGTACTCTGAAGCGAAAGCTCCCTTGTGTTTTTTTAGCAAAGTGATCAGTAGTTCCAGCTCATTGGGTGCAAGGTTCGGATTGATGTTCAATCTTTTTCTTGGCTCAATTTCTATTGGGACACTTTTTGAATTTTTAAGTACTGGAATTATATTTGCATCACTAACTAGAGTTTTTTCCGTAAGACTTTCTTGTTCTGTCTCATCTAATGTACTGTCCAGGATCTGGTAAACATGTTTATTGACGGACATGGGCTCACTGATGAAACTGTTATTGGTATCATCCTCTATTTCATCTTTCAAAGTTAAGGCTCTCCCTATCATTAATAATGGTTGAACGCCTTCCTCCTCCTCCAAATCCACCAAAAGTGAAGTTTCAACTTCTGTGCTTGGTCGGGTTGGAGGGTATAGAGTCAGGATTTTGATTTCAGTCTCGTCTGAGATAGTCATGGATCCTGACCGACAGCTGATACACTTCTCTGTTGTGGCTAACCAATGTCTCCCTAGGATCAGCGGGTGTCCCCTCAACTGAGACTTCGACTGTAACACCAATAAGTCCGCAGGGTATTCCCATGAGTCAACAAAGATTACTAGGTCGTCCAGGATTCCCTCAAGCTTGATTTTTGATCTATCAGCAAGTTCTAAAATGGTAGGGGTTGGTCGAATATTATTGAGTCCAAGTTTCTTAACAGTTTCTATGGTCATGACATTGATAGTCGTGCCTAATTATACCAATACGTTGGGGATTTGTGTGTTTCCTATGTGAACTGTAAGAGTAGGATTTCCAGGGTCATCATATTTTGCCACAGGAGTCTTCCCCATTATTAATTTGGAAATATTTCCCAATACATGGACAGTGGGATGATCCCTAGTCTTCCTTCCTGGTTTCTTGACACATAGATCCCTAACAGTCTTGGCATAAATGGGCATGTCATGGAGGGCTTGTAAGAGTGGGATTTTGACATACAAATTCTTCAATTCTCCTAAGATATTAAATCAAGGTTCTTCCACTGTTTTCTATAGAGCCAATCGTTCAGGATATGGCGGCTCTCTTATCGATTGTGTAGGTTGTGCTTCATCGTGTGTTACTTCCTAAGTTTCAACTACTGTTTTGCTAGGAATGTTAGCATCCTCAATGATGTGGATTGTTGAGTTAACCATATTCTCAAAGTGTTGATTCACTCCAATTTCAGTCACTGGGGATGAGACATCCTCAGTGATGATGGATTCCACTACCCTCCCTGATCGTAATTGTATGTCATTGCAGGGAATTTGGGAGATGGAATACGTAGGCATGTTGGCAGTCTCAAATTGATGAACTAATTTATTATTCAGGTTTGGGTTAGGTTGTGCAGGTAGTTGTGGTCGAAGTGGTGCATTCATAGGTGCAGCATTGTTCTGGAATTGGAGTTGTGGTGGCTGATATGGTTGGTGAGGATACTACTGAGGAGGGTACTATTGATATTGAGTCTAGTGATGAGGAAAGTTATTTCCTTGGTAAGAATTTATCCAATCGGAATTCCAGGGATCTTGATGGTTCATTTGTTGTGACCATGGTGTCCAAAAGTTAGGATTTTGCATTGGGTTCTGAGATGGATGCTACTGATTATTATAATAATGTGAAGGGAACTGTGTATTCATATTATCCATATTATTCATTCCATTCATATTATTCAATAAAAATGATGGATCTAGATTCATACCTTAATTGCGAGGCTGCCAAGGTTTCTTCTGTACAATAAAGTAAGCCTGTTCCACATTTGAAGTGGATGCCTGCAGGAGTGCATTGACTTTGGGTAATGAAGGACATTCCTTGGTATCATGCTCCAATTCACATATCCTACATATATCTACCTTGTCCAACGGGCATTCTTTCAGTGGGTGCTTTTTTCTACATTTAGGACAGAATACACTGAGTGTAATATTTTCTACTGCTTCCCTCTGTTTTGCTCTCAAAACATCTAACTCTGAGGAAATAGAGCTCATCATATCGGTTTTAAAATTCTCCAGTAAGTTTCTTATGTATGCTCGAGTGGCTCCTCTACTAGTTGACTTTTGTGTCCTAGAGAAGACATCCTGATCTCGATCCTTGTCCCGTTTGTTGGTTCTAGAGGATCCCCTTGAATAACGTTGACATAATTCAACGGTAGAGGATACCCTTGAGGCTCGAAAGGTTCCTTTGAGATATCCCCTTTCCCCAACAAATTCAACATATCAAGGCAATCTTTTCTAATTCCACGTAGCAAGATAATATTGAGTAAATCTTTTCCAATCACAGTGTGTCCATACCTTTGTAAGTTATACAACAATCTTTCCACAAAATCTTCCAAGCTCTCCTCTTCTTTCTGAACCATTTTAAAAACCTCCTCCTTTCTATCTTTGGTTCTACAATATTCTTGATATTTAGAAAGAAAGGTTTGTTTCATTTGATCCCAAGTAGCAATAGTATCATGACCTAGACTCAAGAACCAGTGCAACGCATTTCCTTTCAAGGTGGCTGGGAATAGTTTTAGCTTCTGAGCACTGGAGGTATAGTCATAACTGCGGTAGAGGATGTCAAACTCAAAAAAAAATTGATCAGGATCTTCAAAAGACTTACCATGGAAATTCGAGAGAACTGATGGTGAGATATTTTTCATAGGAGCTGCTCAAGGTTTCTGGAGGATAGGGAATTCAAGTGTGACCACAATGTCACTAGGATGATTATCTTCCACTTCCTCTTGACAGTTCTCCTGGTGTTCATTCTCTCCTTTATGTTCTCTATTAGCCTTGTTGTTCCAAAATTCAATGGATTTCTGTATTCGCTCCTCCTCTATTTTTGATTCTTCTGTTTCCCTCCTTTCTTCTTCTCTCCTTCTCTCTTCCTTTGTTTCTCGACGAGTCTCCAACCACACTTCTTTAGTAACTCTGGTCCCGTTAATATGATAAATCTCCTCTCTATCTAGTGCACCCACAATGCTTCCCTTGTCTTCCGGAGGTTTCTTCTCTGCAATAGGAGTAGATGGTGTCATTCCATTCTCCATAGTTGATGCTGAATTCTCAATATTGGGAGAAACCAAATTTCCTCTTCCTGTAGACGTACGCAGTGGTCTGGTGGAAGAATCAGCTCTAGCAATTATATCATCGATAAATTTTTATCTCCTCAGACCTGTATTATGACCATGACCTCTTCCACCTGCAATGTTAGTATTCAAAAAGGGTTCCCAATTTGTTTTTCTTGTATTCAGGCATGCTGTAAATAATCAAACCAAAATGAAATCAATAAACCAACTACTAACTATGTCTATCAATTACCATCCCCGACAATGGCGCCAAAATGTTGGTCACCCTATATACTAATTAATTACAAACTAACACACCGGATGCTCAATATAAATTGTCAACCAGGAGAATTCTTTTATTTCAATGGAAATAAGCATAATCTATTGTTAGGAACCCATGTCTTTACTTTGTTAGTATATTGTTGTTGGACACATATGCTTTGTAAGTCATCCCGTAGTATTTGTTGATCAATAGTTTAGGTTATTGTTGTTGGCGCATATGCTTTGTAAGTTGCTCGTAGTATTATTGATCCATAGTTTGTAGTGGCCCATGGTTTTGACCCATAGTATTGGCGCCTAGACTTAGTATATAAGTGTGTGTTGAGACCTATGAAGGCAGGGTGAAGTTATTTGTATTGAGCTTGCTCATAGGAGGTTGCACCCTCGAAGTGGTCTGTGATCAATATAAAAGTGATTCTGAGTTCTGTCATTTCAGCCATTTCACATATTTTTATTAATTAATTGTTGCAGTTGCATCACATCTAGTATCAGAGCACTTTCTTGGGCTCGCTGGGTGAAATTTCTGCCAAATTTTTTTTTTCGCATCTGTTGCAGGTTCGGATGTGGGAATAATCCCTATCTGCGTAACTGTGGGAAGTACTTGGGCATAAGCCCTAAAACTCATTGTGAGGAGTACCATAGGAACCCCGAAGTAGCTGGCCCATTGAGAGGACCTACCAGCGAAAAGAGTAATGACCCCTACCTGATTGACTAGTTCCCACCCGTGAGGTAAACCAAGAGTTGTTGTTTGTGGCAAAGTGGTTATCAGTTTTACCCGAGCTATGGAGTGAGGGGTATTGCCCCAATACACAAGCCGTCAGACAGCATTGGTGGCCAAGTGAAACCCTTGAACTATTAGGAAGCCGCACATACCTCGGGTCCATATCTATTTTCAGCTGAACTGTTGTCGATCGTTGCTGCGCCGTTTTAGATCCAGTCATTCAGATCCATTTTGCAAGCCATTCCAGATCCAGCCATTTCCAATCCATTCGGCGCCGTTTCAGATCCCTTCCGAGCCATAGCCGCTCAAGGCTGAAAAAAAAAATTAAAATAAATTAAAATAAATAAATAAATAAAATTTCAATTTTTTCTCCATATCTCCCTTGTTTTCACTCTGTTTTCCTTGAAATTTTTGGGCAACCCCTGTCATCCCATTTTGCATATTTCATTCCTGAGGACCCTATCCCCAATTCCCCTTCCCAAAGCTCGAAATCCCACATTTGTCTATTTTTAAGGTTTGCCATAACTTCCTCAGATTTCACCCAATCACCTTCAAATTTTACCACAGAGTTCCTTTCTGAATTCTACTTCTTTGTTCCCCTCTGCCAAATTTTCTCATTCTTTCACCCCGCTTCTGAAATCCTCATTTTTGCTTCCCTGTCTATTTGACAGTATCCAAAACCTAGTCAAACCCGTATTACACTTCATATTTTTTCCCAAGTCCAGATTTTCTTTTACTGAAGTAGTTTCTGTTTTTGTTTTCCTACCCAGTCAACCGAAAAAGAAAAGAAAAAAAATAAAAATAAATAAAACTCCTGGTTATGGTTGTCACCCGTGCAGGAGAAAAAACCATGGAGGACGCACTTGCAGCCATCCAAGCCAAACTCCAGGATCTGGATGAAAAATTTCTTGGCCTCCATCTTGAACATTTAGCTATGAACAATAAACAACAGTCCGAGTCTTCATGAGACAATGGGTTCTCTTCTTCCAGGAATTTCCGTGGTCCGAAGCTTGATTTTCCTCGCTTCAATGGTCCCGATCCAACTAGATGGATCTATCGTGCAGAATAGTATTTCAGTCCACATAATACTTTTGATGTCAACAAAGTTTCACTGGCATCCTTTCATTTGGAATAAGAAGCTCTTCAATGGTACCATTCGTACATGAAGGCTCATCCAGAGCCTAAATGGCCAGACTTTTGCCAGCTCCTTTTGCAACGATTTGGTCCTGGTGCTTTTGATGACTTCACAGGAGCCCCCACTAAACATCGCCAAATTGGCATTGTGAGAGAGTATCAAACTGAATTTGAGAATCTAGCCAACCACACCGAAGGATTGTCTGATGACTTTTACCGGACTTGTTTTATCAGTGCTCTAAAGGATGCCATCCATTCTGAGGTCAAAATGTTTTGTCCCAACACAATGATGGAATCACTAGGGTTGGCTAAGTTGGCAGAAGACAAGATTGCAGCCCAACAGTGCTCCAAGCCCACTTTTGTTCCCTTCCAAAATATGGGTTCTCAACGACCACCTATACCGCAGGCTCCTCGACCAACTCCTATCAAGCGTTTGTCTGAAACAGAGATGCAAGCATGCAAAGAAAAGGGGCTTTGCTATAATTGTGAGGAGAAATTCACTCGGGGACTTAGATGTGTTCAGCAAAAGCTCTATGTCTTGGATTTGGATTCTCCGACTGCCTCTGAAATTGGTGACGAAGATCCAGAAACATTGGATGCTCCGATCGACATTCAGGAACCGCCTATTGACCCTCCGTTTAAGGATGACCAACCAGAGATATCTCTCCATGCTTTAGCTGGAATCACCACTCCCCAAACAATGCAGGTCGGGGGTTACTTCAAGAAGCTTCCTCTTACAATACTCATTGATTCTGGTAGCACTCATAATTTCATTGACCCTCGGATCGCCAAACAAGCTGATTGTTTTATCCATCCTTGCTCCAACTTTGCAGTCATGGTTTCCAATGGGGGCACCTTACCTTGCAAAGGGAAGTGTCAAAATGTGCGTATCTCTATGGGAGATTATACCTTGTGCTCTAACATGTTTTCCTTGACCTTAGGCGGATGTGATGTGGTTTTGGGAGCTCAATGGCTACGCACACTTTGCCCTATCTTATGGGATTTTGCTGAACTTTGGATGCAGTTTTCCCTCAATGGCCAAAAACACACCTTGAAAGGATTACAACCAGGTTCTCTCACCATCATCAATTCACATCGCATGGAAAAACTCCTCTAGAAGAATTCACATGGTGTCATCGCTCAGCTCCATTCCATTCATACACAACCTTCACCGGTCTCCACTACTCCTTTGGATCTATAACAAATTCTGGATCGATATACAGGTGTTTTTGCTGAACCAGTGGGATTGCCACCTTCCAGGCCAGAAGACCATTGTATTCATCTCCTTCTCGGCAGCGTTCCTCCCAACATCAGGCCCTATCGCTACCCATTTCACCAAAAAACGGAGATTGAAATGCTCGTTCGGGACTTATTAAAGCAAGGTATTATTCGCCCAAGCACTAGTTCCTTTTCTTCTCTAGTTAATCTTGTTCGCAAAAAAGATGGGTCATGGCGCCTCTGCATTGACTTCCAAGCACTTAATCACCTCACCATCACGGATAAGTTTCCAATTCCTGTTGTTGATGAGCTTCTTGATGAGCTTCATGGGGCTCACTTTTTCTCCAAGTTGGATCTTTGTTCTGGGTATCATCAAATTCAAGTTCATGAGGATGATATCCCTAAAATAGCTTTCCGCACACATGATGGCCACTATGAGTTTTTGGTCATACCCTTTGGCCTCACTAATGCTCCTTCCACATTCCAGGCATTAATGAATAAGATATTTCGACCCTACTTGCGAAATTCATTCTGGTATTCTTTGATGATATCCTCATCTACAGTAAAACATGGGATGAACATCTCTAGCATCTAGATCTTGTCATGCAACTTTTCTCTGGCCATCATCTCCATGCCAAGCAGTCTAAATGTGTTTTTGGATAGAAGGAAGTTGAGTATCTCGGGCACATTATCTCAGCACAAGGGGTTCGCGTGGATCCTACCAAAATCAATGCCATGAACAATTGGCCGCATCCTCAGACACTCAAGAGCCTTCGTGGTTTTTTGGGATTGACTGGCTACTACCGCAAGTTTGTCAAGGATTATGGGAAGACTGCGGCTCCATTAATTGCTCTATTGAAAAAGGATGCTTTTACATGGCCACATGCTACTCAGTGTGCATTTGACAAACTAAAACAAGCTATGTGTACTACACCTATTCTAGCTATGCCTGATTTTTCCATGCCCTTCACTATTGAGAATGATGCTTGCGGCAATGGACTTGGTGTTGTTCTCCTTCAAGATGAACACCCCATTGCGTTCACCAACAAAGCCCTTTCAGGTAAGAATTTAGCTGCCTCTACCTATGAGAAGGAAATGATGGCTATTTTGCATGCAGTACAGAAGTGGCACCCATACCTATTAGGGAATCATTTCTGCATCAAGACTGATCACCAGAGTCTGAAATATTTCTTGTAACAGTGTGTCTCCTCCCCGTCACAACAGAAATGGGTTAGCAAACTCATGGGTTATGACTATGAGATCACTTACAAGAAGGGTAAATATAATATTGTGGCAGATGCTCTTTCTCGCACATTTGATGCCCAAGGTTCTCTTTCAGCTATTTTTATGCCTGTTCCAAATTGGATGCAATTTGTTCAATAGGGTTATGTCAATGACTCTTCCTTATTTCAAATCATCCAACGCTTGACCAACAACCCTTCTACTATACCACATTACTCTTGGGATGGTGCTTCTCTGAGATACAAGGCTCGTCTGGTTCTTCCCCAGAGCACAGATCTTCGACAGGCTGTCTTTTATGAACTCCATGCTTCTCCATCGGCAGGGCACTCTGGGTTCCTCAAAACGTATGAACGGGCACGGCGTAACTTCTTTTGGCAGGGCATGAAAAGGACAATTCAACATATGGTGGCCGAATGTGATACCTGCCAGGGCAATAAGGGTGAAACAACACACCTTCCAGGATTGCTCGAACCCTTTCCCATACCTACACGGATTTGGAGAGATATTTCTATGGATTTCATTGAAGGGCTCCCTAAATTTGGCGGGAAGACAGTGACTCTCATTGTGGTTGATCGCCTCTCAAAATATAGTCATTTTTGTGCTCTCAGCCATCCCTATACAACCTCTTCATTTGCTCAAATTTTCCTGGACCAGATCTTTCGTCTTCATGGAATCCCTTCTTCCATTGTCTCGGATCGTGATGCGACTTTCACCAGTCATTTTTGGACTGAACTATTTCGCCACACTGGCACCAAACTGAAGATGAGTTCAGGGTATCACCCACAAACAGATGGTCAGACTAAAATTATCAATAAATGTTTGGAAACTTATCTTCATTGCTTCACCTCTGAACAACAACATCAGTGGGCAAAGTGGCTCCCTCTCGTTGAACGGTGGTACAATACCTCTTACCACATTGCCTCTAAAATGACCCCATATGAAGCAGTCTATGGTCAGGCACCTCCAGTTCTTCTTCCATACACCCCCACGAGTTCACCAGTTCAGGAAGTTGACACAGTCCTTTGAAACCATGATCAGATTCTTTGCATTTTGTGAGACAATCTTCACATGGCAAGAAATCACATGAAGCAACATGCTGATCAGCACCGTTGTGAGCGCACTTTTCAAGTCGGCGATATGGTTTTTCTTTGTCTCCAGCCATACAGACAGTCATCCCTGAAACTGAAAGGGCGTCATAAGCTCGCTCCAAAGTTCTATGGGCCATATCGGATTCTTCAGAAGATTGGGTCCATTGCTTATAAATTGGAACTTCCTCCTTCTTCCCACACTCATCCAGTCTTTCATGTCTCTTGTTTGAAGAAAGTTCTTGGCACCAACATCAGTGGACAAACGATTTTACCCAAACTGGATAATGAAGGATCCATCCTTTTGGAGCCGGAGGCCATTCTCAATCGGCGCACTCATCAGCTTCGCTCTCTCTCTATCACAGAGTTCTTAATTCAGTGGCATGGCATGCAACCAGAGGATGCTACATGGGAACCACTCCTTCAGATTCAACAACAATTTCCACATCTAAAGCTTTGAGGAGAAAGCTTTTTTTAAGGGGGAGGGTATGTTAGGAACTCATGTCTTTAATTTGTTAGTATATTGTTGTTGGACGCATATGCTTTGTAAGTCATCTCGTAGTATTTGTTGATCAATAGTTTATGTTATTGTTGTTGGCGCATATGCTTTGTAAGTCGCGCGTAGTATTGTTGATCCATAGTTTGTAGTGGCCCATGGTTTTGACCCATAGTATTGGCGCCTAGACTTAGTATATAAGTGGGTGTTGAGACCTATGAAGGCAAGGTGAAGTTATTTGTATTGAGCTTGCTCATAGGAGGTTTCCCCCTCGAAGTGGCCTATGATCAATATAAAAGTGATTCTGAGTTCTGTCATTTCTGCTATTTCGCATATTTTTATTAATTAATTGTTGCAGGTGCATCACATCTATGCATAAACATTTCAAGTAGTTGATTAAGTAATTGGAGATAAATAATCCTACCTATCTGCTCAGCCAAACTCACCTCATAACTAAAACTAATCTACTTATCTTATTCTAGGAATTCAAAGTACAATTACCTTCCTACAGAAATCAACCCAGCAATTACTGATCTAAGAATAAAGATGAACTAGATTACTTTTGCAAGAAGTTAAATCCTATAATTATCAAAATACAATATTCAATATCTACCAAACTGATTCATCTAGTAGCTACTGTAACTCAATCACAATTTGTCTAATCTAATGGATTCAGGAAAGATACAACAACAACCAAAACTAGAAATAAGCTTCAACTCTAATTTGATTAATATTGGAAATCCTAGAAAGCATAAATGACTGAAAAGAATTAAAGCTGAAATTGGCTGTAATAGCTAATTCTAACACACCATGCATCAAATACACTAACCTACACAGTTGACTATCACACCACATAGTTGCAGCTATTCAGGATGCAATCATAAACTACCAGAAAAGGCTTCAGATCTGAAATGTTGATGCAAACAGTAGTCAGACATTGAGAAGGTTGTATCATTCACCTGGTGACTCCACTCAAGCGAAATTTCAGTACGAAGTTGACCCCACTGGGGAGATCAGTGATCTTGTATCATAATTGAGATGTTGAAAAATTCTAATGGTGACTCCACTGGGAAAATCCAGGGTTTCATTGATTCACAGGCAGATTCCCTCAGTCTTTAATCAGAATTTGTAGACTTCACCAAAAGGAGACCTCAACATATTTAAAACATGGAAGAATCAAGATTCAGGTATCAAAACATCAATCTCTTCAAAGAAATCTTGTTCTTCTGTATCAGTCTCCTTTTACCTTTATGTATATATATCAAGAAAATTTTGTTCCACCGAAGAGCTCTAGGGAAAGAGAGACCCTCCTTTTTATATCCCTCTCTAGATCTTACAAATGTATATCCTCCTTTCACCCCTAGAGATGACCCCATCTCTTCTTCTGAACCTTATAAGATCCATAGCCAGCCTTGCAAATCCCATGAGAGTGAGGCTGAAGAGGCTCTCCCTGTACATACTCCTTTTCCTGCTAGATCTCAACCGAGATATGGCCCTTTGAAGCTACCACTTTTTCTCCATGACTATCCTCCCAAATACCACAAATACCTTCATAGATTTGATGGAGGATCCGAAAGCCTCACTACTGAGAAACATCTTCAAGGCGTTGAACATTTTCTGAACCTTTTTGAAGTGGAGCATGATGATGTTTGTATGCAGGATTTCGCCCAATCTTTCCAAGGAGATGTGAAGCAAGGGTCTAGCCATTTGCATCCCTAGTCTATAGATACATGGCAAGGGTTCTCTGATGTTTTCTTGGAGTTTTGGGGTAAGAGAAGGTAATGGGATCTAGTTCTTTCAGAGTTTTACTCCATGAGAATTCAAGAAGGAGAATTCATGTCCAGCTTTAACAGAAGGTTTTCAAGATTCTATTATGATATGCCAAGGGAAATTCAGCCCCTACAGAATGCCACTAAGCTACACTATGCATCTATCTTTCCTCTTGATTGAAGGTCCCCTAATTTGCAACATATGTTCATTAATGCTTTGGAGGTTGAAGACAATCTTAGGATGTCTGGGAATTTATCAAACAAAGATAACAATGAAAGGATTGAAGAGAAATCAAGATTTAATGAGAAACATGAACAAGGAAAACTTGCTCTGCATTCTAGTCTTTCCCAAGATAAACAAAGAGATGACTATCCCCGTGAGGTACTATAAGAGGGTAATTCTGATTTATTTTATGAAAATTACAATCAGCTAGCTAAGACTTCTGATTTTAAGGAAGATCTCATCCCACCTAAGTATGATGAGTATGAAGGGGACTGCTTGAAGAAATTCATAAGTATTTTTGAAATTGACAGTGAAAGGGAAGGACAAGTGTGCAATCTGTCCCAAGAAGCATAGATTTGCCATAAGGAAGTTAAGTGCCAACTACAAAATCAGGTCCCTCTTTTACATTTAGGATTGGTATGTCAAGAAGAATTTGTCACACTTAATATTATGGAAAAAACCAGAGATATTTCTGCTACGCCTGATGAATAAGGGAAAGCGTTGAACTCTGAGATTTTGGGTGGGATCTGCAATGGTCTTCATATTTTTTCTCTAGAGTCATATGAGAAGTTTCTTCAATTTTGTCGGTTCTCATATGAGTCAAAAGAAGAGAATGGTAGTCGAAACAAAGGGGATGAGTATACTTTTCAAAGTCTTTTTGAAATTTAGATTGGCATATTGCAAAGAGAATTGTCATTTGAGTAGCCTTGTTGTGACATAGATAATGTGCACAATCAGAAAGAACCAGTTAAAGTTGCTCTCATGATTGGTCATGAAGAAAGAGATACTTTTCATTTTCTTGAAGATGCCTTCGCTAATTTGTTTAAACCATCAGAGAAGATGGGGTTTGGATTGCTCAAGAATAGATGGATTGAAGAATATTTTCAGTCGGAATTATCATTTGCTGGGTTCTTTTTTGAAGAGGGATGGGTTGAATCTGAATTTCAGTCAGGAAGCCATTTGCTTGAGTGGCTTCATTGGAAGAGTGAGATAACCTGATTCATCCCTTTATGCTCAACAAATAGAATAGGATCATTTCTATATAAATAAGCTTGAAAAATGAGGCATTTTTATTACGTTCAGTTTTTTAGTAGTATGTCTGTTTAGTCCACATCATTTTCAGAAGATTTCAGTATGTTTCAATCTCGGGTTTTCAGTTATCGTTTTTGGATGAAAAATCAGTTGCAGGGTATAATTTGCAGTTTTTAGGGATGGGAGCCGCCCAATGGATCAGGCACCTGGTCTATGGGGTTCTTTGCTACCTCAAAGGGAGGATAGCATCCTCGGTTGGAGCCAGTTGTTAGCACCTTTATATTTCTTCGCTCTTTTGTAGCATACGAAATCTGTCTATGAAAGATGGAGGGTTAGACCAATACCTGATGAAAGCTTGAATTAATCTCCATCCTCGGTGGTCAAGTGCTAAGACATGAAAAGAAATTGTCTAGAAAAGGTCAAATGCAATAAAGGTTGACTAACATCAAGGGGTAAGTATTAATAGGTAAATAGAATGACAAATGTAAGTGGAGAATACCTTGAAACCTATAGTCCATAGGCAAATCATGAACAACTAAGCACCACACAAGTCAGCATCGTTGATCAAAAGCGGGAGCAAGATCTACAGTTTTAAATGTGGCATCGCATGGCCAAATTGCGAGGAAGAAAGGGAATGTTTAAACGCAATAATCTGTGTTCCATCGTACAGGTGGCAACTTAAGAAGGTGTCACAAGGAGAAAGAGCAGTGAACAATGCCATATTGGATGCATGCGATGGTGGGGGATAGGTGCAACGATCTACGATGGAGGTTATCATTTCAAGATATAAAGGCTCGGGTTCATTTACCACAGAAAGCGACTAAGTCTCCAACATATCTATGGTTTGGATGGCAAGGAGAGCCGCATCAACGGTTGGTGGAAGTCGGAAATGCACCAGATATAATAAGGAGGACCCCACCAACAGACGGATGATCTAAGGGTTTAATAGAACATGAGACCTCACTGTGGATACAAGCTTGAGAAGAGATGGAGGGCTCTCATAGATAGTCACATCAAGAAGTAGCATGCTGGATAGTGGCACGACAGATGCAATGGACTTTTCCCGCTCGACAGGTGTCAACTCCAAAGCCCATAGCATGGAGAAAATACGATATAGAAAAATATTTTTGGGTGAATGCGATACTACCCCATTGACACATACGGTTGAGATGAACAACCCAAATGAGAACTAGCAAGATGATCTGACGGTGGAAATAGATGGGTTGTCAAATCAGTGGGTAAAGGGAAAGCAAGATCCGATGGTGGAAAGTGAGCACATGAGAGATAAATGGTTGAGATTGAGAAATAGTTGGCTAATGAAACCGGGGGTTATGGATACACGGTTATATGTGCGAAGACGCCCGTAAAAGTTGACATTTTTATTTTATCTGAAACCCCCATGCATGGAAGATATGTAGAAAATGACAGGCGAGGCCATTCCCACAGCCCTTTAGACTGTCTGAGAAAGACAGGAAGGGTCAAGTGACAAAACTTAGTCCGCTCATGGCAGGGAGGCAGGTTGAAGGTTGGTTTCCAGGGAGATTAAGGATAAATGAGCCCGGGGCTTAAGGTTTGAAGATGTTTGGTTCAGTGAGTCAGTTCTCTGTACACATAGGGTTTTTTTTAAGCAATGTTTGCTCCCTTTGTCATGTCTATCAAAGATAGGTTCATCTTGAAACCATGGGGTTTTTTCAGAAGAGCCATCATCACTATTCAGAGACACATGTTTCCTGTAGATACTGTTAGAGCGTCAATGAATCAAAAAAGCAGTTGGATTCCAAAACTGGGGGAATAGAATAGCATGGCGGTGTTGGAAAAACCTACCAGCACCAATAGATTGGGCATGTTACAATCTCGATCAACAACAGAGAAGAAAGGGCCAAAGGAAGGTCACTCATGCAGGATGACATGTGACCCAAGTGGTTCTGAAGATGAGGTGACATACGTGTTTTGACATGTGCGAGAAACGTGTGGTCAAGTATTGTTACATAAGGGATTCCAGAAGGATATACCCTCAAAGGGGCATCTGTCTACTATCCCGACTGATTATCGGTATGATGGAGGCCACTTCTACATCATCATTTGCTGCACCATCTATCTGGGAAGCTTTGTCGAGCGCATTGAAGGTCAGCTCAGACCTAGGGCATCATTGTTACATGGTTAAGGGGTCCGATCAAGTTATCATGGGGGCTATGACCACATGTAGCTGCTTTCATCATCGATGCAATTATGGATGTGGTTGTTTGTCCACCGTGCAATATCAGTACATAGAAAGGATGGTACACCTGGCAGCTTGGGGCATCTTCCAATTAGGATTGGATCGTGGAGAAGGAACAAGAAGCTGCGGTGGTTTTTATGCAAGAACAAGCATGGTCTGAAGTGGAGAAAGAACATGCTCCTTGATCTTGTACGATGTTCGACCAAGAAAAATCTAGTTCTGGTAGTGACGATAAGAAAATTTAAAAGCGATAGGTGCCTGAAAAGGTTCAACATCCGAAAGGAAAGGGAATTGTCGAAGAGAAGGAAGATGACTAGCAAGACATGGAGATCATACATGATCTTGTACTCCCTACCGGGGAAGTGACACCTCTCCATCCTACTGAAGGGTCACCAACTGACAGCTCTCCGAAGATAGAAGACTTCTTCAATTCGCAAGGCCTATTGAAGACTTCGGAGTAAGGTGGCACCTTGCTCATAGTATTTTTGTTTCCCGTCTTAGTCAATCTGTTTTGGATTTTGACACGTATGTAATATTGAAATTTGGGACTATCGAGGTGGCCGCGTATTTCTATTCATTTCCCCAGGATTGATTCTAGGCCAAGAGCCTATATATGGGATGTAATGGATTGATAAAAGGGTTGAAAAATATTTTTGAAATTTTTTTATGGGAATTTTGTTTATTGTTCTGTAAGACATTACCAAGCTATTTTTTGAATAAAAATTGCAGAGCCGAGATGATGTTTTCAAGGGATTCTTGTGTAACTGGTCTTGTAGTCTGTTTTTCTTCTTCTATGTTAATTGTGTATCTCTCACTGTTAATTCTAGTTTGTAACATTCCTCAATACTTGGTGCAGTGTGATAGTTAAGTAGAATTCATAGAATTATGCTTTGCTTATCTTTTTCCAAATATTTCACCCTTACTTTCTCTGCTAAAGTTGATCTAGGATTCATTATTATATGCCTTACGTCAATGAGTTGTTTCTTTCTCTTCTATTTCACCAAATAAATTCATTTTGATTATGAGCTTTTTACTATCTCGCCCCTATGTTAATGCATTTGTGAAGCCCTTGTGAACACATTTACAAAGTTTGTCTAACGTGACTCGATTGCCAAAAAATAGAGATTCATATGTTTCAGCGAAACGACGTTTAAACCATTTTATTCCAACAGAATTCTGATCTTATGTATTGTTGTAATTGAATATCATGAATGATGAATGCTGGTGTATGTTTTCATTGTTGGTGCCTTTGATTATTCCAGTTTTTCATGAGCGTATAGAGAGATCCCTCTCTGTTTGTGTTCGGTCAGTAGCACAAGCTAAAGATTGGTTAGTGGTTACCCTGAATTTCCTTCTCTCACAACCTTGGGGGTTAATTTGAGTGTTAACATAATGAGTTAATGCATCCGCTGAGGATGGATCCCATCATGATGAACAAATTAATAATGAACATGAAAATGGTAATGAAGAAAATATATATGAAGAATTAAATGATAATTCATCCGAACTACTTCGAACTGTTAAAGATTTAAAAGCTGAAATGAAAACTGTTAAGGAATAAAATGAAAGATTTTTGAAGGCACAAGAAGAACTAAATTAAATATTGATAGATAAATTTCAAAATGAGGGAAAAGATAAAAGAATAGAATCTAAATCGGAATCTGGAACCATGTATTATCAACACAACGGTAAGAAGTTAAAATTCCCTAATAATGAAAGTAATTCTTCTTCTGAAACTAATGTTAAAACACATAGAAAGAAACATAAGTATTCTAGTGACAACAATGATAGTGACTGCAGTCCTAAAAAGAGGAAATACAAACCATATGAAGAAATCTCAAGATAGTTCAAAAAGATAAAACCTTCAATTTTTAATGGAGAGATAGAGAAAGGAGAAGAAGCCAAAGCATGGCTATCAGGTTTGAAGATATACTTCCAAATTTATAACTACTCTGATAGGATGAAAGCTAAAATGGCTATTTACAATCTAATTGGAAAGGCAGATATATGGTGGCAGGATATAAAAAGAGTAAAAAGCTTTAAAGAAACGTATCTAACTTGGAGTACTTTTAAGAGACTATTTAAAATTAAATTTATATCTGAACAATACTATGAAGAAAAGGCTAAAGAATTCTATGAATTAAAGTTAGGTTCTATGAACATGAAAGAATTAACCAGTAAATTCTTAAGTCTATTAAGATATGTACCTTACATCATCGATGAAAATCCAAATATACAGAGATTTCTGAGCTGCTTACCTTTTCACATCAAGGACATAATTGGGTATGATAACCGTAAGACTCTTGAGGAAGCCATGAGGAATGCAAATTTATGTTACAAACATAATATAAAAAGAGAAAGTCTACCTAGATGGAAGGTTAATAGACCAATTAATTTCGAACAAAGAAGCAAGAATTTTAAATTTAACAGGAATGTTGGAAATAAAAATTCTTGAAATTTTCCTCATAGATATTTTTTAGGGAACAAATTCTAAAAGCAATGCACAACAGAATTTTATAGCGGCAAGAAATAGGCATATACATACCTAATATCTATGTTAAAAATAATGAACAAAAAGAACTTGTAAAATGATGGGAATGTCAAGGGCCACATTATGCAACAAATTGTCCTAATAGAAAAAGAAACGTCAACAACATCCATACAGTGCAGGAAGAGGCAACAGTTGATCACCTAGAAAGGGAGATGCCCATAATCAATGCATCCTTGGAGAATTGACAGGATGATCATCAAACCTTAATGGTAGAAATAGAAGGCATGCTAAAGAACAGAACCATGTCTATTTTAATTGACCGAGGTGCTAGTTTAAGTTATGTATCGCCTGGTATAGTAGAAAATTGTTAATTGCAAGTGGAAACATTTGAAAAGTCTTGGCTGGTTCAATTAGCTACCAGAATCAAGAGGAAGGTAGTTGATTTTGTTAAAGATTTTAATTTGTTTATGAGTCAGTTTAAGACCCAAGTAAAGTTGAATGTATTACCGTTAGGATCATATGATGTTTTAATAGGTATGGATTAGCTAGAAAAGCATAGAGTAGTTTTGAATTCTTTTGAAAAGACATTTACATGCTTGAATGATAACGGGAAAATTGTTGTAGTAAAAGGAGTACCTAGAAAAGTTTCAGTTAGATAGATTTCTGCTTTACAAATGCAAAAGGTTGTACGTAAGGGTTGTTAAATTTTTGTTGTATATGTTATAAATGATGAACACACAACTAAAGAGGATAAATTAAAACTTGAAGATATACCAATCCTAAGATACTTTTCAGATGTATTCCCAGAAAAAATTCCAGGATTACCTCCGAAAAGAGAATTGTATTTCACCATTGAGTTAGTACCTGGAGCTATACCAAACTCAAAAGCTTCTTACCGGATGAATATCCTAGATCTTAATGAATTAAAACTACATTTAAAGGAGTTATTAGATAAAAATTACATAAGACCAATCATGTCTCCTTGGGGAGCATCTGTCATATTCGTTGAAAAGAAAGATGGTACCTTAGGCTTGTGTATAGATTATCATCACTTAAATAAAATGACAATTAAAAACAGATATCCATTGCCCTGCATAGATGATCTGTTTGATCAAGTACACGAAGCAACGATATTTTAAGAAATAGACTTGAGATCTGGATATCATCAAGTCAGAATTAAAGACAAAGATATATTTAAAACTTCATTTAGAACCCGATACGGGCATTATGAATTTGTAGTTATGCCTTTTGGGCTAACGAACTCTCCAACAGTTTTTATGTGCTTAATGAATAATGTCTTACATAAGTATTTGGATAAATTCGTAATTGTTTTTATTGATTACATACTAATCTATTCAAGGACTAAGCAAGAACATGATGAACTCTCATGAATAATATTACAAGTCTTAAGAGAACATCAATTGTACACTAACTTTAGCATGTGTGAATTCTTTGAGGATAAAATACAGTATCTAGGTCATGTGATATCCAAAGATGGAATCTCAGTTGACCCGGATAAAATAAGGTCAATAAATGAATGGCCTCTCCCTAAAGTGTAACAGATGTGCGATTGGGGATCACAGGTTACTATCGAAAATTTATAGAAGTATTCTCAAGAATCGCAAATCCCATAACATCTTTACAGAAAAAGGGAAATAAATTTGTTTGGGATCAAAAGTGTGAAGAATGTTTTAAAAAGTTAAAAGAACTATTAACTATTGCACTGATCTTAAAAATTGCAGATCCAAACAAGGACTTTGTTATATGCACTGATGCATGCAATGATGGCCTTGGCGGAGTCTTAACACAAGAAGTTCATGTAATAGCATATGAATTACAAAAGTTAAAAATTAATGAAAATAATTATGCTACCTACGACTTAGAGTTGGCTGCCGTAACACATGCTTTGAAAATGTGGCACCATCATCTAATCGGTAGAAGGTTTTTATTAATGACGGATAACATAGGTCTAAAATATATGTTGGATCAACAAAATTTGAATGCTAGGCAAGCTAGGTGGTGATCTTTCCTTAGCGAACATGATTTTGATATCAAACATATAAAAGGTAAATAAAATAAGGTGGTTGATGCCTTAAGCAGAAATGAAAAACTAAATTTTATGGCAGCAGTTAGTACTTATAAAACAGATTTAGAAAATCAGTTTGAATAAGGGATAAAAATGGATGAAAATTACCAGAAATTAGAAGAAAACGTTGCAGAAAATGATTATGAAGATATAAAAACAGAATTCAGCTTAAATGAAAAAGATCAAATAATGTATAAAAACAGGATCTATCTACCTAACACACCAGAAATTAAATTGTTTATCTTAAATGAATTGCATAAGAGTCCTTATTCAGGACATGTGGGTTATCAAAATATGATAACTATGTTAAGAAAGGAGTATTTTTGGCCAAATATGAAAAATGAAGTGGCTGAATACATAGCTAGGTGTATTGAATGCTAGTAATTTAAGGCTGAGCATCAACACCCAGCTGGCTTGTTAGAACCATTACCAACTCCATATTGGAAATGGGAAATTATCAACATTGATTTTATAACAGGACTTCCCAAAAATATTAAGCAAAATGATTCCGTGATGGTAGTACGTAACATACCCAATACTTGAGGCATTTTATATTTGTGGAAAAAAATTACCTTAAATTTTATTGTAAAGTTCTATATTTGACCAAGTGTCAAGGATGACTCTAAATGATTAATATTATTATTTAATAAATTAAAATAGGAGACACTCACCCAAAGAGACCATTGAAAGAGTGTTTACTAACCCACTAGGAGGAATGGAATCTAGGGTAGAAGGCAATGGACAATTGGAAACATCTGAACTCAGTAACTAGCTTTCGTTATGGGACAACTCCCTTATTTTGTGGTAGGTTCCCTAGAATGTGGAACTGGAGCTTATGGATCATTTATTGAAAATGGACCACCAAAAGACCTAGGCATCTTTTATAATCCATCGAATTAGAGCTGAGGCACACACTTTTTCTGACAAGAAAATTTACCTTCTGGTTTTGCTAGGAATTGCACACAAGAGATTCGATGAGGGGAAGCTATGTTTTTTGTTGCAGAGTAAGACTATCTTATTCCTGCTGAGTGAAGAGTTTTGGATATGTATGGAAGTCTCCATTGATTGATGAAGCACATATGTGAGGTGCATTCAAGTCTCCAGTGATTGTTGAAGTACAACCTGAGTGCCTTGCTTCTACACAGAGACTTCTTCCTAGTGGTTCAGTAAACAGGTTCAGTGGTCCAAAGGAACAAGTGATTTGGCTACTTCTTCTGGAGAAGGTTGGGAGGAACCGACCTCTGTGGGTGTTTGTCCACCCTATCAAGTTATCACATTCTACTTATTATATTTTAATTATTTTTTGAACTCTTGAATTATGTTGAAAACTGTTTGTTTACTTGATATCAATAGTCTATTTTAAATGCCTAGGTTTTTATGAACTGAATACTATTTCTTTTGTAAGTTATATAAATTAACATAATTCGAATAATGATTGAATGAAGATAAATATCTCATTGTATTTTTCCTTTCACCCTAAGGTGATGTACTCTAGTACAGGGAGAGAGTTAAATAATGTAGATTAGATATGATCTCTTGATACAAGTGAAAAGTAAATGCATTTTATGTTTATATATGAAAGTCATTACTGTGGCTACATAAATAGTTCCTTAAGCCATCTAGATTTGTTTTTCTAAGTAGTAGAATTCATAGAATAAATAGTACAGATCAGGAAAATATTCTATATTATTATCCTATGTTTAAATTATATTTATACAAGCGATATAAAATTTCATAAAATGAAAATAGACTTCATACTCAACCAAAACAATTTATTTTATAATCAGAACTCAAACATTAACCCTAGATATCTGAACATTTCAACCTGTAAACATTATGTTGTTAGAAAAACAGGATCGCAGAGCAATAACAATAAACAGAAATGCAAATATAATTACACATACACATTACAAGAGAGACACAGATATATCGTGGTTCACCCAACTTGGGCTACGTCCACACTGAATTTGCGAGTCCTTATTATTATTACTGTCCAGCAAGGTGAAGGGATACAAGCTGTAGCACAACCGCTGCACTTCCTCTTCATTGTTTCACAGTCTCTCTCCTAATCTCAAAGATCTTTACAATGCATAAAACCTAATACATCCTCATGCCTAGCCGTATTACAATGTCTTCATTTTATAGGGGAAATACAATGGAAAAATACCACGGGATACCCAAAACCATGGGCCCTCAAAATAGCTGGCGAAAACCATCCCCCCTGGAACCCCGTGGGGGGGAGATGCCCCCCCACACCCCCCCACTGGGGTGAGTGTACAATCCACCTACATATCATATAAAACTGGGGTACAAACATGGCTGATACAATATCATCTATGAGACTAGAAGATTTGGCTCCATAACCAACAATCTCCCACTTGGAGACTGATAACATCATCTCCACCGCTGCTGCACTTGCTGGACTTGGACTTGGAAAATTTTCTCCTCTTCACCTTCATGCTAGAACGCCAACTGAAACCAAGCACGAACTCAGTTTCTCTCTGGTCACTACCTTTGTGAACATGTCTGCTGGATTCTGGCTAGTATGTATCTTTTCCAGCTTTAACAATTCATCTTCCAGAACAGAGCGTATGAAATGGTACTTGAGCTGTATATGTTTAGTCCTGGAATGGAATGCTGAGTTCTTTGCAAGGTGAATGGAACTCTAGCTGTCACTATACAATATTTTATCCTTCTGCTTCTTACCCACTTCCTCCATAAACCTCTGCAACCAAATCATCTATTTACTAGCCTCTGTAATGGAAAATTACTCTGCTTCTGTTGTTGAAAGTGCAACAACCTTTTGTAGTTTCGAAATCCAGCTTACTACTGTTCCACCTACAGTAAACACATACCCTGTGGTGCTCCTCCTGCTATCCTTGTCACCTGCCATATCTGCATCAACATATCCCTGTAGAACAGTGTCTGAACCTCCAAAACATAATGCCTCAGTGGTAGTACCTCTCAAATACCTGAGAATCCACTGTACTTCCTTCCAATGTTCTTTACCTGGATTGTTCATATATCTGCTCACAACTCCCACTACATGTGCAATATCTGGTCTTGTGCACACCATGGCAAACATCAAGCTGCCAACTGCTAATTGATAGGGAATCTTGGACATGTAATATGTCTCTTCTTGTGTCTTGGGACACATTTCCTTACTTAGACTGAAATGGCTAGCCAAAGGTGTACTTACAGGTTTTGCATTCTGCATTCTGAACCTCTCCAACACCTTTTGTATGTACTCACTTTGAGATAATGTCAATTTGCGATTTTTCCTGTCTCTCGTTATTCTCATACCAAGGATTTGCTTTGCAGCACCCAAATCCTTCATCGCAAATGAATTAGCTAGCTTCCTTTTGAGTACATTTATATCTTGCATGTCAGACCCTGCAACAAGCTTGTCATCCACATACAATAACAAGATAATATATCTTCCATTGTCTAGCTTCTTGAAATAAACACAGTGGTCAAAATGACATCTACTATAACCTTGTTCTGTCATAAGCCTGCCAAACTTTAGATACCACTGCCTTGGAGCTTGCTTCAAGCCATACAAGCTCTTTTCCAACCTGCATACTAGATCCTCCTTACCTTTGACCTCATACCCTTGTGGCTGCTGCATATATATTTCTTCCTCCAAATCCCCATGGAGGAAGGCTGTTTTTACATCTAGCTATTCAAGATGCAAATCTTCTAACGCCACTAGACTTAAGATAGTCCTAATTGAAGTCATCTTAACAACAGGAGAAAATATTTCATCAAAATATATACCTTTCTTCTGTGCAAACCCCTTTACAGCAAGTCTGGCCTTGTACCGCTTCTTACCTCCTTCTTCTGTCTTCAACCTGTAAATCCATTTATTTTGCAATGCTCTTTTACCAGCAGAAAACTGAACTAGATCCCATGTCCGGTTTCCTACCAATGAGTCCATCTTCTCATTCATGCCTTGCTCCCACTTCTTTCTAGTTTCCACCTGCATTGCTTCTTCATAACATTCTGGTTCACCAGAATCAGTCATCAATAAATAATACATTGAAGGAGAGTATTGTTCAGGGAGTCTACCTAACCCAGTAGATCTTCTTACAGTTGGAGGAGTTTCAGGTACTTGTTGCTGCTCTGGATTTTCTGGCACCTTCGGAACTTCATTTTCTTTAATTTCATCAAGCACTATGTACTCTGTGTTTTCCTTTTCCTGTTTCTTTCCCTGCAACTGATCTTTATACATGACCTTTTCATTGAATATCACATCTCTACTCCTGATGATTTTGTTATTTTCATAATCCCATAAATGATAACCAAATTCATCAACCCCATATCCAATAAAGGTACATTTCTTGGATTTAGCTTCAAGATTTGTTCTATTTTCTTTATCAATATGGACAAATGCTTCACAACCAAACATTCTTAGAAATGAGTAGTTTACCTTTTTATTTGTCCATGCTTCCTCTGGAATACCACCATCCAAAGCACTTGAAGGTCCTCTATTTATTAAATAAACAATAGTATTTGCAGCAGCTGCCCAAAACTATAAGGGCAACCCTGCATGTAGTTTCATACACCTTGCACGCTCCATGATCGTTTTGTTCATCCTTTCTGACAGACCATTTTCCTGTGGTGTTCCTGGGACTTTTTTCTCTCTACGAATCCCATGGTATGAACAATAACTATCAAACTCCTTGCCGCAGTACTCACCTCCATTATCAGATCTGAGACACTTCAATCTTTTTCCTGTCTCATTCTCAACCAAAGCTTTCCACTTCTTAAAAGTAGCAAACACATCAGATTTTTGTATGATGCAATAAACCCAAGTTTTTCTAGTTTCAATATCAATAAATGTAACATAATAATGAGAGCCACCAAGAGATTGTACCTGAGCCGGTCCCCATACATCTGTATGCACAAGCTCTAATTTTTCATTCTTCTTATGTTTCCCAACCCTGAGAAATTTGACTCTCTTCTGTTTTCCATAAACACAGTTTTCACAGAATTCCAAACTTACTTGCTTCAAATCCGGCAGCAACTTCCTTGAGTGGAGAATCTGCATCCCCTTCTCACTCATGTGGCCAAGCCTATGATGCCACAATGCTGTATCTGTTCTTGTGGAAGCTAAAGAGATAGAATGGTCAGTATTATGAGGACATAAATACAACGTACCTACTCTGTCTCCTTTTGCTATCACCATTGATCCTTTAGTGATCTTCCACCACTTTTCTCTGAACGTAGATAGACAGTCGCCATCTCCCAACTACCCTGTTGAGATCAGATTTCTTTTCATAGAAGGAATATGCCTAACATCTTTCAACAACCAATTAGTTCCATTCTTAACTTTTATCCATACCTTACCCATTCCAACAATTTTACATGGCTCATGATCACCCAATAAAACATGTCCAAAGTCGCCAGAAACATACTCATGAAAGTATTTCCTATGGGGTGTAGCATGACATGAAGCTCCTGAATCTACTACCCAATAATCGCTAGTATTATCTAATGCAAGAATCAAAGCATCTTGTAACACATCACCTGCTACATTTGCTTCCTGGTTAGTTTCCTTCTGTGCATCTCCTTTCTTCTTTAGAGATTTGCAGTCTTTCTTCAGATGTCCTTTCTTTCCACAGTTCCAGCACTCTATCTTTCCCAGTCTGGACTTGGATTTTCCCGTTTTAGACTTTCCATGATTACTTTGGCTCTTTCCTCTCTCCTTTTGTCGTCCCCTGCTCTCCATGGTCAACGCATTACCTAATGTCTCACCTGTGATTTTTCTTCACATTTCCTCGCTAAGAATAACACTAATAACATCATCAAATTTCAAAGTGTTTGAACCAGAGACAGAGTTACTTACAGACATGACCAAGCTATTCCATCTTTCTGGTAATGAACACAAGATTAGAAGAGCCCTAACCTCATCATCAAAGTTCACACTTACAGAACTTAGCTGATTTGTAACCGTATTAAACTCATTTAAATTATCAGTAACAGATC
Organism: Larix kaempferi; assembly: GCA_027924585.1. Lineage (NCBI taxonomy): Eukaryota > Viridiplantae > Streptophyta > Pinopsida > Pinales > Pinaceae > Larix > Larix kaempferi. Next base: position 28,117,675 of record BSBM01000096.1, on the reverse strand, counting down.
CACCTTCAGACATCTTCATATTAAATAAATGCTTCATTAGAAATACCTTGTTGGAGGCCGAGGGTTTTTCATACAGCTTACCCAATGCTTTCATCAAACCCTCTGTTGTCGTTTCTTTTTAGATATTGAAAGCCACCGACGAAGCCAGGCTCAACCGTATTGTTCCCAAAGCCTTTCTATCAAGAACCTCCCATTCTTCGTCCTTCATAGCCATCGGCTGCTTTGCTTTTCCTCCCAATGGTAGGAATAGATCCTTCTGGTACAGATAGTCCTCCATTTGCATGTTCCATAACCCAAAGTTTTGGCCGTTAAACTTCTCGACCTTAAACTTTCCTTCTTCTGCCATTGCTCCCACTCGAACTAGAAACCCTAGCTTCCTGCGGGTTTAACTGCCAAATAGACCTTTGGCTCTGATACCAATTGTTAGAAAAACATGATCGTAGAGCAATAACAATAAACAAAAATGCAAATATAATCACACATACACATTACAAGAGAGACACAGATATATCGTGGTTCACCCAACTTGGGCTACGTCCACACTCAATTTGCCAGTCCTTATTATTATTACCTCCCAACAAGGTGAAGGGATACAACCTGCAGTACAACCGCTGCACTTCCTCTTCAGTATTTCACAGTCTCTCTCTTGATCTCAAAGATCTTTACAATGCATAAAACCTAATACATCCTCATGCCTAGCCGTACCTATTTCACAGTCTCTCTCCTGATCTCAAAGATCTTTACAATGTCTTCATTTTATAAGGGAAATACAATGGGAAAATACCACGGGATACCCAAAACCATGGGCCCGCAAAACAGCTGGTGAAAACCATCCCCCCTGGAACCTCGTGGGGGGGCGATGCCCCCCCACACCCCCCCGCTGGGGTGAGTGTACAGTCCACCTACATATCATATAGAACTCAGGTACAAACACGGTTGATACAATATCATCTATGAGACTAGAAGATCTGGCTCCACAACCAACATATGCAACTATGCAGTATTAACACTTGAGCATCTAATAGATTACTATTCACAAAATGAATGAAATATACATATCTCATATTTATTCCTGTAAGAAAAATAGAAATAATATGATCGTTCTTAATAAACCAAGTATAAGGTAAGAACATTAGTGCAAATAAAATATCTTTGATAAGCTATACAATAATACTCACTATCAATTTTATAACTAAAACGCATTATATCAAAGATGACATTATCATGTCAAATGTCATCAACATTATCTACTACGACATTAATATTCCTGTACTCAACTTTCTCAACATCGTAAATATTAAACTCTATGTAGACTCATAACAACAGTTAAACCCCTAAGTGACTCATCCCGAGTCCAAAGAGAACAGGTAATACAACCCATGGTTTTGGCCCAGCAATATATTCATCTATAGGGTTTCAGCATCCTTCAATGAGTAAATAAAATTAATTAAAAATAAGCTACTGCATTTATATAATATGAAAACCCGAAAACCTCATCTCCTTACTAAAGTCGTAAGACTGTGAGGTAATGTATAGCGTTCCCAGAACTTAAAATAATATAAGATTTTACAGTACAATAATAATCTCAGCATGAGTAACGTTGAGGCCATGGGTTTGAGCAATGATAAGAAGCACTCCCAGGCTAGCTTCTAAACACATAAAAATGCTAAAAGAGAACAATAGCTTTCAGAATCGAGACCTGTATAGGCTCATTCAAAGTTTAAATCAAGGTCCCACATCAATCTACAGTAATAAACTTTACATAACTGCCAGTTCCTTACATTTATCTTTAGATAGTGTGCAAACGAGAATCAAGGGATCGAGCCTCCATTTGGAGAACTCGCCCTTACAACAAAACCTAATGCTCAAAATATCAATTAAAAACTCAGAATAGTAATAGGCTTAAAGCTTGTTGTTGACATCCATTTTGTCACCATTTTTTATCATCTAATCTACTCGAAATGGCGTTATTTCTATCATTTTTGCTATAGTAAGTTGTTTTATTTGCCATTCAGCCCATCAAACAATCCAGGTATACACATATTTACTTACTGTGCAAATCTTGTTGATATTTCGTTATATCATGATTTATTTATGTTAAAGTGACATTTTATGGGCATAATTGGTATTTATGTTTTAGTTTGCAGGATGCGTTTCTCAAATGACCATTCATTCAGACCGCATGATCATGTGTTAAGTTAAAACGCGTTCAACTCGTCGTTCAACACCGCGTTCAGCCCCTGAAATCCACGGTTGGCATATTTCTGGCCGTTAAAAATAAAAACAAGCACGTGGGTTCTGATAGCCACGTGGTGCTGATGGTTGATGAGCTTGGGTTCTGGAAGATTCGTCCCCATGCCTACTGAGGTTGACAACACACCTGTTCTCTACGTCCACGCTCCAACTTCAATTTTCCTATGCATTCAGCCTGGTATCACGTCACCTACTCGCACCAACGTTCTAGAGAATCCTCGTCAGCCATTGCTCTGTCCACGTTGATGCTCTAGCAGTCCTCTCCTCTGTTCATCCAACTCTCCAGCTGACACTCTACCCATGGTTGAAGAAAACGAACACGTAGTTGTTCATATTGGGTAGGGTCGATGTCGTGGAAGTAGGAAACTGGCCTGTGCGCTGTCGTGAGCTACTTTGTAGTTGTTGTATGACATTGAAGACCGCTATTTTTAGAGAGGTCGACTTCGTCGACCCTCTCTCCCATTGTAAACTTATATAAAGGCGTCTCCTGTGGAGAAACACAGATCCATATATAGCAGATGTGTAAGATCATATAGCGTAGGAATAGACAAGAGATAGCAGTTCTTCATAAAGTATTATGTAATTTTCTCAGATCAATGGAAGCTTCAGTACGTTGATGCTCTGCTGATAGTCATTCAAGATGATTTAGTCTCACCTCTGATTGTTGGGAAGGGCCCCTCATCAACCAGAGGTTTTGTTATCTTTTTTTGCATTTCTTTTCTACAATTAACTAGTTTATTTCCTGTGTGTGTAATCTAATTCATTTTTCCTATGTAGATCATCCTCATTCCTTTGTAATTAATATTCTATTGTTAATATAATCTCTCTTCTTCTGAATTACGAAATGGTTGACCAACAGTTTGCTTTCAGTCCTTCTTCCATCATTTGTAGTTAGATATCGCTTCCGAATTCTTATATAGTTAGCATTCCTTTCTTTCTCTTCTCTTCTGTTAGTTTTTTCCTCTATTTTGCTGTAGGTTAACTCTTTCTCTTCTTCCATCTTAACCTTCTTCCTACTTCTCATTGAAATCATTCCTCTGTCGTTGTAGGTGACTTCTATCTTTCATCATTTTGCTCCAATAGAAATAGTTCCTCTCTTAGATAATGATTAGAGTAATTAACTTCTTGTTATCTTAGTTTCTAAATAATCTCTCTATTGCTTCCTGTGCACTGTAGGATCATTTGCATAAATCCAGTTGGTACTTAAATTATCCAAAATTCTTCTTTTCCCTAATTTCACTCATTTTCCTCCATTCAGACTGTCATTCGGACCTCCATTCAGACCGACGTTCGGATCGTCATTTGGACCTGTGTGTTTTCTACATTGTTTTAGGCCTTCTTCAAAATCCAATTTCTTTTGCCTTCCAATCATAATTCTTCTTACTCCTCCTTAACAGTTTTAGATGTAATTTAAAGTTTAATTCATGTTACTTAACGTTCTTAATTAAGTCTTGTTATTATTTCCTCCTTTCTCCCACTTTCTTCTTGAAACTTTCTTCCAACCTTCTTCTAAACTTCAGTTCTTCAATCTGATCTGCTAAATAGTTACTGTTCAGAATTTATCAGTCTTGTTTCTAGATAGTTTGTTTTTCCAGTAATAGTTTATTAATTCCATTTTCCTGTTGATGTAATTATAACTTCAGAATGTATTTCACCTATGTATATTGTATTCCTATAGAGATGTTATTATTCCTCTATACGGAAGTGTTTGTATTCCTATAGAGATGTTATTATTTCTCTATATGGAAGTGTCGTCATTTTTATTGTAAGTGTCGTAACGTATACTTGATTGGTTATTAGACCACCTTGATGGGGTCGGCCCCATATGAGTCATGTGGGTAAAAGGGTTATTAGACCACCCTATTGGGGGTCGGGCCTATCAACATTATGTTATGTGGTTAAGTTAAGGCCGACCTAGTAAAGGTTTTTAGGCAATTCAAGTCAAGTATAAATAGAGCGCGAGAGGCACTCTATTTGATCATTCTATTACTCTCACTCATACTTTCATTTGGAGAGTGGCGCACTTGTGAAGGAGGAGAAGTTGCTGCTAGGAGGAATATCACTTATGCTCGGGTTGTATCATTGTTTTATCTATCTCTGAGGAAGTTGCGGGTTTTTTCACCTTCTTGGTTTTCGCCGGTGAAACTCTATGTCTCTTGTGTGCTTGCTTTATTGTGTCCATGATTGATATGTTGTAGATATGTTGTACATGTTATTCTCTCAGTTAAGATCCTAGATCATAGTGTAAATTCTGAAAAATATAACATTTCCAAGTTGTTTTAGCTTGATAGTTTTTATTTAATAAAGATGTTAATGTTTTAAGATTTGGATTAATATTAAATATCTTTATCAAGTTTTCTACTTGTTTCCATAATCAACTATAATTCAATTAAACATATTTATTAAGTTTTCTACTTGCTTCATCTATTAATCAGTTTCTTGTTTTCATAGATAGAATAAATTCTTGCATTTGAATTATGAAAGTCATGTAAGTAGTTTAAAATCATATAGTTGCATGTTATCACATTGGCATCTTTAGTCAACTTAGGTTAGATCAAGCCTTCAATCCTGCACATATAGTGATTGCATCTCATAAGCTCCCTCCTCGGGTTGACAATTTAAATATTGGAATTATTTAACTCATAATAAACACCAACACCTGTGTCATTGGAAAAAAATATATTGAACACCAAAACCACATTTGAAGTACATTAAAATGCATTGCAGACATTTTATAATTATCGAAAACAAGGGTAGGGTTCAAGCCCGTTAACATTCATTACTGAGATAGTATTCTATAAAATCTATTATATTTAAAACAAAACTGACAGAGCTGAGAGAAAGCTCCTTAACACAAAGAATCTAAGAAACGAAGCAAACCATTGTTTTATTCATAAAGAAAAATTTACAACGCAATCCAACTACTTAAAAAAAAACAAAAATGGAAACCATAGTATCAAAGAAACCGATACATTAACTTGACAGTTGAAACCCCAACTCGGGTGTTTTGAGGCAAAACCTTTCTACTACAGCAACACTGCTTAAACATTCTTATTCCCATTAAAAACGCATTCTACACTGAAGAATGATGAGACCAACCTTAAAACCCTTAAAAACGATGACAGAGGCATCTTGGAATTGAGCCTGAGACTTACGTGGACTCATAGTCCACATGAACCAAGCTCTTCTCTCATTGTGCCATCGAGAAGGCCACAAACTGCCTCCTTCCATTGAAACCAAATTAGGGTTAAAGGACGAATACCTATATTTTATGAGAACCAAACCATAACTGTAAACATTTAAAAGAATGTAGTGTTAAACATATTGATATCTTACAGGGTTTCAAACTCATGATGAACAGAACCAAGAAGGTGAACTCATTTCACCATAAAGACCCACGTCCAACACCTGGTCAGTTACAACTAACTCACAGAGTGGTGCCAGTAACCATGGTAGCCAAGAGCGATGGAGAAGCTGAACTCGCCAACACTACACAGACCTAACAAACTGCCAAATGACCAAACCCCCAAATGTAGCTCTAGGATTTTGTATAACCGAGACATTCATTAATGACAATCACATGAAGGCATTAAAGTCCCAACCTTGTCATCCACCAACCGAAATACAAACCCATCACCCTATAGTTTATGATTTCAAATATTATGTAGAATTAATAGTTGACCTTGATATGGAATATGACCGACACCTTTACATATTGCATAGTTCATAATTGATAACCTTGTTAATCATTCAGCCACCACGATATGTGTAGCATATAGTTGCTGAACCCATACTCTATTAAGCCATAAAATTGGAGTGATAACGTTAGTATATAAGTCTATGATCCCAAGCATGAAGTAGGCTAAAACATCATCAACACTAACACTTCTAACTTAAAACTTTATTGATTCTTGGAACATAACCTTGCCTTGGAAGATGAACTTTAAACATGCAAACTATCTAACATTTTCCAAAATAAACGTATAACCTGGAATAGGATAGAAGGATTTCATGCGTTACCTTGTAAGCTAGGTAAGTCCCAGGCTTACGCTAGTTGCCTCTTGTAAAGATTTGGAAATTGTATCTATCGGTTTATAAGGTGATAAAATTAACATACATTTTATAAGCTAAATAAGTAAAAATGAACTTAATTATGTCATAAAACATATTAATGTGAAATAATAACATAATTTCTCAAAGAGATCGTCATTCATAACTATATCCAAAAGTATGAATAGAACAAAAACCATCATAGAACAAATTAAATATATGTCGACACCTGGAATGCTAGGGTCAAATGAAGTCATTGATACTTATGGAATTCTGTAAGCGTAACATGATAGAATAGGCATCATTATATCTTTCATACATAGGATTATAGAGCTAGATAAATTTCATTACGACACAAAATTAAAACGATTATGAACTTAGCATTTTCGACAACTATCTATTTAATGGTCGATAAGAAAATTAAATAATTTATGAAGAGATAGTAATATCATATTTATGTAAATAGAAACTATGAATGCTAACAAACTCTTACTTCCGCATATCATTTAATGGCTAAAAGTGCACTTAAGAAAATTTTAAATTTTTACGAATTTTTGGGATGTTACATAGTAGTAGATAAGCTTAGCAAGGCAACCCATTTTATACATGTTAAAACTACTTATAAGACTGCTAATATTGCTGATATATTTATGAAACAAGTTTTTTGTTTGCATGGAATCCCTAAGGCAATAATTTCTGATAGAGATTCTAAATTTACTGGAAATATTTGGAGGTCATTATTTAAAGATTTCGATACTAAATTAAATTTCAGCACATATTTTCATCCGCAGATGGATGGACAAACTGAAAGAGTAAATCAAGTATTAGAGGACATGTTAAGAATGTATGTTAAAGATCAACCAAACAAGTGGTAAGAATATATGCACTGAGTTGAATTTTCTTATAACAATCATTATCAAGCTTTAGCTAAACTGAGTCCTTTTGAAATATTGTATGGTCGAAAATGTAATACTCTCATTTCATGGAGTAATCTAGTTGACAGGTTAAAGTTAGGACCTGAGTTATTGAAAGAAATGGAATTAAGAGTGAAACGGGTGCAAAACAATCTAAAAATTGCACAAGACAGACATAAGAGTCATGCATACCTTAAAAGAACTCATAAATAATTCCAAGTAGGTGAGCATGTCTTTTTCAAGATAAAAACCATAAAAGGATCATTTAAGTTGGGTAGTTGTGCTAAATTAGCACCCAAGTATTGTGGACCATTTGAAATTTTATCAAGAGTTGGACCATTGGCTTATCAGTTGGATTTGCCACCAAATCTTAAAATACATAATGTATTTCATTTTTCTATTTTGAAAAAGTATGTGCATGATGCTACTCATGTAATTGATTAGAGTGATATATAGGTGGAACCAGAAGGATATTTTCAAGTGGAACCGGATTGTATCCTCGACAAGAGAGAAATTTTTCTTTGAAATCACACCATTGGATAGGTAAAGGTGCAATGGAAGAACCATAGTCCAAATGAAGCAACCTGGGAATTGGAGAGTCATATTTGGGCAGCATATCCAATTATGTTCCAGGAATACTCAGATGATACTTAAGCAACATCGAGGATGATGTTGAACTTAAGACAAGGTGTTTGTAACCTACCTAGAACTTGAAATATTTTATGTTGAGGAAAAACATTGCTTTAAAAGTTATTATAAAGTTTTATGTAATTGAACAAGGATGGTCAAAGATGACGGTAATTGAATTGAATTTTTAATAAATTAAAATAGGAGACACTCATCCAAAGAGGACTGTTGAAGAGTGTTCATTGACCCACTAGGAAGAATGAACTGGTGTAGAAGGCATTTAAGAAGTGCCAGCATCTACACTCACTTACTAGTTGTTGCAGGAGGCAATGTCCCTAAAAATGTGGTCATGTTCCCCAAGGAAGGTGTAACTGAGAAGGTGGCTCATTAAATGATTTTAAATGACCCAAAGACCTAGGAAGACCTATATCCATCAAATTGAGGAGGAGGCTCACTAGTTTTTACCTTGTGGTTTTCCTCGAAACTGTAATGTTGAGCACACAAGAGATCCGATGAGGGGAATGATAGAATGAGTTGCTAGTGTAAGGACTGTAAGTTATCCTGTTGAGTTTGCAGAGAGTGTTTTGTATGCAAGTCTTCATGATTGCTAAGATACAAAGAGATTATTACATGCTTCTATACAGTATCTTCATCTTAGTGGTTTAGTGAACAGGCTCGGGGGTCCTGAAGCAAGTAATTTCACTGCTTCTAGGAGATGGCTGGGAGGAACGGTATTCATTAGGTGTTTGTCCACCTACACAGTTAAAAAGGTTCTTCATTTGTTTTGGTTTAGTATTTTAGTTTATTTCTATATATTTTTGACAGTTTGTTATCAGATTGCAATGCCGCGTAGATATCTGAATAGCTGTTAAATTTAGTAGAGTACTGAACTAATGATTTATTTATGTATCAATGAATGAATGATTAAGATTTGAAATTTAGAATGATGAATATAAATTTTCTCTGTATTTTTCCTTTCACTGAAGTGTTGTACTCTAGTATAGATAATTTGTTTAAGTAGAGAGAATTGAAATGATTTATATATTGTGGGCATAATACTAATTGTAATAATATATTAAGTGTAGTTATATAAATTGTTGAAACCTTAGGAGTATTTATATATAATGATAAGATATATCTGTTTAACATTACAGAAAAATAATTTCATTTGAGATAGATCATCTTTAAAAAATGAGAAAACAAAGATAACTAGTATACCTAGAAATTGACTCGATATCATACAAATACAGAGTAGAGCCTTTATACAAATTATTTACCTACAATTCGTACTGTGTAAACCTACGGTAAATAATAACAATAGGAATTGAATGCATACATGTTCTTAGTATCATACAAGTATATACAAATAAATCCAAATGTTAAAACTAAGAAGGTCAGTATCGAGTCAGGTACCCTAACCCGATAAATACAATAATAGAATAGCACTTGGACCTACACAGAATGGAAATGAATTTCATAATAATATACCAAAGTTTTACTTTGACTACAACTGAGGCATTGCCCAAATATTAAAATAAATGAACAAATCTTTTATGAACAGACTAATAACCCATAAAAACTATGCATACTAAGCAATGCTGGAGAATGCACTTATTTACATACTGGGATCGAATCCCATAGATAACAATTAAGCTGTCTAATAAGAACCACAAGAAATCAGGTTGAGCTACGATAACCTTGAAAGGTATCATGACCAATTTATAAATCAAACTAGGGTTCGAGATACATGCAATAATAACCATCATTTTTAAAGGTAATCAAGTATATTGCAAATAGAGTTAACAACGACGCAAAGAAGAATTGATAGACAATTTAGTGCTTTTCCCATAATTGGTTCACAATGCACTTTATATCAATAAGCATCTTTCAGTCGAGAGTTTATAGTAGTAGTAAGAACGAAAAATCCATATGTAAACATTAGCTTTATAAAATAACTGAATTCAAACTCATTGTCCATAATAACTTTAGCTAGGGCCTAAGTGTTGATGTATTTGTAACTTCGGAAGATATTCACTTGTATATTACATTTGTACTTTATTGTATCCCCAACGGAAATGTATTATTCCTCCGATTCAAAGTGTCGGCATTTGTATTTGCAAGTGTCACAAGTTACATTGTAAGTGTCGTAACTTATATTTGATGGGTTATTAGACCACCTTGGTGGGGTCGACCGTGTATGAGTCATGTGTATGGGTTATTAGGATTCCTTAGGAAGTCGGCCCAATTAGGGTTAAACGCAGGTTAAGTTGTTGTATAAATAGAGAGTGTGTCTCTCTCATTTTATTCATTCACTCACTCATCCAACTCGCATAGTTGAGAGAGAGGAGTGCGCACAAGAGGAGGAGGAGTAGCTTCTGGAGACATCTATCTTTTGGGTTTGATCTTTGTATTGGTGCTCATTCTATCTTTAAGGAAGTTGCAGGGTTTTTTACCTTCTTGGTTTTCCCTGGTGAAATGCTTTCTGTCTCTGTAATATCCCTCTCTATATCCCTATCAAATTTATAAAGAAAGATATATATATATTTAAGTAGTGTTAGGAAGTGTTACCTTCTTTTATATATTGATCACTTAGAGATTCATACATACTTAAATATGGTATATTAATAAAGATATATATATATATATATATATTTAAGTGTAAGAATGATTACCTTCTTTTATATAATGGATCAAGTAGAGATTCATAGGCACTTAAATATGATATATTAATAAGGATATAGACATATAATTTACTTGTGTTAGGAAGCGGTTACCTTATTTGTAATGGATGAATTAGAAATTCATAAGCCGGTAATCATGTTATATCCATAAAGAAAATAAGTTATTAATAGAGTAAAGATACAGTCAAATGAGAAGAAAGTTTATATGACAATTCATATGAGATTATACCTGTCTATTAGTGTCGAATAGAAGCATATGGGAACTCCTTGTTTACTAGTTAACTTCCTACCGTGTAAAAAGGAGAACGTTGGTGATCAGTTTGTTTTACCTTGAGTGATTGAAGGAGACTGCCTCCTTAGTGGAGCGCCTTCACCAAACTGTCGCCACCTGTCCCCAGCCTAAGTGTTCAATATTCCAGCTAGTGGAAGACCTTCTTTGCATGAAGAAACGTGGAGAAGATAAGAGAACTGGTTCTTATAAATAGGAGCGTAGTAAGGGGGGAGAGCACGGGGAGTCTTGGGAAGGGTGAAATCTGCATTTTCGAAAGGAGGATCTCTCGATCCAAGCGATTTTTCGATGAGAGTAGGTGCAATTTTGTTGCTGATCGATAACCTACAATTAGTAGAAGGGGAAAAGGATGCTCAGAAAAAGAAGTCATGGGCTGCCATGGTTAGAGTAAGGGAAGCTTGGAGAGTTTTCACCTCACTTGTATGTTTTTGCATTTTGCCAAGTGTTGGTAACTACTGAAGGAGGAGAAATGGAGATTCTCCATTATGGTAAAGATACCATTGAAGCCTTTTGATCTGAGTATTCGGTGAGATCACTTGAACGACCCAATTTCCACAGTCTGCATTATGATGATTTCCACCTTGCAAGCGATTGATATAGCATGGAAGCCTTTTATTTGGATCTATGTATAGAGACAACGCCCAACGTATCGGGGAATCTCTGTTTATTACAGAGTTACAACATTTTGTTAATACCTGGGCCTCGATATGGGATTTTGGTGGGAACTAGAGGTAACACAAGTTTGGTAATCGATAGTAGGTGGATAGACCTGTAGAGAAAAGAGAATGTGACCTTTATAGCATGGAGGTCAACCTATAGATGGGAGGTCGATGCGATTTCCATCGCTGAGATTTATTTCAACTCTGCGATGGCACTGGAAAACTATGTAGACAACCGAAATCGATCTCTTCCATTACCATGAACCTCTCCATATGGAGTAAGCCAAAACCTGCAATGAGAAGGTATGCGAATTCAATTTACTGTCTTTTCCAGAATACTTTCATTCTCCAATAAGAATACTTTAAACTAAAGGAATGTGGTCTGGTTGAGGAAACGTTGGTTAAAGCGTTGTAGTAACCGAGTTAAGCCTAGTTAAAGCATTGTGATTTATATATATATTTATTGTTTAGCCCAGAGTCGAATCTTTGAATTAATGCGGATGTACATTTTCTTTTAGATCTCTGTGAAATCCGGTTATATATATAGTAACATCTGAACTCTGTCATCATAAACCGATAAGGAAGATCTGTATTTTTTCTATTGCGATCGGGATTACAAATCCTATTATACTGCATGTAGTATGGTCTCAGGAATGCGTTTTGGTTTAGAGCCCTGTTATACTGTACAGAGCATGTCTTGAAAGAAGGATGTGATATGGGTTTAGAATTCTTGTTATACTGCATGTAGTATGGTCTTAGGAATGAGAGCTAGAATATTTGCTTTTCAACTATAAACTGTCTATGATGTGGTTATAGATTGACGCCATAATAATAGAGACCGATCCATGTATTAGATTCTGTAATTATGCTGCGATTGTGATTTTACTGTCTATGATTACAACCAAGAAAAACATCGCCCTGTTCTATATGAATGAACTTATAGTGTAGTAGACACCGAATGTGATCCCGGATATATGGCCCTGCCATTGTTAATATCAGCGTGAAAAAATAGAAGCTTGATAATCGCCGAACGACCCTAGATCAATCAGTTATGTCGGCTATCATTATTATTATTTTGAATACGATTCCCGCTACTATTGATGATAAAGGTCTGCATGCTATTAAGGAAATGGTGGTTTGATTCGTTGCATTTCAGTTTATTAAAATCGTTAGATCTATACTGAACGGATAAGTTTATATGCTGTTTAGGAATAGGAATTTCCAGGATGAAATCGTGTTGGGTTACCTATTGAAGCCGAATGAGATTTTTACTGTTTAGGATTATAATTTCCGAATTATAATCGCTTTCTCTGCTTGTTCCTGCATGAAATTGCTTTATCGTTGTTTTCTGAAGAAATCATGGGATCCGCTTGGAATCTCTACTTGGTTATAGATCTTGACATTTATTTTTGTGAAATCGTAGCTCTATTATAAGTTTTGCAATCCAGATTTGTTGAAAGAATTGATAAAGGGAGACTCTGTGTAGCTAGGGCAGAGCTCGACCCTTAAGAGTTATAGATCTGTTAATTATTTTTGAGAAATCGTATCTCTGTTATAAATTTGCAAATCCAGATTTAAATTATAGTTGAATATAGTATGGAGGAATTAGGATAAAATGACTGCCATATGGGTGATAGAGTCCGATCCTTAATATTTGAAATCGTTGTTGACATCATATGTTAATAAGAAATGCTGGTTAGATTTAGAACATTTTTATGGTGCTACGACGTGGTACATTTTTGGATCTATTGTATCTATCTACTTCCGAAATAATACGGTTCTGTATGAGATCCCTATGGGTAGCATGAAGGCCCATGAAAACTCAGTTTCAGTTTGCTGAGAGATCAGGGGTTGCTGGAATCGTATTTCATGTCTAAGCTTACTAACACCCTGCTGCGTTAAATAGAAAAGAGAAGACTTGTTCCAGAAAGACTTTGAGGAAAGTCTGTATTTTTTTAATGCAATGATGACGTTGCTATTGTAAACCTCTTTCATGAATATAAAAAAATGCACACACCTTTTGTGGACTAGCCCGTGTACGGGTGAACCACGTTATCTTGGTCTCGTTATTTCTATGGCTTTATGCGTATGATCCTTTTGACGATTGCATGATTTTTCTTCTCAAAGGTGCTATCTTATAATTGATGATATAACACATTGGTCAAATGCATCTTGGCCAGGGATAATTCATGTTAATGTTGATTAAAATGTTAATGTTGTTAAATGATATTTCATGTTGATGTGTTGTGACGATTCCATAGTTATGAACAATTCCGGATGCAATTAACCTTAAGTTACTACTACACGGTAAGAACTTCGTGAGTATGTTCAAGTTCAAAGATGATGTATGATGAGTATTTTCAATTTAACTAATCACCAATTGTTATCAAGGATAATGTGTACTTACAGGAATGAATTGTGTTCTCTTTAGTTTCGTTATTGTTATGCAAACAACTAAAAATCACTAATTTACTAACTCGTTTTATTTGGAGATGTTACATATGGTATCAGAGCACAGGTTGCAAACACTCGGGCTTAGTTGGGCTCAGTTGAGGAAATAATATAAGCTGGTTAAGGGAACTCCATCGATAAGACGCAACCAAAGGATTTATGTTCCAAAGAATCAGCAAGAGGTAATCGACAAGATGTCTTTTAAATCACAAGTAAGTATACTCCACTTGTTGAAGCATTCTAAAGGAAAAGCATTGTCTATATGTGAGCATTTATATGTTTCCTCCCGAAGTTGAATGATCTTCTATTTATAAATACTAGAGGATGAATATCTCCTCATGCTCTACAATTAGTTTCATTAAATGATAAGGAAGTATTCTTTAAAAATGATTAAAATAGTTGGACTATGTTCCTATCTTTATTCTTGGTGATCTTTTCATCGTAATGATAGTAATGAGAATCATAGGAGCATTTGCATGTTCAAAAGTTCATAAGCATAATTAGGATTATGTATCTAATGAAAGATGTACATTCATATCTGGTCGATTGATGCCATTGGTAGGGCTTTAGTACATATATAAGTCAAGTCATAGACATTCATCATAAGTACTTGATTGCTTCAATTATATTTATGAAGATAAGAAAAGTTCTAGGCTTGGAAAGGTGACTATACAAATGAAGACAGGATAGCAAACATATTGAATCATAAGGATTGAATGAATGATGGTTAGGTCATTATGAGAAGGATTGGAAAATTGTCATGAATTACCTAGTTATTGATTTCACGCACTTATGTTGGGATGATTGTATTAAGTATGTGCACGAGATTGTAGGGTGGAGGGATCCTTATCATGTTAGAAAAATGCATAAATGGTACTAAGGAGTAACTCCTGAAATTCTCCTTATTGGCTAAATGTTATTGAGAGAAGGTGTAGAAGATGTTTGTACATTATATTGAATGTTACATGCGATGGTTTCGATATAGAATATTAGTTTTGTGTTCTTCATTGATTGTTATGTGACATAGTAGAGAAGAATGATTAGTTGAATTTATAAATATATAATAGATCCTCAAGGTTAATGTAAGTAATGTTACATAAATATATATATATATATATATATATATACTATTCAAACCATAGATGGTTAGAAGAGTTGTAAAACTTTTATGAATGATTAACAAAGGGTCATCCTCAAGGTAAAAGATTGAAAGGATAGGAATTAACTTCATTTGGTTTAAATGGACATTCTACTGTGTGAAATTTTCTAGGACTAGGAAATTGCCATCCTTGTGAATGATTTTCATGACCTTCGACTTAACTCTACTTCCACAGACGAGTATCCTTCGTCATTATAACCTTATCTGAAGATTTCAAGGGATAAAAGAGAATAATTGTTAAGAATCCCTTTGTCTCTTTGCAGTATAGGATTGTATATAATAATGAAGTATAAATGGGTGACATGGGAACACACTGGTAGCCTTGCTTGAAGGTTCAAAAGGATGATGGTTACAATTACTCAAGAAGTATACATGTGTATTCTAAGTAGTTAAAAGGATGCATATGATGAAATGTTATGATTTCATTTTTGTATATTCTATTTTCAGGGATCCTTACTAGGAATGTTGGGATACTGGGAGGGGTTGACAGAAGGGTTATACCTTTATGTGGTCAAAGCTTTGGGTTATATGCATGGATACCTTGATAATCTGTTTCGTTTTGATATATAGATTATATGATATGGAGGGGATTACTAATGTGTAGTAATGCAAGTAAAACGCGCATCTTGGCATATGAGGGCCATACAATAAAGCGATATGCAGTCTCCCCCATAAAGGTATGTGATTATCCTTAGAAAAATATATGCAAGTATATATGTAGAGGATTTATTGTTACTCACATGATGTTGGCATATGCAAGAAAATGGATACTTAATACAGTGAAGGAAAAGGATTGAGGTGGAGTGATTGTAATGCCCATAATAAAGAAGAATGTATTTTAAGGCATTATGTAATCCTATTGGGTCAATTTAGATGACCAAGTATGGATATTATAGTGTGAAGGGTAATCTTCTTATTTTTCTTTGCATAGAAAAATATCTTCTTACAAATAATTTGTCTTGTTACTAAGAGGTGAATTTGGCTGATGGTCAAAACTTTATGCAGCTTGTGGGAAGACAAGAGCATGAATATTAACCAAGGTAAAATAAGTGGGTGAGGATTTAGAACCCACATCACAACCGTTATTTATTCTTTTAAAATGTTGAAAATTATTGTTGAACAAAGCACTCGACCCAGATTGGTCAGAGTAATCGTATGGGTATAGAACGTAATGTGACGAAATAAATTGTTTAAATTGAAAGAGATTTTTCTAGACTCAAGCAAGGCGGCTTGGGGAAAATAAATTTCGGGACTCAAGCGAGAAGGCTTGAGGGGAATTGTGTAAAGAGTGTTATAATGGAATTGAAATACTCCCTAAAATCAGGGATTGAACAGCCACTAGGATTCTCGGAGAATCGGCTGGCTGTAAGACCTAGGCAAGCTATAAGAAAATGCATATGCGGGAGGCAGGACGCTACTTAGTATGCATGAGAGAAAGTATTGCTGCGTGAGCACTACGGTGTTAGGCAAGAAATCTGTAAAATAATTGCTATGTGAGCACTGAGGTGTTAGGCATGAATTTCGAAAGGATTGTTGTGTGAGCACTCGGGTGTTAGACAAAAACTTTCTGGACCAAGTGAATGGTTTGTTGTGATTAAGTTCATAGTCTACATTGCTGGACCACTTGAATTATGTGTACTTGTGATAATAAAAGCACAAACAATGATTAAAATATATTCCATAGACTGCAAATGTTATGTTACAATAAATGACTCAGTGTTTATGAATATGAGTTTGATTATGAAGTTGATGATAAGTTTTACAGTTTCTTTGAATTCCAGTTTTTAAATTCAAAAAAAAAAATGCAGGGTGATTGATAGTGACTTGCGAGAAATTCATGAAAAAACAAAGAAGGTAAGAATAGAAATGATGAAGCAAGCAGAAAGGTGACTCAAGAAGAGAGGACGGACTGCTAGAATATATATCAACACCGAGGAACAACACCGAGGACGGTGTTATCTTTAAGGGGAGAAGGATGTAATATCCCTCTCTATATCCCTATCAAATTTATAAAGAAAGATATATATATATTTAAGTAGTGTTAGGAAGTGTTACCTTCTTTTATATAATGGATCAAGTAGAGATTCATAGGCACTTAAATATGATATATTAATAAGGATATAGACATATAATTTACTTGTGTTAGGAAGCGGTTACCTTATTTGTAATGGATGAATTAGAAATTCATAAGCCGGTAATCATGTTATATCCATAAAGAAAATAAGTTATTAATAGAGTAAAGATACAGTCAAATGAGAAGAAAGTTTATATGACAATTCATATGAGATTATACCTGTCTATTAGTGTCGAATAGAAGCATATGGGAACTCCTTGTTTACTAGTTAACTTCCTACCGTGTAAAAAGGAGAACGTTGGTGATCAGTTTGTTTTACCTTGAGTGATTGAAGGAGACTGCCTCCTTAGTGGAGTGCCTTCACCAAACTATCGCCACCTGTCCCCAGCCTAAGTGTTCAATATTCCAGCTAGTGGAAGACCTTCTTTGCATGAAGAAACGTGGAGAAGATAAGAGAACTGGTTCTTATAAATAGGAGCGTAGTAAGGGGGGAGAGCACGGGGAGTCTTGGGAAGGGTGAAATCTGCATTTTCGAAAGGAGGATCTCTCGATCCAAGCGATTTTTCGATGAGAGTAGGTGCAATTTTGTTGTTGATCGATAACCTACAATTAGTAGAAGGGGAAAAGGATGCTCAGAAAAAGAAGTCATGGGCTGCCATGGTTAGAGTAAGGGAAGCTTGGAGAGTTTTCACCTCACTTGTATGTTTTTGCATTTTGCCAAGCGTTGGTAACTACTGAAGGAGGAGAAATGGAGATTCGCCATTCTGGTAAAGATACCATTGAAGCCTTTTGATTTGAGTATTCGGTGAGATCACTTGAACGACCCAATTTCCACAGTCTGCATTATGATGATTTCCACCTTGCAAGCGATTGATATAGCATGGAAGCCTTTTATTTGGATCTATGTATAGAGACAACGCCCAGCGTATCGGGGAATCTCTGTTTATTACAGAGTTACAACATTTTGTTAATACTTGGGCCTCGATATGGGATTTTGGTGGGAACTAGAGGTAACACCAGTTTGGTAATCGATAGTAGGTGGATAGACCTGTAGAGAAAAGAGAATGTGACCTTTATAGCATGGAGGTCAACCTGTAGATGGGAGGTCGATGCGATTTCCATAGCTGAGATTTATTTCAACTCTGCGATGGCACTGGAAAACTATGTAGACAACCGAAATCGATCTCTTCCATTACCATGAACCTCTCCATATGGAGTAAGCCAAAACCTGCAATGAGAAGGTATGCGAATTCGATTTACTGTCTTTTCCAGAATACTTTCATTCTCCAATAAGAATACTTTAAACTAAAGGAATGTGGTCTGGTTGAGGAAACGTTGGTTAAAGCGTTGTAGTAACCGAGTCAAGCCTAGTTAAAGCATTGTGATTTATATATATATTTATTGTTTAGCCCAGAGTCGGATCTTTGAATTAATGCGGATGTACATTTTCTTTTAGATCTCTGTGAAAACCGGTTATATATATAGTAACATCTGAACTATGTCATCATAAACCGATAAGGAAGATCTGTATTTTTTCTATTGCGATCGGGATTACAAATCCTATTATACTGCATGTAGTATGGTCTCAGGAATGCGTTTTGGTTTAGAGCCCTCTTATACTGTACAAAGCATGTCTTGAAAGAAGGATGTGATATGGGTTTAGAATTCTTGTTATACTGCATGTAGTATGGTCTTAGGAATGAGAGCTAGAATATTTGCTTTTCAACTATAAACTGTCTATGATGTGGTTATAGATTGCCGCCATAATAATAGAGACTGATCCATGTATTAGATTCTGTAATTATGCTGCGATTGTGATTTTACTGTCTATGATTGCAACCAAGAAAAACATCGCCGTGTTCTATATGAATGAACTTATAGTGTAGTAGACACCGAGTGTGATCCCGGATATATGGCCCTGGCATTGTTAATATCAGCATGAAAAAATATAAGCTTGATAATCGCCGAGCGACCCTAGATCAATCAGTTATGTCGGGTATCATTATTATTATTTTGAATACGATTCCCGCTACTATTGATGATAAAGGTCTGTATGCTATTAAGGAAATGGTGGTTTGATTCGTTGCATTTCAGTTTATTAAAAACGTTAGATCTATACTGAACGGATAAGTTTATATGCTGTTTAGGAATAGAAATTTCCAGGATGAAATCGTGTTGGGTTACCTATTGAAGCCGAATGAGATTTTTACTGTTTAGGATTATAATTTCCGAATTATAATCGCTTTCTCTGCTTGTTCCTGCATGAAATTGCTTTATCGTTGTTTTCTGAAGAGATCATGGGATCCGCTTGGAATCTCTACTTGGTTATAGATCTTGACATTTATTTTTGTGAAATCGTAGCTCTATTATAAGTTTTGCAATCCAGATTTGTTGAAAGAATTGATAAAGGGAGACTCTGTGTAGCTAGGGCAGAGCTCGACCCTTAAGAGTTATAGATCTGTTAATTATTTTTGAGAAATCGTATCTCTGTTATAAATTTGCAAATCCAGATTTAAATTATAGTTGAATATAGTATGGAGGAATTAGGATAAAATGACTGCCATATGGGTGATAGAGTTTGATCTTTAATATTTGAAATCGTTGTTGACATCATATGTTAATAAGAAATGCTGGTTAGATTTAGAACATTTTTATGGTGCTACGATGTGGTACATTTTTGGATCTATTGTATCTATCTACTTCCGGAATAATACGGTTATGTATGAGATCCCTATGGGTAGCATGAAGGCCCATGAAAACTCAGTTTCAGTTTGCTGAGAGATCAGGGGTTGCTGGAATCGTATTTCGTGTCTAAGCTTACTGACACCCTGCTGCGTTAAATAGAAAAGAGAAAACTTGTTCCAGAAAGGCTTTGAGGAAAGTCTATATTTGTTTAATGCAATGATTACGTTGCTATTGTAAACCTCTTTCATGAATATAAAAAAATGCACACACCTTTTGTGGACTAGCCCGTGTACGGGTGAACCACGTTATCTTGGTCTCGTTATTTCTATGGCTTTATGCGTATGATCCTTTTGACGATTGCATGATTTTTCTTCTCAAAGGTGCTATCTTATAATTGATGATATAACACATTGGTCAAATGCATCTTGGCCAGGGATAATTCATGTTAATGTTGTTAAATGATATTGCATGTTGATGTGTTGTGACGATTCCATAGTTATGAACAATTCCGGATGCAGTTAACCTTAAGTTACTACTACACGGTAAGAACTTCGTGAGTATGTTCAAGTTCAAAGATGATGTATGATGATTATTTTCAATTTAACTAATCACCAATTGTTATCAGGGATAACGTGTACTTATAGGAATGAATTGTGTTCTCTTTAGTTTCATTATTGTTATGCAAACAACTAAAAATCACTAATTTACTAACTCATTTTATTTGGAGATGTTACAGTCTCTTGTCTCTTATTTTTGATATGCTATACATGTTGTTCTCTCAGTTAAGATCCTTGATCATATTGAACTAGATGATGAAAAACTAACATCGTATCAGAGTTAGCCTAAGGAAGGCAGTGTATGGCATTTACGACCCTTGTTGCACTTGTGACAAATGGGAAGCTAGGGCTTGGTATAATAAAAACTAGTCATCGTGGTACTTTCCTATAAATCAGTTTTCGAAAAGGTTCAGGATATGAAACTTTTACAGGCCGAATATGAAATGTTCATGTACCTTGTGTCCAAAGATCAACCTCAGATTTGTTGTACTTTGTGAGATATGATTTGTACAAGTTAGGGTTTCTGCCTCTTCCAGAATGCAACCCTAAACAGGTGACCTAGGCACAAAGGTCATATATCGAGATAGGAAGCTCCAAATGGAATTCTGTAAAAAGTGGAAGTGATCCAGGTGGATATCGATGGTGTCCCACCTCTTCCAACTAGCTCAAAACGGTCTTCTGGAAAGTTTGGTAAATTACTATTTTTAGTAGTTTTTCGGGTCCTAAACTTCTGGAGCCGTTTTGAGGCCCTAAACGATGTTTTTTTGGCATCGAATGGTCAGGAAAATATGGGTATTGCGCACCTAACCCATTCGCTTGTCAAACTCAAGATTTTCCAACCCTTTTTGTAATCCTTGAATAGATATTTCCAACGAGCTATTGTGCACCCCAAATGGATATCGTATGCAAAAGTTACGACCCGAGGAAGTTAATGTACTAACTTACCCAAATGGGGCCCACATGACTTTTGGCGCTTCATCTCCTAGGGTTAGGTTTTTGGATGTTTGGGATTCTTTCCCTCATTATTATGATAAATAGGCCGTTTAGGCCTCTCTTTGTTTTCATCTTGGCACGAATGAGCATAGTGGCCACAGCTCTTCCCATAGATAACTACCACCATTCTAGTTGTTGTATTTACAGTCTGTTCTATTTCCGCTATTTAATAGAATATGTGTTTACTGTATCACTGTGCTCTTTGCAATATATCTGTGTATTTGAATATATTTATGCTATCTTATTTCATTCCTGCATAAATCTGGATTAGGAAGTTAGAGAACGAACATTAGTTTCACAGTTCCGGGTTTGAGAGTCCGAAGTTGAAACAGTGACACGTTGCACTCCTTAAAAGTTTGTTATTTTGTTTCATCCCATAAACAAGTCATGTTGCGACACTTGGAATATATCTCTCCTGGAGAATCCATTGAAGCTCAGATCTATGGGGTTGGAAATATGATAGGTCATTCTACCACAGGCTGAAGTTTCAGACCCTGTGTAACATCCCAAAATTTCACAAAATTTAAAATTTTTCTACGTAGTATAAAGTGCTACAAGTTGCTATGAGGAAACATAAAGATCATTGATTTGTTTAATAGATGTCAACCTGATAATGAAACATCCTTAAACCAGTTATCACTGCTATAAATATGTTGTGTTTTCTTTCTTGTTATGTTTATTATGCAGATTATAAGTATGTATTTATATTCATTAAATACTGTTGGATATTTAAATCTCAGTTTGAAATCTGATTAAGTATGGTTAATTTTCAAAATGCATAAGTGTTATTAATTACCTGTAGTACTATTCAAATTATATGTACTAACGATTTGGCTTTCTTGATGATGAAGGGGTCCTATGGACACCCCAAGGCTTACTTAGATAAATAGCTAAAGCTCTTGAAATTTATGTCATAGATCGCAAGTAAGTGCGAGACTTCTTTCCGACACATTAAAGATGCATGTAGAAAGAATTAGATTCACATAGTGTTTAATGTTCAATGTATAGAGATAATACTTTTGGTAAGACTAAGACCTACCCTAACTGTTGTCATATTACACAATTGTCGTGCCTATTACTGATATTCTTCTCTTGATTTTAGCCTCTTATGTAATTTTCATGCTTATGCTATTTTATTTAATTTGTATTATGATGTGTGTTAACTCCATATTTGAGCTTTCGAATATAACTTGCATATCTATGTGAATTCATCCACTTACGATATTTTAATCTTTTGTTCTCCCTCAACCCTATCTCAAATGGTTTTAAGCTTTAAGTAAGAATACTATATGCTATATTTTACAATTTTCCAATGCATTGTTCCTCTATGCTAAAGTTAGGATACCTTTATCTATTCTACCTTTTACTAAGGTATTAACCTATTACATACTATATCTTATATGTTGGATAATATAACCCTAAGCGCATTTTCATACAACTAGGTATTATTACGTTTGTATCCACTATGGTTTATATGCCCGACTTGGCTTATCCATAAGTCTACGTAACTTTTGTGTTGATAATGATATAGTTTGACTTTAAAGATGTCTTACCGGTAAGCGTTATATGATATACTATGATGAAACATAATCAATGCTTTAGTTCAGTTAATGACCATGCCAACAATTCGATGAATGTTGTGTTGGCAGGCAGTGGTAACCTGGTAGTTGTGATATTCAAAGCTCATTAAATGAAGTGTAGTGGATTTCTGGTTGGATGCCATTGTGGCATGGTTCCCCGTGAAGTATTCTTGGTCAATGTGTTAACCCTAACTACTTGTTTGAACTAGTCACCGAGCCATACCCTCGAGCATTCATTTTGCATTATGTGAGAGTGGAGAGACCGACAACCTCTCGGTTTTCCAGGGTTTGTAATTTTGTTTGCAATTTCCTTCAAGGGATTCGATAGCGTGACCTCTGTTTGTATAATGTAGTAGTAGTTTATGTGTCAATGCATTCGTTTGCAAGGTGTCCAGAGTTTGAGTTTGGTGATGAATTTCGACGTGCTTCAAGGGTTTCCATGCTGAAATATTAAATGTTGCAGGAGTTTTCGGCCTTGCTATGACTGCTATTTACAGGTAATGTCATCTCTACTCGACTTGTTCTTCATTGATGGTTTTTAATTAATGTTCTAGGGTTTTTTTTAAAACTAAGTTCAAGATTTAACACAAATGTCGCGTTGTAATGACAGGTCTTCCTAGACGTGGGTTTTAAGGTTAGAATGCCAAGGATGAGAGCTTGAGAATCCTGGTAAGCCTCGGTGACTTCCTCGTGGGAATCCATAGTACTCAGGAAACTCTTTGGATGATTCCTTGGCATAATGTCAGCCTATGTTGGTTTATCTGAGACTTCGGTTTCGTTTTACATTTTTATTATTATAATGGTTGTAAGTCTTTTTAAGCCATGAGGCAATAGTTTTGATACACGGAGGGGTAAACCCTCAACCTATTTCTTCATTGGTTTATCAACACACACTGTAAAAGACCAGTGATAATAACATAATCAAAGCATAGTTTGAAAAGGATTTCTATGTGTCTACTTTTGTTATTTTTCTATCTTGGAATGAAATCAAAGTGTTTACTATCGTCATTTTGATAACTTAAAAGGAAATATGTTGAAGGACTTCGTGGTACTCAGGGTCTGGTTCGGTTTATAAAATTTTGTAGTTATGAGGGTTGAACCCTCGGTCATGTCCCGCATTAGTTCCTTTTGGATGTTAGGACTTTAAGGTTTTGCAAATGTTTTTAAAGATGTTGATAAATGTCGAGCCTGAGAGAATTACTCTCGATAGTCTGAATTATTTTATACAATGTTTGATAAGACAAGGGTAAGGACAGAGCCCATCCCTGTAATTTAAATGTTTATAATAAGTTTTGTGTTGTTTAAAGACCACGGTCGTAAGGCTGGGTCGTAAACCCTACCAAAAAATAAATAAAAACTTGGAGATTTGATTGAAGTGTTATTACATGCTTCGAACTTGGGATTTAAACTATTCTTTCATTTTGCTACGGAGAATGAAATGTTATCGATGTATTAGTATGTAGCTAAAGTATAGGGTTTGAACCTTGGGACATTTGGTAGATTAGTTTATTTCTATTTGTCTTATATTATTTAATGTTTAAACTATTGATAGCTTAATATTCAAAAAGGTAATCAAAAAATTATATCGCCACTATTGTGTATTGATGTAAAATGATGTGGTTACTATTTCTCTTACTGCAATATTTAGACTTTGTTTATTTATAAAATCTTGTATTGAAGGTTTCGATATTATTAGGGTTTAAGATACATAAACTTTATTGTATTTAAAGGATTTTATTAAGAAGTCTAAGTAGAAAAAGTATGGGTTATTTGTTATCTGAAATGAAGGTTTTCGAACCCTAGATACAACTTAGGTTTTTGGGAAAGAAAACATGAGTTTCTAAATGAAACTATTACTTATGTTTCTAAGAGTGAACTATGCTTTCTATGTTTAGTACATAAAGGATTTATTTGCAATGTAACTTAAAAATTGTACTGAAATATAATAGAAATACATTCATTCAAATATATCCTTTGCATATTAGAAATTGAAACTATTTAAATTATTCTTCCATGTACTAGAGTACGGCACAAAGACAATGTGTGGAAAAATGTAGGGAAGCATTTTATTATATCTTTATTATAAAAAATTCTTCAACTATTTGCAGAGATAATATACAATTCAGAAAATCAATCATTTAAATCTGAATGATGATAACTAACAACATTCAGTTAATAATCATAAATAACCAGTTATGAAAGCAATAAGTTATAACCATTAGAAAATAAAATAACAAAATCGAACCTGATAAGCTGATAGGGTGGACAAACACCCAAAGAGGCCTGTTCCTCCCAACCTTCTCCAGAAGAAGCAGCCAATATCACTTGCTCCTCTGGACCCCCGAGTCTATTTACTGAACCATTAGGTAGAAGACTCTGTGTAGAAGCAATGCAGTCATGTTGTACTTCAGCAATCAATGGAGACTTGCATACACCTCAAAAACTTTGCACTCAGCAAAAGTGAAACAGACTTCCCGTCATCGAATCTCTTGTGTGCATACAGCAGAACAACAAGGTAAATTTTCTCGTCAGAACAAATGTGAGCCTCTGCTCAAATTCGATGGCTTATAAAACATGCCTAGGTCTTTTAGTGGTTAGTTTTCAATAAATGAGCCTCAAGCTCTAGTTCCACATTCCGGCGAACTGTGACCATAATTCGAGGGAGTTGTCCCATAACAACAGCTAGTTACTGAATTCCTGATGCTACCACTTCTCCATTTCCTTCTACCCTAGATTACATTCCACCTAGTGGGTCAGTAAACACTCTTTCAACAGTCTCTTTGGGTGAGTGTTTCCTATTTTATTTTATTAAATAATAATATTATGCAATTATAGTCATCCTTGGCCACTTGGGAAAATATAAAACTTTACAATAAAAGTTACGACAATGTTATTCCCAAACATAAAATGTTTCAATTAATGGGTATGTTACACCCTAAGGATATAAAATTTCAGAGATACATCATAAACAATATGGCATATATTTCTGTCAAAATAGAATTGGATTCTAAGCACCTTCATTTTTGGCTTGTCACTACTGCGGAAAATTAGGGCTTTTGACAGAATTGGAATTTTGGATTGCTCTCAGCACAGGATTGCTCTCCCAAAAAAAATTAAATTTATAGACCAAGATCGAAGTTTTTGATTGGGTAGAACCCTAGGGTCTATCAAACCCTAGTTCGGGTTTTTGACCAAAAAACCAGATTTTGACAGAAATTGCAGATCCGAAATTTGCAGGTCAATTTTGAGGGGTAAATTTTGGGAGTTTTCAAAATCTGAGCACACCATCTTGCTTGCCTCCTTTAATTGCATCTCCCTATCTAGATAGAAGTTTGAAATTCCAAGTTTGGATTTTTAGGGTTTCTCTATCAAACCCTAGCGAGCTCCAGATCTAGTTTCAACAAATCTAGTGGATTGGGTTAATCCTAGAAGCGAATGAATTGGACAGTTACATAAGTGAAGAAGTTCCAGTTATAGAGGGAGATGAGGCTAAGGCCTTACATGAGAAGACTACAAGCAATCCCGACATGTATGACTTAAGGAGATACAAGTATGTTTTTAAATCTGTTCATGATTAAGTTTGTCTTCATATTATTGAGGTTAGTACAATCTTGATTAATTTTATACTTGTCTTAACACCTTAGTAAAAGTATGAATGCATGTGAATGACGGAAGACATTCATTGATTAGGGTTATGCCAGTTATGATTGTACTAATGCACAGTGGTATTGTATGAGGATAATGTTGTCCTCTAACATGAAAGGTACATCAAGAAAGACAAATCAAGTTCTAGATCGAGAACATATGACCATGGTGACATTAAGACAAAGACTCATCCATAGCCATTGATCACATAGAATCTCTACTTACGAGGTATGTATAATTTGGTTCTACAATGCTTAACTTATGAGATATGCAATATACTAGCACAAGTTCTTTAATCATTGAAGAGAACAAAGAAGATATTGTTTGGGTATGTTAGACATAACTAAGAAAACATGATAATCCAGGTATGTTTTCTTGTATCAAGTTAGAATCCTACCTTGTCTTAGGATCTTATATAAGTATATTTTTTGTATGATTGATAATGGTTATTCATGATGTTATAGGTTTGAATAATCATGGGTTTGTGAATATTATGCTTCTTACTTTGATTAATAATATAACAAACCAGAAGAGTCCTATGATCAAATAAAAATATGGATGAGTAAAAGAAGTCCTCCCTGAAACCTTGAAATACTAACGCTTGTGATAAAATTACCTGTGTATGAAATGACCATGACCATACATGCTTAAGTTTATTTAGAATCATATGTTTTGATAGTATTGATATTATACTAATGAATGTATGATTATGTATGAGAGCTTGAGGATGACACAAAGATGACACTTGTGCACACTTAAGCATGCATAGTGGTCTAAGGATGGATAGAAGTTAAAAGACATAAATGATATCATAAATGAAGCAAAGAACAAGAGGGAGCACACTCCAGTAGTTCCTGCAAGGAAGAGAGGATCGAGAGGGATTCCACCTAACAACTAAACGAAGATAAGTATTTGAATTATAATTTCTTGTATATATGATTACTTAAATAATGTTGTTCAGTCATGTACATACTTATGTTCCTATATTTAGGATGTATATTATGCATATTAGAAAAGTTGAATTAATGAACAAGATACTACTAATACACAAGTAACGGGTAAGTGGCCTATGGTACTGTACAACATTCCATTTCTACTTATCTAGAATGAAACCTCTTTGCTTACATGTTGGGAGTTATGCACACTCTTAACAATGTTCCGGTAGAGATGGAAGGCGTCTAGGAAGTTACAGGATATGGATAGATGTTGTATTGAAGCATTTGGTAAGATAATTGCATGACTGTATGACATATGTCTTTATGCGTAAGAATTTGTTCTAAAATCTATGAGATGTTTCTAATCATGAAATTGAACTTGTCTTGTAGGAAAGACCATGTACCATCGCCTACAAGAGAGACTTGTTTCGAAAAACAAGCGACGAAGACTCAACAAATCCATAAAACTACCTATTGAATATATTGAAGAATCTAAAGTTCCCAGGATCTGGGATGCAGTAATGGAAGGATGCCATGATCGAGGAGTACCAGTTGATCATAAAGAATGATGTTTGGGATGTGGTCCCAAGACCGTAAGGGAAGTCTGTTGTGACTTCCAAGTGGATCTACAAGATCAATCATTTTGCAAATGGTAGCATAGAGAAATACAAGGCAAGTTTGTGGCTCGTGGCTTCTCCCATAAAGAAGGGATAGATTATGAAGAGACTTTTGCACCAATAGCCAGATACACTTCCATCAGAACAATACTTGCTCTGGATGTAGTAATGAAGTGGAAGATACACCAGATGGATGTCAAGATAGCTTTTTTGAATGGTGTAGTCGAAGAGGAACTGTATGTGGAGAAGCCACTCGGTTTTGAGACACATGACAGGGAGTCATATGTGTGCAAGTTAAAGAAATCCTTGTATGGCTTGAAGCAAGCACCCGGGACATGGTACGGTAGGATAGACAACTTCATGTCCAGTTTGGGCTTTACCAAGAGTAAAGCGGATTCAAACCTTTACTACAAGGTTGAGGAAGGAAATCCAGTGATACTCCTACTTTATGTGGATGACCTATTTGTGACAGGTGAGGATAGGTTGATTGCCGACACGAAGAGGAAGCTTGCTACCGATTTTGAGATGAAGGAATTGGGTATGATGCATTACTTTCTAGGTATGAAGGTGTGGCAGAGTGCAGATGGAATCTTCCTTGGACAAGGGAAGTATGCAGTAGAGATCCTGAAGCGGTTCGGGATGATGGAATGCAAGGCCATGGCCACACGTATGGCATCAAAACTGAAGCTATTGAGTGATACTTCATCAGAGTTGTTTGATGCCATGATGTATCGTTAGATGATTGGGTCCTTAATGTACCTGATGAATAGGAGACCATATATTTTCTTTGCTGTGAACACCTTGAGCTAGTTCCTGACTAATCCTAGACATGTTCACTTGATTGTTGTAAAGCATATTCTGAGGTACCTGAAGGGTACGGTTGATTATGGGCTCAATTATGAAGCGAATCAAAAGTTTATCCTAGAGGGTTATGTTGATTCAGATTGGGAAGGTAGTGCTGCAGATAGGAAGAGCACTTCAATGTGCTGCTTCAGTATGGGATCAAGTGTGATCTCTTGGTTTAGCAGGAAGCAATCCTGCGTAGCACTGATTACATCCGAAGCAGAGTATGTTGCAGCTTGTTCGGCCAGTTGCGAGGCAGTATGGCTAAGAAAGATACTATCCTATTTATTTGATCTCTAGTTGGATGCTACTTGTATCTTCTGTGACAACCAGAGTTGTGTGAAGTTGTCAGATAAACCACTGTTCCATGACAAGTGGAAGCATATCGAGATCAAATATCACTATATCAGGGATATGGTGTAGAGAGGAGCACTGAAGCTCTTGTATGTTGTGGTAGATGAGCAGATAGCATATGTGTTGACCAAACCACTAGCCAGAGTGAAGTTCAAGTACTTTAGAGAGAGGCTTGGCATTCTTTAGATACACGATACTTTGAGGACAAAGTGACGAGACAAATTTGCAGGAACCATTCCAAGCATGGTGGTAGGAGGATCCTTCCAATGGCTGTTGATGTAAGTGCTGTGTGATGAGCATCAGGATGATGCTCCAGATGAAGATGATCAAGATGATCATGTGATGATGATGCTATATATGATGATGATCAATATGATCATGTGATGATGATGTGCATCAGGATGATGCACTATATGATGTTGATCAGATTGATCATGAACATTAGGATGATGCTCCGTGTGACGATGTTCAAGTTGATCATGAGTATCATGATGATACTTCAAGGCTTTGGATATGTGGAAGGTTGTGCAGTAGCATATAATAGCTCCCTGGGAGATCCGATAGGTTGAGTAGTAAGCTCGTAATTAGTCCTCGGATGCTCTTTCGAGATTTTGCGAGGTAGGCATGTAATCAGTCCTGGAGATTCGATAGGCTGTGGTAGGCACGTAAAAGTTTTGGGATGCTCTTTAGAGATCTTGCAGGTCACAAGATGATCTTTTAAGGTTTTTCCTGTTCACATGTAATCAGTCCTGGAGATCCGATAGGTTGTGCTAGTCGCGTAAAAGTCCTGAGATGCTCTTTAGATATCTCGCAAGTCGTAAGATGCTCTTTTAAGGTTTTGTGAAGTTCATGTGTAATCATCCCTGGAGATCCGATAGGTTGAGTAGTAAGCTCGTAACCAGTCGTGGGATGCTCTTTAGATATCTTGCTGGTCGTTCTAGGCACATAAAGGATCCTGAGATGCTCTTTAAAGGTTTTGTGAAGGTTGCATGTAATCAGTCCTGGGAGATCTTGCTGGTCATGCTAAGGCACATAAAGGATCTTGGGATGCTCTTGTCAGTTATTTTAGAGGCACATAATCAGTCATGAGATTCCATCGCTGTGAGTCCGCTTGCAGAGATGATGAAGACCTACAGGAGGCTAGGCCTACATCTAGCATGAAAAAGCACTCGCTCTGTGGAAATTCTTATGACGAGAAGAATTAAGAGATAGCACCAATGATCGAGATGACGAGTACAGCGATAGTGACAATGATGCTCTGTGATCCAGTGACGATGATCTAGCTCTAGTGTTGAAGACTTGTGCCTATATGTATCGATGACCTGTGTCAAGAGAATACCTTTCTAGTTAAGAGGGAGTGTTGATCTATTTGTAACTTCGGAAGATATTCACTTGTATATTACATTTGTACTTTATTGTATCCCCAAGAGAGATGTATTATTCCTCCGATTGGAAGTGTCATCATTTATATTTGCAAGTGTTGCAAGTTACATTGTAAGTGTCATAACTTATATTTGATGGGTTATAAGACCACCTTGGTGGGGTTGGACCTATATGAGTCGTGTGGATGGGTTATTAGGATTCCTTAGGAAGTTGTCCCAGTTAGGGTTAAAGGCAGGTTAAGTTGTTGTATAAATAGAGAGTGTGTCTCTCTCATTTTATTCATTCACTCACTCATCCAACTTGCATAATTGATAGAGAGGAGTGCACACAAGTGGAGGAGGAGTAGCTGCTAGAGACATCTATCTTTTGGGTTTGATCTTTGCAATCTTTGTATTGGTGCTCATTCTATCTCTGAGGAAGTTGTGGGGTTTTTCACCTTCTTGGTTTTCCTCAGTGAAATGCTTTGTGTCTCTTGTCTCTTATGTTTGATATGCTGTACATGTTGTTCTCTTAGTTAATATCGTTGATCATATTGAATTAAATTATGAAAAACTAACATTAAGCAGTGAAATTAATCACAAGTAGAGGGTTCGAGAACCGTAAGGGTTCATTCCCTTAGTTACATAAATATTATGAACATGATCAGGATTATTACAACCTGCATAATATTGTAGGGTTGGTTCCAATACCTATGAGTACAAACTCTTAAAAACAAATTAACACACACAGTGTAACATCTCCAAGGTTTGCGAGTCAGTAATTTTTGGTGAAAATTAAAAAACTTCTTCCATTAAAGATAATCATAATAAAACATTATAAGAAAATAACCAACATGAGATTAATCCTTGAAGATAATCATAATAAAACATTATAAGAAAATAACCAACATGAGATTAATCCTTGTGCATACACTTGAAAAAGTCAATTTGCTTATGTATAAAAGTATTTGTGCTAAGAACCAAATTTCCAAATGCTGTCACCTTGCATCAAAACATTTATAACAAACTCCATAATCCTTTTATGTAAAAACCTTCCATAAACTTCTTCCATTATCCATAAATTATTCAAAATCTTCATCATTCTTGCATAATAATAAAGACAACTCTTCTTTAAAAATCTATTGGGAGAAGGTCTTCATGATTCAATAACCTACTTGGGACAAGACACAAAAGTTACTATGATTCTTCGTGCAACCATTATCTTATACACATTGTTATCAACAACTGAATTTATCCATTTAATAAATATTATCATTTGCTTGACTGAAGAACAGATACATCTAGTTTGACGACAATCACCATGAGCACATAAACATAAATCACGGACAAGAGAGTACACATAAATCACAGACAAGAGAAAGAGACTCAATATACGGTGGTTCACCCAGCTCTCTGGGCTACGTCCACAAAATTTGTTGTATCATGTAATATTTATTCAGAATGTTACAATCCACCCACAACATATGGTCTGGAAATCTTGGGATCGATTTGGGAGATCGCCCAGCATAAACAACTGTGCAGAGTGCGTATAACACTGTGGTGACCAATTCTACGCAGAGATCACTATTGGAAAGGAAGTGCAGATGTAAACTCTGTCAAACTATGGTGTGAATCGAAAGCATCATTTCCGAAT
Organism: Larix kaempferi; assembly: GCA_027924585.1. Classification (NCBI taxonomy): domain Eukaryota; kingdom Viridiplantae; phylum Streptophyta; class Pinopsida; order Pinales; family Pinaceae; genus Larix; species Larix kaempferi. The sequence continues at coordinate 28,085,294 of BSBM01000096.1, read as the reverse complement.
TTAACATGCCAGGCATAAAGTGAATGCATCTAGAAAGATTACTCTGTTAAATACTGTATAAATCTGCCTCAATCAAAATTAAATTTCCAGGGCAGCGATCAACCCTGAGAATGAAATTTCCAGGCAGAATATGAATGCATCTACTGTGTATAAAATGCCTAAATCAGAATTAATATTCCAGGGCAACAATCAACCCCAATAAAGAAATTGCCGGGCAGAAAATGAATACATCTACTGAATATAAAATGCCTAACTCAGAATTAATCTTCCAGGGCAACAATCAACCCCAATAAAGAAATTGCCGGGGAGAAAATGAATGCATCTACTGAATATAAAATGCCTGAATCAGAATTAATCTTCTAGGGCAACAATCAACCCCAATACAGAAATTGCCAGGCAGAAAATGAATGCATCTACTGAATATAAAATGACTAAATCAGAATTAATCTTCCAGGGCAACAATAAACCCCAATAAAGAAATTGCCGGGCAGAAAATGAATGCATCTACTGAATATAAAATGCCTGAATCAGAATTAATCTTCCAGGGCAACAATCAACCCCAATACAGAAATTACCAGGCAGAAAATGAATGCATCTAGTGAATATAAAATGCCTAAATCCGAATTAATATGCCAGGGTAGCGATCAAATCAGAGTATGAAATCTCGAGGAAGAAAAATAAATGCATCTGAGATCTACTTCACTGAGATCGATTTCGTTGCTTCACGATTGTGTACAGAGAATGATATCCCCATCGTTGGCTTCCTCCACCAATGCGTGCAGAGAGAAGAGAATAAATGCATCCCAGATCTACTGCACTGAGATCGATTTGATGTCCCCATCGTTGGCTTCCTCCACCAATGCGTGCAGAGAGGAGAGAATAAATGCATCTCAGATCTACCGCACTGAGATCGATTTGATATCCCATCGTTGCTTCCTCCACCAACGCGTGCAGAGAGAAGAGAATAAATGCATCTGAGATCTACTACGCTGAGATCGATTTCCTGCTTCACGATTGTGTACAGAGATCGGCCATGTCCATCTCTACCCGATGTGCCCTCTCTTCTTGCAGAGATCGACCCTATTTTTCTCTCATGTACCACCTATTTTAAAATCCATTTCTCTTTTCCTTTTTTTTTTTTTTGCAGAGCTCGGCCCTTTCCTCTAAAAATACCCGGGTCCCCAAGTCTAAAAACAACCGAGATTATCAAGCTCGCCCCCCCCCCCAGCCACCGAAGGGAATCCTTCTTAATAAGAATTAATACCTCCACGTTTTTAGCAGAGAATCCATCCAGATCTAGTAGGTGTACATCGCCATTTCATTAACCGCTATCGTTCATATCTTTTTAACTCACTCAATAGCAGCTGTCGCTAACATCTTAACTCACACATATATAAAATAAAATCTCTGAATTAATACCTCCACGTTTTTAGCAGAGAATCCATCGAGATCTAGTAGGTGTACATCGCCATTTTTTTAACGACTATCGTTCATATCTTTTTTTTTATACCAATCCATTATATGAATATATCTAATATATTCATGTCATTCTAATATATCTTGTGTTACTAATTTATTGAAATTGCTAAAAAGGAATATTTAGGGTTATGATCTCCCTCCCTTAATCGACTACACATTAAGTGCATATCTTATTTAGAATTTATACTACGGGTAGCAACCCTATTTATACTTCTACAAGAAAATGACGATTATACCTTCGAACTTTCTCAAAAAACTGTAGGAGGGCGTATATATGGCTATTAGATTAACCCATTTGAAGGCAGTTCCGAAATGCAGAATTTACTAAATAAGAAATCCATCAGATAACAAAGTAAAGGTTTCCTATCTTATATTCCTTATACAAAATATATGATGCAGTGATCTGCAGAGATCGCATCTACGAGATTTAGTTACATGAGGCACAGTTCGCATCTACAAAATTTACATATATATGGCGCAGAGATCTGTGACAAAGATCGCATCGCAAAGTTTAGATATTTATAATGCAGAGGTCTACCGAGATCGCATCTACAATGTTTATAAAAAAATATGTACAGTCAAATATATATATAAATATATAATAATAAACCATACCAGATATGGACGCTATCTGAAAACAAAAATATAGGTTGCCTCTCTCATATTCCTTATACAGAATATATGATGTAGTGATCTGCATAGATCGAATCGACAATATTTAGTGCATGAGGCAGAGTTCGAATCTATAGAATTTAGATATATATGATGCAGAGATCTATAGAGACCACTTCGCAGAGTTTAGATGTTTATAATGCAGAAATCTGCGGCACTCGCATATACAAGGTTTATATCTTTACATAATAACATACTATATATTAATGTTGTACATCTAACACTAATATATAGATGCATATATGTTATTTATTCTCTAAGACATATATATCTTCTATATGTTGATATTCTAACATATAACACCAAAATATATATGTTATTATTCCAACACAATAACATATAATAATCAATTACAATTACAAATATATAGGTTATAAAGGAGGGATATCACATCCTCCTCCCCTAAAAATAACACCGTCCTCGGTGTTCAAGCTTTTCAGGAATTCGTCCTTTCCTCGTGAGTCTTATTTTTCTTGCATCATGAATTTGGGTTTTCGCCTTATTTGAACTTTCATGCTTTCTGCATGTCGTCATGGTTAATAACATGGATTTTTATACAATAAAATCAGGTCTCAAAGAAACTTTGTTCAGTAAAAACTATCATCAATTCAATAATCAAACTTAAAAGTATAAACAATGAGTCCCTTTATTTCAACCTAACATTTGCAATTCACGGAATATTTTATTTTTCCTTTATTATCATAAGCACACATAAATCCAGCATTCAGGAGATGTAGATTGTTATTTTACACAAAACACATCATTTACTTGATCCACTAAATTCTTGCTTAACACCCGAGTGCTCACACAGCAATTCCTTCAGAGATTTCTTGCCTAACACCATAGTGCTCACACAGCAATTCATTCAGAGATTTCTTGCCTAACACCATAGTGCTCACGCAGCAATACTTTCTCTTATACATACTAAGCAGCGTCCTGCCTCCCGCATATGCATTCTTTTATAGTTTGCCTAGGTCTTTACAGCTCGCCAATTCCTTCGAGAATCCTGGCGGCTGTCAATTCCCTACTCTCTAGGGAGTGGTTCAGTGCCCTTAACGCACTTTTACATAATTCCCCTCAAGCCTTCTCGCTTGAGTCCCAGAATCTATTCCCCTGAAGCCTCCTCGCTTGAGTCTAGGAAAATCTCATTCAAATTCATCAATTATTTCGTCATATTACATTTTATAACCCTACAATTTCTTTGACCAATTTGGTCTAGTTCTTTATTCAACAATAATTAACAATAATAAAAAACGGAAATGTGGATCTTTCATCCTCACCCCTCTATTGTACCATGCATAATATATTAAGCTTTTGTCTTTCAACAAGTTCCACCGAGTTTTGACCATCTGCAAAATTCAATTGTTAGTAACACTTTATATAACAAAATCAAATATTTGTAAATAAGAAAATCATTCATTCTTCATACTACAATATCCATACTTGATCATCTGAAGTAAACGTTTTCTCCTTCCAAGCATAACTAACTTACTTAATAGGATTACATAATTCTTTGAACACGAAATAATATTCTTCCTGTGATGACTCGTGGACATTATGATTTCTTAACCTCGAAGGTTATCCTTCATCATTTCAAACACACTTCCTATTTTAGTTATACAACTGCTTTTGTATATACCAGCATCACATAGAAATAACCAATTGTAATACCCCTCCTTTATGCACTCATTTTGTAAATATAATCGATTTTACCATAACGTGGCATGCTATGGATAAATTTCAGATAGATTATCCTATTTACTTTTATTTAACCATATGCCGAGAGATAGTGCTAGAGAGTACAATAAAGTGAAAATGAGACTTAACTTATTAATTTAAATATTTGGGGAGTTCATCCAAATAATTAATATGTTATTATACTTGACCACGAGTTATTAATTCATATTATGGATTTTAGTACAAACTATTAATATACTCGATTAATAGTATACCTGGTTGTAAGTTATACTATAAAATAAACAAAAGAATATCTATGGATGTTTGGCGTAACTAGTCATAATTATATGTTGAATAAACGTATAAATTATGCATGTTTAAATATTTAAATATAAATGGCAAAGAATGAGTTATGGAAGGAGTTAACCTTAGCAAATAAAGAATAAGGTTAAAAGACTTTAGAATATATATATATATATATATATATTCATTATACATATTTTGCATGTATGACTTATAAACACAATGATCGATATGGTGGCTATGGTACTAGTAAAATCATTATTGAAATTAATGATGATGTAATAACCTTTGATATTAAAGGTTATATTCTCGATGTAAAACTAGACATAGTCACCAAAATAACTAAGTGAGGGGCAGTTAGTCTTGGAGAGATTTATGCGAGTTTGTCCCCATGACTGGTCGACCCGCCAATACCTTGCCTTGTGTCGCGTGATGGAAGTATTGGTGGAGTTAATTCTTTACACATGTCACGCAGTGGTGAAGAAGGGGCGAGAGTGGAGATCACTGTGGGAGAGAAGGGATCTGTTCACGTTAGAGATATATATGGGAGCTGCGGAAAAGAAAAGGGGGAGATCTTTGTACTTTGTTATCGACAGATTTGACCACCGTATTTTGAATGCTGCCTTTCGTAGATTAATTTCTGAAGGCGATTTGATTAACTGTATTTTCTTTATCGAAAACGAGTATGAATGTAGGGGATTGATCTCGGTGGAGAAGATCAAACCAATGCAAATTGGTTGACTGTATTTATTTATTGAAAACGGGTTTGAATGTAGGGGTTCGCTCTCAGTGGAGAAGATAAAAACCAATGCAGATTGTGTGACTGTTTTTCTTTTATTAAAAACTGAGTTTGAATATTGGGGATCGATCTCAGTGGAGAAGGATCAACAACGTTGTTTTATGTATATTTATATGTTTTAGGATGGATCCAGATCGGAAGGATACCCATTTGGTATTTTGAAGAAAAGCGGGAAGGCTTGAAAAATGTTCATGTCTTGTAGGCTGTCGAGATCCTGTGTGGATGAATCGCAACATAGTTTTATGCATTTTCATACCTCTGTTTCGTATTTTGAAAGAAAGACGTGAATGCTCGGAAATTTGCTAATTTCCTGTAGGTTGTTGAGGATCTTGTGTGGATGAATAGCAGCATAGTTCTTATGTATTTTTTTTGTATTCCTTTTTAGTATGCTGAATGAGAAAACACTGCTGTAGCCAATGTCGCTGATCTCTCAAGATTTCGGTTGTTATTTGAATTTGTGGTTATGTTTTATGGCCTACCGAATGAAAACATAGATCGCTCTGGTATGCTAACATCGCAGATCACTACTCTCTGCTTCGAGGGTTGGGATCTCGGTTGTCATTGAATTTTTGGTTATGTTTTATTGACACCAGCCATGCATCTCTGTGAGATTGCGTTGTTTTCCTTTAAAAACTCTGTCTCTGCTAGAAACGGCGTTAACACCAGTCTGGAGATCTCTGTGAGATCATTTGTTTTATTTAAATATATCTGACTCCGATCCATAGCGGTAGGAACAAAGGTTTTAACGCCAAGTTTCTGATCATCTCTGCATTTAATCCCCTCTCGTTGTTCTTTTTCTGAAAGACTTGCCTTGGAGGATGAGACTCAGGCCCAAACCTCAGATCATTGTTTAGCTTGTCTTCCATTGCCTTGTATGCGAAATCAAGACCATTACTTAAGCCGTAGTTCATTACGGTGGTCTGCGACCTCAGGGTTTTGTTTAGTTGTCTTTCTTTAGTTCGATCTGCGATTTCTGGACAAGTGCTTGAGATTAAAAGACGATTGCGTTAAGTGTCTCTGTGTATTGACAGAGTTAGGATTGTATTTGACCTCCATGTAGACAGGATCTCTGCGTTAAGAGATAGCTGTGTTTTTGGTATGAGGATCTTTCCTATAAGAGACCATCGTCTCTGCGATTTTCTATTTTAAAAGTTTAAACCCTGTGTAGTGTAGTTTAAATGTGATTTCTATACCTGGTCAGCTAATAGCAGCTTATGTTAAACTCTAGACATTCTACGAATATTTAAACACTTGAGTTCCAGTTTTATATTATAGAACTCAATGTACCGCGTGATTAGTTTAACTGCTAGACACCCTGTTGTTTAGGAGATGCGTGTCAACGCCAAGCTATTTATTTATACTAGGAATTTTTAATGCATGTAAATAGGTGGATTCAATCTGTGTTAAGAGATCTTTGAGTTAAGGTTTATCCTTGTTAAAGTTATTTATTACACTACCAGAAATCGGGGAAATCGATATCGGCTATCGTTCAACCCCTGGTTATAAATCTTGGTGTTAAACCACTTCGATGAGATTAGCTTGGTAATCTAGGTTTTTATGAAGTCAGTTTAGTTCGATTTTTCTACGAATGCACCACCCAGAGTGAGCTAGACCCGGTTATTTTTTTATCGGAGTCCTTAAGTTGAGTTTCACTGTGTGAAACCATGGTAGCGTAAGATCCCGTGCCTCTGTGAAGTTGAGTACTTAATAGATGATAGATGATAGATGTTTTTGATTAGTAATGAATGCCTGGAAGAGATTTCTGTTGGTTTTTATTTACCTATGATGGATCTTTTGTAATCATTGTGTTAGTATTGATTGTTTTGTAAAAGTAGGAGAAGACTGTGTTAGTATTGATTGTTTTGTAAAAGTATGAGAAGACTTTGTTAGTATTGATTGTTTGGTAAAAAATATGAGAAGATTGTATAGATTTTGGTTACTATTTCGAAAAGAAAACCTGCTGTGACGCATTGAGTACAATCTGTCCTCCATGGACTCAAGATTTGGCGGCTTAATACTTGTATGACTTAAGCGATGGTTGGTGGAGACTGTCTCTTGACGAGGAGTTAGAAATTTAAGTTTGAAGTGAAAATTGGGTGAAAAGTACCCAATATATATTTTGTTCTAGAATATATTTTGATTTAGGTACACTTATTAATGATTATAAGGAATATGATTTTCATTGTGACAGAATAAAGACAAGCATATAGATGCTTAGAATAGTACGTTTATAGGTCTTATAACCTATGTTCATTGTATATGGATTCTCGACGTAATTCCGTTGTTAACTTGAAAATTGTTGGAAAAACAATCTCTATGAGAAAGGCTGCAAAGTAACGGAAAGTGATTTCGGCAACCAGTGGGTTGTACGATGTAAATTCTACTTGATAATTAATACAAGATGCGACTCTCCTTTGGTGGACGTAGCCCATTATGGAATGGGTGAACCACGTACATTTTGTCTTCCCATGTGTATAATTCTTGATTCTCATGTTTATGTCTTATTATTTATATCTTGTTAACAACTCTTGAGTATTTGTTATTCATAGAATGTGTATGGAAATAATGTTGGGAAAGTAATGTGTTATCATAGCATGTAGCTGTAAATTTTATTATATATAATGGACTCGAGGGAGACCCAAGGAGCTGCAATGGTAATACTTAAATAACCTAAGCAAATTGACCTTTATAAAGATGTCAAGTGTATGCACAAGGATTAATTACATGTTGGTTGCTTCTTATAATGTTTAATTATGAATATCTTTAAGGGAAGAAAGTTTTTTTTTTATTTTCAAAAAAAATTACTAACTCGCAAGTCTTGGATATGTTACATATGGTATCAGAGCACAGGTTGCAAACACTCGGGCTTAGTTGGGCTCAATTGAGGAAATAGTATAAGCTGGTCAAGGGAACTCCATCAATAAGACGCAAACAAAGGATTTATGTTCCAAAGAATCAGCAAGAGGTAATCGACAAGATGACCTTAAATCGCAAGTAAGTATACTCCACTTGTTGAAGCATTCTAAAGGAAAAGCATTGTCTATATGTGAGCATTTATATGTTTCCTCCCGAAGTTGAATGATCTTCTATTTATAAATACTAGCGGATGAATATCTCCTCATGCTCTACAATTAGCCTCATTAAATGCTAAAGAAAGTATTCTTTAAAAATGATTAAAATAATTGGACTATGTCCCTATCTTTATCTTGGTGATCTTATTAATATTCTCATATACATTGATCGTAATGATAGTAATAAGAATCATAGGAGCATTTGCATGTTCAAAAATTCATAAACATAATTAGGATTATGTATCTAATGAAAGATGTACATTCATGTCTGGTCGATCGGTGCCATTGGTAGGGCTTTAGTACGTAAATAAGTCAAGTCATAGACATTCATCATAGGTACTTGATTGCTGCAATTATATTTTATGAGGATTAGAAAAGTTCTAAGCTTGGAAAGGCGACTATACAAATGAAGACACGATAGCAAACATATTGAATCATAAGGATTGAATGAATGATGGTTAGGTCATTATGAGAAGGATTGGAAAATGGTCATTAATTTCACGCACTTATGTTAGGATGATTGTATTCAGTATGTGCACGAGATTGTAGGGTGGAGGGATCCTTATCATGTTAGAAAATACTTAAATTGTACTAAGGGAGTAAGCCCTGAAATTCTCTATGTAGGCTATCTGTTATGTAGAAAGAAAATTTTCATTTTTATTAACGATCTCGGAATTGGAATAATAGACGTCTTACAGTGGAGGATTGATCGAAATACGAATATAAAAATTGACAAAATGTTATTGAGGGAGCTATATTGATCTTAGCCCTTTGATAAGTAGAAAATATTGAATGTTATAGGCGATGGTTCCAATTGTTAGCTATGTGTTCTTACTTCTATGCTTTATTTTATGTACGAAACAGATGATATGGTAGATAAGATGGTTGATATTGAATACGCACTAGATATTCAATGTATTGTAGTGACGATCTCACAACCAAAGAGGAATTAACTTCATTTGGATAAATAGACATTCTGCTGTGTGAAATTTTCTATGACTAGGAAATTGTTGTACTCATTATCTCTTTGGGGCATGGGATTGTATAGAATAAGGAAGTATAAATATGTGACATGGGAACACGCTTGTACCCTTGCTTGTAGTTTTAGCAGGGATGATGGTTACAATAGAAGTATACATGTGTATGCTAAATAGTTAATAGAATGCATATGATGAAACTGTAGGATTCTATTGTTATATATATTCTATCTCGGTGATCCTTACTAAGAATGTTGGGATACGGGGGTGGTTGATAGAAGAATTATACTTTTATGTGATTAAGATTTATGTTATATGCATAGACACCTTGATAATATGTATCATTTTGATGAATATGTTCTTATGACGTTGAGGGGATTACTAATGTGTGATAATACAAGTACAACCTACACCTTGGCATATGAGTCCATACAAATGATATGCAGTCTCCTTCATAAAGGTGAATTTGGCTGATGGTCAACATTTTGTACAACTTGTGGAAAGACAAAAGCAGGAATATTATCCAAGGTAAAATAAGGGGGTGAGGATTTTAAAACCCACATCACAACCGTTATTTATTCGTTTAAATGTTGATAATTATTGTTGAACAAAGCACTCGACCCAGATTGGTCAGAGTAATCGTATGGATACAGAACATAATGTGACGAAATAAATTGTTTAAATTAAAAGAGATTTTTCTAGACTCAAGCAAGGCGGCTTGGGAAAAATAAATTCCGGGACTCAAGCGAGAAGGCTTGAGGGGAATTTGGTAAAGAGTGTTATAATGGCATTGAAATACTCCCTAAAAACAGGGATTGAACAGCCACTAGGATTCTCGGAGAATCGGCTGGCTGTAAGACCTAGGCAAGCTATAAGAAAATGTATATGTGGGAGGCAGGACGCTGCTTAGTATACATGAACGAAATGTCTTGATGCGGGAGCACTAAAGTGTTAGGCAAGACATGAATGAAATGTTTGCTGCGTGAGCACTAAGGTGTTAGGCAAGGCATGAGAAAAAGGATTGTTGCGTGAGCACTAAGGTGTTAGGCAAGAAATCTCCTGGATCAAATGAATGTTGTTTGTTGTTAATCTTGTCAAGAGTATACAATCAGAGAACACTAGATTTATTCCATATGTTGCAAGTGATATATGCAACAAAGAACTCATGATTTATGTTCCTGAGTTTGAAGTCGATGACAGGTTATTACTAAACATGGTTTCTCTTGAATTCCAGTTTTGTGATACAAATGATTGCTGCAAGAGAAGAGCGAACACCGAGGACGGTGTTCATTTTAAGGGGAGGAGGATGTAATACCCCTCCTTTATGCACTCATTTTGTAAATATAATCGATTTTACCATAACGTGGCATGCTATGGATAAATTTCAGATAGATTATCCTATTTACTTTTATTTAACCATATGCCGAGAGATAGTGCTAGAGAGTACAATAAAGTGAAAATGAGACTTAACTTATTAATTTAAATATTTGGGGAGTTCATCCAAATAATTAATATGTTATTATACTTGACCACGAGTTATTAATTCATATTATGGATTTTAGTACAAACTATTAATATACTCGATTAATAGTATACCTGGTTGTAAGTTATACTATAAAATAAACAAAAGAATATCTATGGATGTTTGGCGTAACTAGTCATAATTATATGTTGAATAAACGTATAAATTATGCATGTTTAAATATTTAAATATAAATGGCAAAGAATGAGTTATGGAAGGAGTTAACCTTAGCAAATAAAGAATAAGGTTAAAAGACTTTAGAATATATATATATATATATATATATTCATTATACATATTTTGCATGTATGACTTATAAACACAATGATCGATATGGTGGCTATGGTACTAGTAAAATCATTATTGAAATTAATGATGATGTAATAACCTTTGATATTAAAGGTTATATTCTCGATGTAAAACTAGACATAGTCACCAAAATAACTAAGTGAGGGGCAGTTAGTCTTGGAGAGATTTATGCGAGTTTGTCCCCATGACTGGTCGACCCGCCAATACCTTGCCTTGTGTCGCGTGATGGAAGTATTGGTGGAGTTAATTCTTTACACATGTCACGCAGTGGTGAAGAAGGGGCGAGAGTGGAGATCACTGTGGGAGAGAAGGGATCTGTTCACGTTAGAGATATATATGGGAGCTGCGGAAAAGAAAAGGGGGAGATCTTTGTACTTTGTTATCGACAGATTTGACCACCGTATTTTGAATGCTGCCTTTCGTAGATTAATTTCTGAAGGCGATTTGATTAACTGTATTTTCTTTATCGAAAACGAGTATGAATGTAGGGGATTGATCTCGGTGGAGAAGATCAAACCAATGCAAATTGGTTGACTGTATTTATTTATTGAAAACGGGTTTGAATGTAGGGGTTCGCTCTCAGTGGAGAAGATAAAAACCAATGCAGATTGTGTGACTATTTTTCTTTTATTAAAAACTGAGTTTGAATATTGGGGATCGATCTCAGTGGAGAAGGATCAACAACGTTGTTTTATGTATATTTATATGTTTTAGGATGGATCCAGATCGGAAGGATACCCATTTGGTATTTTGAAGAAAAGCGGGAAGGCTTGAAAAATGTTCATGTCTTGTAGGCTGTCGAGATCCTGTGTGGATGAATCGCAACATAGTTTTATGCATTTTCATACCTCTGTTTCGTATTTTGAAAGAAAGACGTGAATGCTCGGAAATTTGCTAATTTCCTGTAGGTTGTTGAGGATCTTGTGTGGATGAATAGCAGCATAGTTCTTATGTATTTTTTTTGTATTCCTTTTTAGTATGCTGAATGAGAAAACACTGCTGTAGCCAATGTCGCTGATCTCTCAAGATTTCGGTTGTTATTTGAATTTGTGGTTATGTTTTATGGCCTACCGAATGAAAACATAGATCGCTCTGGTATGCTAACATCGCAGATCACTACTCTCTGCTTCGAGGGTTGGGATCTCGGTTGTCATTGAATTTTTGGTTATGTTTTATTGACACCAGCCATGCATCTCTGTGAGATTGCGTTGTTTTCCTTTAAAAACTCTGTCTCTGCTAGAAACGGCGTTAACACCAGTCTGGAGATCTCTGTGAGATCATTTGTTTTATTTAAATATATCTGACTCCGATCCATAGCGGTAGGAACAAAGGTTTTAACGCCAAGTTTCTGATCATCTCTGCATTTAATCCCCTCTCGTTGTTCTTTTTCTGAAAGACTTGCCTTGGAGGATGAGACTCAGGCCCAAACCTCAGATCATTGTTTAGCTTGTCTTCCATTGCCTTGTATGCGAAATCAAGACCATTACTTAAGCCGTAGTTCATTACGGTGGTCTGCGACCTCAGGGTTTTGTTTAGTTGTCTTTCTTTAGTTCGATCTGCGATTTCTGGACAAGTGCTTGAGATTAAAAGACGATTGCGTTAAGTGTCTCTGTGTATTGACAGAGTTAGGATTGTATTTGACCTCCATGTAGACAGGATCTCTGCGTTAAGAGATAGCTGTGTTTTTGGTATGAGGATCTTTCCTATAAGAGACCATCGTCTCTGCGATTTTCTATTTTAAAAGTTTAAACCCTGTGTAGTGTAGTTTAAATGTGATTTCTATACCTGGTCAGCTAATAGCAGCTTATGTTAAACTCTAGACATTCTACGAATATTTAAACACTTGAGTTCCAGTTTTATATTATAGAACTCAATGTACGCCGTGATTAGTTTAACTGCTAGACACCCTGTTGTTTAGGAGATGCGTGTCAACGCCAAGCTATTTATTTATACTAGGAATTTTTAATGCATGTAAATAGGTGGATTCAATCTGTGTTAAGAGATCTTTGAGTTAAGGTTTATCCTTGTTAAAGTTATTTATTACACTACCAGAAATCGGGGAAATCGATATCGGCTATCGTTCAACCCCTGGTTATAAATCTTGGTGTTAAACCACTTCGATGAGATTAGCTTGGTAATCTAGGTTTTTATGAAGTCAGTTTAGTTCGATTTTTCTACGAATGCACCACCCAGAGTGAGCTAGACCCGGTTATTTTTTTATCGGAGTCCTTAAGTTGAGTTTCACTGTGTGAAACCATGGTAGCGTAAGATCCCGTGCCTCTGTGAAGTTGAGTACTTAATAGATGATAGATGATAGATGTTTTTGATTAGTAATGAATGCCTGGAAGAGATTTCTGTTGGTTTTTATTTACCTATGATGGATCTTTTGTAATCATTGTGTTAGTATTGATTGTTTTGTAAAAGTAGGAGAAGACTGTGTTAGTATTGATTGTTTTGTAAAAGTATGAGAAGACTTTGTTAGTATTGATTGTTTGGTAAAAAATATGAGAAGATTGTATAGATTTTGGTTACTATTTCGAAAAGAAAACCTGCTGTGACGCATTGAGTACAATCTGTCCTCCATGGACTCAAGATTTGGCGGCTTAATACTTGTATGACTTAAGCGATGGTTGGTGGAGACTGTCTCTTGACGAGGAGTTAGAAATTTAAGTTTGAAGTGAAAATTGGGTGAAAAGTACCCAATATATATTTTGTTCTAGAATATATTTTGATTTAGGTACACTTATTAATGATTATAAGGAATATGATTTTCATTGTGACAGAATAAAGACAAGCATATAGATGCTTAGAATAGTACGTTTATAGGTCTTATAACCTATGTTCATTGTATATGGATTCTCGACGTAATTCCGTTGTTAACTTGAAAATTGTTGGAAAAACAATCTCTATGAGAAAGGCTGCAAAGTAACGGAAAGTGATTTCGGCAACCAGTGGGTTGTACGATGTAAATTCTACTTGATAATTAATACAAGATGCGACTCTCCTTTGGTGGACGTAGCCCATTATGGAATGGGTGAACCACGTACATTTTGTCTTCCCATGTGTATAATTCTTGATTCTCATGTTTATGTCTTATTTTTTATATCTTGTTAACAACTCTTGAGTATTTGTTATTCATAGAATGTGTATGGAAATAATGTTGGGAAAGTAATGTGTTATCATAGCATGTAGCTGTAAATTTTATTATATATAATGGACTCGAGGGAGACCCAAGGAGCTGCAATGGTAATACTTAAATAACCTAAGCAAATTGACCTTTATAAAGATGTCAAGTGTATGCACAAGGATTAATTACATGTTGGTTGCTTCTTATAATGTTTAATTATGAATATCTTTAAGGGAAGAAAGTTTTTTTTTTATTTTCAAAAAAAATTACTAACTCGCAAGTCTTGGATATGTTACATATGGTATCAGAGCACAGGTTGCAAACACTCGGGCTTAGTTGGGCTCAGTTGAGGAAATAGTATAAGCTGGTCAAGGGAACTCCATCAATAAGACGCAAACAAAGGATTTATGTTCCAAAGAATCAGCAAGAGGTAATCGACAAGATGACCTTAAATCGCAAGTAAGTATACTCCACTTGTTGAAGCATTCTAAAGGAAAAGCATTGTCTATATGTGAGCATTTATATGTTTCCTCCCGAAGTTGAATGATCTTCTATTTATAAATACTAGCGGATGAATATCTCCTCATGCTCTACAATTAGCCTCATTAAATGCTAAAGAAAGTATTCTTTAAAAATGATTAAAATAATTGGACTATGTCCCTATCTTTATCTTGGTGATCTTATTAATATTCTCATATACATTGATCGTAATGATACTAATAAGAATCATAGGAGCATTTGCATGTTCAAAAATTCATAAACATAATTAGGATTATGTATCTAATGAAAGATGTACATTCATGTCTGGTCGATCGGTGCCATTGGTAGGGCTTTAGTACGTAAATAAGTCAAGTCATAGACATTCATCATAGGTACTTGATTGCTGCAATTATATTTTATGAGGATTAGAAAAGTTCTAAGCTTGGAAAGGTGACTATACAAATGAAGACACGATAGCAAACATATTGAATCATAAGGATTGAATGAATGATGGTTAGGTCATTATGAGAAGGATTGGAAAATGGTCATTAATTTCACGCACTTATGTTAGGATGATTGTATTCAGTATGTGCACGAGATTGTAGGGTGGAGGGATCCTTATCATGTTAGAAAATACTTAAATTGTACTAAGGGAGTAAGCCCTGAAATTCTCTATGTAGGCTATCTGTTATGTAGAAAGAAAATTTTCATTTTTATTAACGATCTCGGAATTGGAATAATAGACGTCTTACAGTGGAGGATTGATCGAAATACGAATATAAAAATTGACAAAATGTTATTGAGGGAGCTATATTGATCTTAGCCCTTTGATAAGTAGAAAATATTGAATGTTATAGGCGATGGTTCCAATTGTTAGCTATGTGTTCTTACTTCTATGCTTTATTTTATGTACGAAACAGATGATATGGTAGATAAGATGGTTGATATTGAATACGCACTAGATATTCAATGTATTGTAGTGACGATCTCACAACCAAAGAGGAATTAACTTCATTTGGATAAATAGACATTCTGTTGTGTGAAATTTTCTATGACTAGGAAATTGTTGTACTCATTATCTCTTTGGGGCATGGGATTGTATAGAATAAGGAAGTATAAATATGTGACATGGGAACACGCTTGTACCCTTGCTTGTAGTTTTAGCAGGGATGATGGTTACAATAGAAGTATACATGTGTATGCTAAATAGTTAATAGAATGCATATGATGAAACTGTAGGATTCTATTGTTATATATATTCTATCTCGGTGATCCTTACTAAGAATGTTGGGATACGGGGGTGGTTGATAGAAGAATTATACTTTTATGTGATTAAGATTTATGTTATATGCATAGACACCTTGATAATATGTATCATTTTGATGAATATGTTCTTATGACGTTGAGGGGATTACTAATGTGTGATAATACAAGTACAACCTACACCTTGGCATATGAGTCCATACAAATGATATGCAGTCTCCTTCATAAAGGTGAATTTGGCTGATGGTCAACATTTTGTACAACTTGTGGAAAGACAAAAGCAGGAATATTATCCAAGGTAAAATAAGGGGGTGAGGATTTTAAAACCCACATCACAACCGTTATTTATTCGTTTAAATGTTGATAATTATTGTTGAACAAAGCACTCGACCCAGATTGGTCAGAGTAATCGTATGGATACAGAACATAATGTGACGAAATAAATTGTTTAAATTAAAAGAGATTTTTCTAGACTCAAGCAAGGCGGCTTGGGAAAAATAAATTCCGGGACTCAAGCGAGAAGGCTTGAGGGGAATTTGGTAAAGAGTGTTATAATGGCATTGAAATACTCCCTAAAAACAGGGATTGAACAGCCACTAGGATTCTCGGAGAATCGGCTGGCTGTAAGACCTAGGCAAGCTATAAGAAAATGTATATGTGGGAGGCAGGACGCTGCTTAGTATACATGAACGAAATGTCTTGCTGCGGGAGCACTAAAGTGTTAGGCAAGACATGAATGAAATGTTTGCTGCGTGAGCACTAAGGTGTTAGGCAAGGCATGAGAAAAAGGATTGTTGCGTGAGCACTAAGGTGTTAGGCAAGAAATCTCCTGGATCAAATGAATGTTGTTTGTTGTTAATCTTGTCAAGAGTATACAATCAGAGAACACTAGATTTATTCCATATGTTGCAAGTGATATATGCAACAAAGAACTCATGATTTATGTTCCTGAGTTTGAAGTCGATGACAGGTTATTACTAAACATGGTTTCTCTTGAATTCCAGTTTTGTGATACAAATGATTGCTGCAAGAGAAGAGCGAACACCGAGGACGGTGTTCATTTTAAGGGGAGGAGGATGTAATACCCCTCCTTTATGCACTCATTTTGTAAATATAATCGATTTTACCATAACGTGGCATGCTATGGATAAATTTCAGATAGATTATCCTATTTACTTTTATTTAACCATATGCCGAGAGATAGTGCTAGAGAGTACAATAAAGTGAAAATGAGACTTAACTTATTAATTTAAATATTTGGGGAGTTCATCCAAATAATTAATATGTTATTATACTTGACCACGAGTTATTAATTCATATTATGGATTTTAGTACAAACTATTAATATACTCGATTAATAGTATACCTGGTTGTAAGTTATACTATAAAATAAACAAAAGAATATCTATGGATGTTTGGCGTAACTAGTCATAATTATATGTTGAATAAACGTATAAATTATGCATGTTTAAATATTTAAATATAAATGGCAAAGAATGAGTTATGGAAGGAGTTAACCTTAGCAAATAAAGAATAAGGTTAAAAGACTTTAGAATATATATATATATATATATATTCATTATACATATTTTGCATGTATGACTTATAAACACAATGATCGATATGGTGGCTATGGTACTAGTAAAATCATTATTGAAATTAATGATGATGTAATAACCTTTGATATTAAAGGTTATATTCTCGATGTAAAACTAGACATAGTCACCAAAATAACTAAGTGAGGGGCAGTTAGTCTTGGAGAGATTTATGCGAGTTTGTCCCCATGACTGGTCGACCCGCCAATACCTTGCCTTGTGTCGCGTGATGGAAGTATTGGTGGAGTTAATTCTTTACACATGTCACGCAGTGGTGAAGAAGGGGCGAGAGTGGAGATCACTGCGGGAGAGAAGGGATCTGTTCACGTTAGAGATATATATGGGAGCTGCGGAAAAGAAAAGGGGGAGATCTTTGTACTTTGTTATCGACAGATTTGACCACCGTATTTTGAATGCTGCCTTTCGTAGATTAATTTCTGAAGGCGATTTGATTAACTGTATTTTCTTTATCGAAAACGAGTATGAATGTAGGGGATTGATCTCGGTGGAGAAGATCAAACCAATGCAAATTGGTTGACTGTATTTATTTATTGAAAACGGGTTTGAATGTAGGGGTTCGCTCTCAGTGGAGAAGATAAAAACCAATGCAGATTGTGTGACTGTTTTTCTTTTATTAAAAACTGAGTTTGAATATTGGGGATCGATCTCAGTGGAGAAGGATCAACAACGTTGTTTTATGTATATTTATATGTTTTAGGATGGATCCAGATCGGAAGGATACCCATTTGGTATTTTGAAGAAAAGCGGGAAGGCTTGAAAAATGTTCATGTCTTGTAGGCTGTCGAGATCCTGTGTGGATGAATCGCAACATAGTTTTATGCATTTTCATACCTCTGTTTCGTATTTTGAAAGAAAGACGTGAATGCTCGGAAATTTGCTAATTTCCTGTAGGTTGTTGAGGATCTTGTGTGGATGAATAGCAGCATAGTTCTTATGTATTTTTTTTGTATTCCTTTTTAGTATGCTGAATGAGAAAACACTGCTGTAGCCAATGTCGCTGATCTCTCAAGATTTCGGTTGTTATTTGAATTTGTGGTTATGTTTTATGGCCTACCGAATGAAAACATAGATCGCTCTGGTATGCTAACATCGCAGATCACTACTCTCTGCTTCGAGGGTTGGGATCTCGGTTGTCATTGAATTTTTGGTTATGTTTTATTGACACCAGCCATGCATCTCCGTGAGATTGCGTTGTTTTCCTCTAAAAACTCTGTCTCTGCTAGAAACGGCGTTAACACCAGTCTGGAGATCTCTGTGAGATCATTTGTTTTATTTAAATATATCTGACTCCGATCCATAGCGGTAGGAACAAAGGTTTTAACGCCAAGTTTCTGATCATCTCTGCATTTAATCCCCTCTCGTTGTTCTTTTTCTGAAAGACTTGCCTTGGAGGATGAGACTCAGGCCCAAACCTCAGATCATTGTTTAGCTTGTCTTCCATTGCCTTGTATGCGAAATCAAGACCATTACTTAAGCCGTAGTTCATTACGGTGGTCTGCGACCTCAGGGTTTTGTTTAGTTGTCTTTCTTTAGTTCGATCTGGGATTTCTGGACAAGTGCTTGAGATTAAAAGACGATTGCGTTAAGTGTCTCTGTGTATTGACAGAGTTAGGATTGTATTTGACCTCCATGTAGACAGGATCTCTGCGTTAAGAGATAGCTTTGTTTTTGGTATGAGGATCTTTCCTATAAGAGACCATCGTCTCTGCGATTTTCTATTTTAAAAGTTTAAACCCTGTGTAGTGTAGTTTAAATGTGATTTCTATACCTGGTCAGCTAATAGCAGCTTATGTTAAACTCTAGACATTCTACGAATATTTAAACACTTGAGTTCCAGTTTTATATTATAGAACTCAATGTACGCCGTGATTAGTTTAACTGCTAGACACCCTGTTGTTTAGGAGATGCGTGTCAACGCCAAGCTATTTATTTATACTAGGAATTTTTAATGCATGTAAATAGGTGGATTCAATCTGTGTTAAGAGATCTTTGAGTTAAGGTTTATCCTTGTTAAAGTTATTTATTACACTACCAGAAATCGGGAAAATCGATCTCGGCTATCGTTCAACCCCTGGTTATAAATCTTGGTGTTAAACCACTTCGATGAGATTAGCTTGGTAATCTAGGTTTTTATGAAGTCAGTTTAGTTCGATTTTTCTACGAATGCACCACCCAGAGTGAGCTAGACCCGGTTATTTTTTTATCGGAGTCCTTAAGTTGAGTTTCACTGTGTGAAACCATGGTAGCGTAAGATCCCGTGCCTATGTGAAGTTGAGTACTTAATAGATGATAGATGATAGATGTTTTTGATTAGTAATGAATGCCTGGAAGAGATTTCTGTTGGTTTTTATTTACCTATGATGGATCTTTTGTAATCATTGTGTTAGTATTGATTGTTTTGTAAAAGTAGGAGAAGACTGTGTTAGTATTGATTGTTTTGTAAAAGTATGAGAAGACTTTGTTAGTATTGATTGTTTGGTAAAAAATATGAGAAGATTGTATAGATTTTGGTTACTATTTCGAAAAGAAAACCTGCTGTGACGCATTGAGTACAATCTGTACTCCATGGACTCAAGATTTGGCGGCTTAATACTTGTATGACTTAAGCGATGGTTGGTGGAGACTGTCTCTTGACGAGGAGTTAGAAATTTAAGTTTGAAGTGAAAATTGGGTGAAAAGTACCCAATATATATTTTGTTCTAGAATATATTTTGATTTAGGTACACTTATTAATGATTATAAGGAATATGATTTTCATTGTGACAGAATAAAGACAAGCATATAGATGCTTAGAATAGTACGTTTATAGGTCTTATAACCTATGTTCATTGTATATGGATTCTCGACGTAATTCCGTTGTTAACTTGAAAATTGTTGGAAAAACAATCTCTATGAGAAAGGCTGCAAAGTAACGGAAAGTGATTTCGGCAACCAGTGGGTTGTACGATGTAAATTCTACTTGATAATTAATACAAGATGCGACTCTCCTTTGGTGGACGTAGCCCATTATGGAATGGGTGAACCACGTACATTTTGTCTTCCCATGTGTATAATTCTTGATTCTCATGTTTATGTCTTATTATTTATATCTTGTTAACAACTCTTGAGTATTTGTTATTCATAGAATGTGTATGGAAATAATGTTGGGAAAGTAATGTGTTATCATAGCATGTAGCTGTAAATTTTATTATATATAATGGACTCGAGGGAGACCCAAGGAGCTGCAATGGTAATACTTAAATAACCTAAGCAAATTGACCTTTATAAAGATGTCAAGTGTATGCACAAGGATTAATTACATGTTGGTTGCTTCTTATAATGTTTAATTATGAATATCTTTAAGGGAAGAAAGTTTTTTTTTTATTTTCAAAAAAAATTACTAACTCGCAAGTCTTGGATATGTTACATATGGTATCAGAGCACAGGTTGCAAACACTCGGGCTTAGTTGGGCTCAATTGAGGAAATAGTATAAGCTGGTCAAGGGAACTCCATCAATAAGACGCAAACAAAGGATTTATGTTCCAAAGAATCAGCAAGAGGTAATCGACAAGATGACCTTAAATCGCAAGTAAGTATACTCCACTTGTTGAAGCATTCTAAAGGAAAAGCATTGTCTATATGTGAGCATTTATATGTTTCCTCCCGAAGTTGAATGATCTTCTATTTATAAATACTAGCGGATGAATATCTCCTCATGCTCTACAATTAGCCTCATTAAATGCTAAAGAAAGTATTCTTTAAAAATGATTAAAATAATTGGACTATGTCCCTATCTTTATCTTGGTGATCTTATTAATATTCTCATATACATTGATCGTAATGATAGTAATAAGAATCATAGGAGCATTTGCATGTTCAAAAATTCATAAACATAATTAGGATTATGTATCTAATGAAAGATGTACATTCATGTCTGGTCGATCGGTGCCATTGGTAGGGCTTTAGTACGTAAATAAGTCAAGTCATAGACATTCATCATAGGTACTTGATTGCTGCAATTATATTTTATGAGGATTAGAAAAGTTCTAAGCTTGGAAAGGCGACTATACAAATGAAGACACGATAGCAAACATATTGAATCATAAGGATTGAATGAATGATGGTTAGGTCATTATGAGAAGGATTGGAAAATGGTCATTAATTTCACGCACTTATGTTAGGATGATTGTATTCAGTATGTGCACGAGATTGTAGGGTGGAGGGATCCTTATCATGTTAGAAAATACTTAAATTGTACTAAGGGAGTAAGCCCTGAAATTCTCTATGTAGGCTATCTGTTATGTAGAAAGAAAATTTTCATTTTTATTAACGATCTCGGAATTGGAATAATAGACGTCTTACAGTGGAGGATTGATCGAAATACGAATATAAAAATTGACAAAATGTTATTGAGGGAGCTATATTGATCTTAGCCCTTTGATAAGTAGAAAATATTGAATGTTATAGGCGATGGTTCCAATTGTTAGCTATGTGTTCTTACTTCTATGCTTTATTTTATGTACGAAACAGATGATATGGTAGATAAGATGGTTGATATTGAATACGCACTAGATATTCAATGTATTGTAGTGACGATCTCACAACCAAAGAGGAATTAACTTCATTTGGATAAATAGACATTCTGCTGTGTGAAATTTTCTATGACTAGGAAATTGTTGTACTCATTATCTCTTTGGGGCATGGGATTGTATAGAATAAGGAAGTATAAATATGTGACATGGGAACACGCTTGTACCCTTGCTTGTAGTTTTAGCAGGGATGATGGTTACAATAGAAGTATACATGTGTATGCTAAATAGTTAATAGAATGCATATGATGAAACTGTAGGATTCTATTGTTATATATATTCTATCTCGGTGATCCTTACTAAGAATGTTGGGATACGGGGGTGGTTGATAGAAGAATTATACTTTTATGTGATTAAGATTTATGTTATATGCATAGACACCTTGATAATATGTATCATTTTGATGAATATGTTCTTATGACGTTGAGGGGATTACTAATGTGTGATAATACAAGTACAACCTACACCTTGGCATATGAGTCCATACAAATGATATGCAGTCTCCTTCATAAAGGTGAATTTGGCTGATGGTCAACATTTTGTACAACTTGTGGAAAGACAAAAGCAGGAATATTATCCAAGGTAAAATAAGGGGGTGAGGATTTTAAAACCCACATCACAACCGTTATTTATTCGTTTAAATGTTGATAATTATTGTTGAACAAAGCACTCGACCCAGATTGGTCAGAGTAATCGTATGGATACAGAACATAATGTGACGAAATAAATTGTTTAAATTAAAAGAGATTTTTCTAGACTCAAGCAAGGCGGCTTGGGAAAAATAAATTCCGGGACTCAAGCGAGAAGGCTTGAGGGGAATTTGGTAAAGAGTGTTATAATGGCATTGAAATACTCCCTAAAAACAAGGATTGAACAGCCACTAGGATTCTCGGAGAATCGGCTGGCTGTAAGACCTAGGCAAGCTATAAGAAAATGTATATGTGGGAGGCAGGACGCTGCTTAGTATACATGAACGAAATGTCTTGCTGCGGGAGCACTAAAGTGTTAGGCAAGACATGAATGAAATGTTTGCTGCGTGAGCACTAAGGTGTTAGGCAAGGCATGAGAAAAAGGATTGTTGCGTGAGCACTAAGGTGTTAGGCAAGAAATCTCCTGGATCAAATGAATGTTGTTTGTTGTTAATCTTGTCAAGAGTATACAATCAGAGAACACTAGATTTATTCCATATGTTGCAAGTGATATATGCAACAAAGAACTCATGATTTATGTTCCTGAGTTTGAAGTCGATGACAGGTTATTACTAAACATGGTTTCTCTTGAATTCCAGTTTTGTGATACAAATGATTGCTGCAAGAGAAGAGCGAACACCGAGGACGGTGTTCATTTTAAGGGGAGGAGGATGTAATACCCCTCCTTTATGCACTCATTTTGTAAATATAATCGATTTTACCATAACGTGGCATGCTATGGATAAATTTCAGATAGATTATCCTATTTACTTTTATTTAACCATATGCCGAGAGATAGTGCTAGAGAGTACAATAAAGTGAAAATGAGACTTAACTTATTAATTTAAATATTTGGGGAGTTCATCCAAATAATTAATATGTTATTATACTTGACCACGAGTTATTAATTCATATTATGGATTTTAGTACAAACTATTAATATACTCGATTAATAGTATACCTGGTTGTAAGTTATACTATAAAATAAACAAAAGAATATCTATGGATGTTTGGCGTAACTAGTCATAATTATATGTTGAATAAACGTATAAATTATGCATGTTTAAATATTTAAATATAAATGGCAAAGAATGAGTTATGGAAGGAGTTAACCTTAGCAAATAAAGAATAAGGTTAAAAGACTTTAGAATATATATATATATATATATATATTCATTATACATATTTTGCATGTATGACTTATAAACACAATGATCGATATGGTGGCTATGGTACTAGTAAAATCATTATTGAAATTAATGATGATGTAATAACCTTTGATATTAAAGGTTATATTCTCGATGTAAAACTAGACATAGTCACCAAAATAACTAAGTGAGGGGCAGTTAGTCTTGGAGAGATTTATGCGAGTTTGTCCCCATGACTGGTCGACCCGCCAATACCTTGCCTTGTGTCGCGTGATGGAAGTATTGGTGGAGTTAATTCTTTACACATGTCACGCAGTGGTGAAGAAGGGGAGAGAGTGGAGATCACTGCGGGAGAGAAGGGATCTGTTCACGTTAGAGATATATATGGGAGCTGCGGAAAAGAAAAGGGGGAGATCTTTGTACTTTGTTATCGACAGATTTGACCACCGTATTTTGAATGCTGCCTTTCGTAGATTAATTTCTGAAGGCGATTTGATTAACTGTATTTTCTTTATCGAAAATGAGTATGAATGTAGGGGATTGATCTCGGTGGAGAAGATCAAACCAATGCAAATTGGTTGACTGTATTTATTTATTGAAAACGGGTTTGAATGTAGGGGTTCGCTCTCAGTGGAGAAGATAAAAACCAATGCAGATTGTGTGACTGTTTTTCTTTTATTAAAAACTGAGTTTGAATATTGGGGATCGATCTCAGTGGAGAAGGATCAACAACGTTGTTTTATGTATATTTATATGTTTTAGGATGGATCCAGATCGGAAGGATACCCATTTGGTATTTTGAAGAAAAGCGGGAAGGCTTGAAAAATGTTCATGTCTTGTAGGCTGTCGAGATCCTGTGTGGATGAATCGCAACATAGTTTTATGCATTTTCATACCTCTGTTTCGTATTTTGAAAGAAAGACGTGAATGCTCGGAAATTTGCTAATTTCCTGTAGGTTGTTGAGGATCTTGTGTGGATGAATAGCAGCATAGTTCTTATGTATTTTTTTTGTATTCCTTTTTAGTATGCTGAATGAGAAAACACTGCTGTAGCCAATGTCGCTGATCTCTCAAGATTTCAGTTGTTATTTGAATTTGTGGTTATGTTTTATGGCCTACCGAATGAAAACATAGATCGCTCTGGTATGCTAACATCGCAGATCACTACTCTCTGCTTCGAGGGTTGGGATCTCGGTTGTCATTGAATTTTTGGTTATGTTTTATTGACACCAGCCATGCATCTCCGTGAGATTGCGTTGTTTTCCTTTAAAAACTCTGTCTCTGCTAGAAACGGCGTTAACACCAGTCTGGAGATCTCTGTGAGATCATTTGTTTTATTTAAATATATCTGACTCCGATCCATAGCGGTAGGAACAAAGGTTTTAACGCCAAGTTTCTGATCATCTCTGCATTTAATCCCCTCTCGTTGTTCTTTTTCTGAAAGACTTGCCTTGGAGGATGAGACTCAGGCCCAAACCTCAGATCATTGTTTAGCATGTCTTCCATTGCCTTGTATGCGAAATCAAGACCATTACTTAAGCCGTAGTTCATTACGATGGTCTGCGACCTCAGGGTTTTGTTTAGTTGTCTTTCGTTAGTTCGATCTGCGATTTCTGGACAAGTGCTTGAGATTAAAAGACGATTGCGTTAAGTGTCTCTGTGTATTGACAGAGTTAGGATTGTATTTGACCTCCATGTAGACAGGATCTCTGCGTTAAGAGATAGCTGTGTTTTTGGTATGAGGATCTTTCCTATAAGAGACCATCGTCTCTGCGATTTTCTATTTTAAAAGTTTAAACCCTGTGTAGTGTAGTTTAAATGTGATTTCTATACCTGGTCAGCTAATAGCAGCTTATGTTAAACTCTAGACATTCTACGAATATTTAAACACTTGAGTTCCAGTTTTATATTATAGAACTCAATGTACGCCGTGATTAGTTTAACTGCTAGACACCCTGTTGTTTAGGAGATGCGTGTCAACGCCAAGCTATTTATTTATACTAGGAATTTTTAATGCATGTAAATAGGTGGATTCAATCTGTGTTAAGAGATCTTTGAGTTAAGGTTTATCCTTGTTAAAGTTATTTATTACACTACCAGAAATCGGGGAAATCGATATCGGCTATCGTTCAACCCCTGGTTATAAATCTTGGTGTTAAACCACTTCGATGAGATTAGCTTGGTAATCTAGGTTTTTATGAAGTCAGTTTAGTTCGATTTTTCTACGAATGCACCACCCAGAGTGAGCTAGACCCGGTTATTTTTTTATCGGAGTCCTTAAGTTGAGTTTCACTGTGTGAAACCATGGTAGCGTAAGATCCCGTGCCTCTGTGAAGTTGAGTACTTAATAGATGATAGATGATAGATGTTTTTGATTAGTAATGAATGCCTGGAAGAGATTTCTGTTGGTTTTTATTTACCTATGATGGATCTTTTGTAATCATTGTGTTAGTATTGATTGTTTTGTAAAAGTAGGAGAAGACTATGTTAGTATTGATTGTTTTGTAAAAGTATGAGAAGACTTTGTTAGTATTGATTGTTTGGTAAAAAATATGAGAAGATTGTATAGATTTTGGTTACTATTTCGAAAAGAAAACCTGCTGTGACGCATTGAGTACAATCTGTCCTCCATGGACTCAAGATTTGGCGGCTTAATACTTGTATGACTTAAGCGATGGTTGGTGGAGACTGTCTCTTGACGAGGAGTTAGAAATTTAAGTTTGAAGTGAAAATTGGGTGAAAAGTACCCAATATATATTTTGTTCTAGAATATATTTTGATTTAGGTACACTTATTAATGATTATAAGGAATATGATTTTCATTGTGACAGAATAAAGACAAGCATATAGATGCTTAGAATAGTACGTTTATAGGTCTTATAACCTATGTTCATTGTATATGGATTCTCGACGTAATTCCGTTGTTAACTTGAAAATTGTTGGAAAAACAATCTCTATGAGAAAGGCTGCAAAGTAACGGAAAGTGATTTCGGCAACCAGTGGGTTGTACGATGTAAATTCTACTTGATAATTAATACAAGATGCGACTCTCCTTTGGTGGACGTAGCCCATTATGGAATGGGTGAACCACGTACATTTTGTCTTCCCATGTGTATAATTCTTGATTCTCATGTTTATGTCTTATTATTTATATCTTGTTAACAACTCTTGAGTATTTTTTATTCATAGAATGTGTATGGAAATAATGTTGGGAAAGTAATGTGTTATCATAGCATGTAGCTGTAAATTTTATTATATATAATGGACTCGAGGGAGACCCAAGGAGCTGCAATGGTAATACTTAAATAACCTAAGCAAATTGACCTTTATAAAGATGTCAAGTGTATGCACAAGGATTAATTACATGTTGGTTGCTTCTTATAATGTTTAATTATGAATATCTTTAAGGGAAGAAAGTTTTTTTTTTATTTTCAAAAAAAATTACTAACTCGCAAGTTTTGGATATGTTACACCAATTTTCTAAAACATACTTGCATACCTTATAATGATCACCATATACCTTTGTAAGGTGACCGCATATCTTCTCATTATAATATCCTCATATGTCGAGGTACCAGTTTACCTGTATCATCACATGTTAGTATTACACTAGATATCACATGAATCTATATATCCCATTTTTACCTCTTGACTGTTGTAGTGATGTGTGGGAATATAACATTCCGCTCGACCACAACATTAAATGTGTTAGTCATAAAAAGGAAAAATGTAATTAAATCATAAGAGCAATCATGCATAAAGCATATGTCCATCATCCCCTTGACTTGTTTCATAAAAGCTTACACATCAATTGCTGTTAAATATTACTTCTGATCTATCATGGAAATTCCATGATATTAAAGGTTTTCCTTAACTCCTAATGCGGATATAAAATAGTCATAAAGACATCAGAAAATTAAAGTGTCATGTATAACCATTCCGTGGCGGTTCTAGTTTTCCACTACTTTTATTCATACAACAACACATATTCACCATTAATTACATCCATGCATTCATTGTGTGAACAACATGATTAACTATAATTTT
Organism: Larix kaempferi; assembly: GCA_027924585.1. Lineage (NCBI taxonomy): Eukaryota > Viridiplantae > Streptophyta > Pinopsida > Pinales > Pinaceae > Larix > Larix kaempferi. The sequence continues at coordinate 28,057,546 of BSBM01000096.1, read as the reverse complement.
ATCTCTTAACTAAATTAATCATTTGGACACCACATATAATTGTATGTGACAACAAATCACCATAAATCATGATCTCATAAAAGTATAGTTTTTTTTTTTTTTTTTTTTTTTTACTAACACTCATAGTATCCCAACATCCATGAAGATGAGATCATGCATTTCCATCATATATTCTATCCTTCATTTAACTTTCCCTCACAGTCATAGGGAAAATTCTCACACTCTCTTAGTTGCAGTTAATAGAATCTAGACTAGAGAGTCTACATTTCTTGTGGAAGGTTAGTTCGGCTGTATGCATTTTACCAGAATTTACTAGTTATGTCAACATCATAAATTTATCATTCAAAGTGGCTTTCTATATGAAAGGAACTTGACATTTTCTAACCTAATCAAAACATTAGACCATCTTCTTTAGTCAAATATTAGCATATATAATTACTTTATAAAAGACTTAACATATATAAGTTGCTTATTTTATCTATCTGATTCTCATATTTGGGAATCCTGACTAATGGATCAATAGAATTCGATTAGTCAGAAACAATCAACAAACTGTATCAGCCCTATTCTCTCATATGACGCGTTTACTGAAACTGAAAGATATCCACTCCTAAGAATAACAATAAAGGTAGAGAAGGTAATAAGTATTTAAGACGAATTATCAAATAACCAGATTTAGGAGAGTTCCTTAGTTTAGCATATTCACAACTAGGATGACTTTCAATATACAAAGACTCATTCCACAAAACCATAACCGTTATCATTCTAAAGACTATTTTCTCGTCGTCCAATGAATCTAACTGTAAAATAGGAGGATATATTCGTCAGTCAATATTTTCAATAACAGATCATTCATTTCCATAACGAACATATACTATCCTTACCTACAAACGATGTTGTGCCATTATAATGCTTTCAGCAAATGAAACATACTTACTTGCAATTCAATGAAGACTTGTAAGCTACCTGTTGTCGATCCGTTGAAAGGAAATTTTCTATTGCGTCTTGGGTCTCCAGTTCGACTAACTCATATATGTTTTCCCAACTGAGCCCAAATAAGCCCGAGTGTTTGCAACGTGTGCTCTGATACCATATGTAACATCTCCAAGGTTTGCGAGTCAGTAATTTTTGGTGAAAATTAAAAAACTTCTTCCATTAAAGAAAATCATAATAAAACATTATAAGAAAATAACCAACATGAGATTAATCCTTGAAGATAATCATAATAAAACATTATAAGAAAATAACCAACATGAGATTAATCCTTGTGCATACACTTGAAAAAGTCAATTTGCTTATGTATAAAAGTATTTGTGCTAAGAACTAAATTTCCAAATGCTGTCACCTTACATCAAAACATTTATAACAAACTCCATAATCCTTTTATGTAAAAACCTTCCATAAACTTCTTCCATTATCCATAAATTATTCAAAATCTTCATCATTCTTGCATAATAATAAAGACAACTCTTCTTTAAAAATCTATTGGGAGAAGGTCTTCATGATTCAATAACCTACTTGGGACAAGACACAAAAGTTACTATGATTCTTCGTGCAACCATTATCTTATACACATTGTTATCAACAACTGAATTTATCCATTTAATAAATATTATCATTTGCCTGACTCAAGAACAGATACATCTAGTTTGACGACAATCACCATGAGCACATAAACATAAATCACGGACAAGAGAGTACACATAAATCACAGACAAGAGAAAGAGACTCAATATACGGTGGTTCACCCAGCTCTCTGGGCTACGTCCACAAAATTTGTTGTATCATGTAATATTTATTCAGAATGTTACAATCCACCCACAACATATGGTCTGGAAATCTTGGGATCGATTTGGGAGATCGCCCAGCATAAACAACTGTGCAGAGTGCGTATAACACTGTGGTGACCAATTCTACGCAGAGATCACTATCGGAAAGGAAGTGCAGATGTAAACTCTATCAAACTATGGTGTGAATCGAAAGCATCATTTCCGAATTTAACATGCCAGGCATAAAGTGAATGCATCTAGAAAGATTACTCTGTTAAATACTGTACAAATCTGCCTCAATCAAAATTAAATTTCCAGGGCAGCGATCAACCCTGAGAATGAAATTTCCAGGCAGAATATGAATGCATCTACTGTGTATAAAATGCCTAAATCAGAATTAATCTTCCAGGGCAACAATCAACCCCAATAAAGAAATTGCCGGGCAGAAAATGAATACATCTACTGAATATAAAATGCCTAACTCAGAATTAATCTTCCAGGGCAACAATCAACCCTAATAAAGAAATTGCCGGGGAGAAAATGAATGCATCTACTGAATATAAAATGCCTGAATCAGAATTAATCTTCCAGGGCAACAATCAACCCCAATACAGAAATTGCCAGGAAGAAAATGAATGCATCTACTGAATATAAAATGCCTAAATCAGAATTAATCTTCCAGGGCAACAATAAACCCCAATAAAGAAATTGCCGGGCAGAAAATGAATGCATCTACTAAATATAAAATGCCTGAATCAGAATTAATCTTCCAGGGCAACAATCAACCCCAATACAGAAATTGCCAGGCAGAAAATGAATGCATCTAGTGAATATAAAATGCCTAAATCCGAATTAATATGCCAGGGTAGCGATCAAACCAGAGGATGAAATCTCGAGGAAGAAAAATAAATGCATCTGAGATCTACTTCACTGAGATCGATTTCGTTGCTTCACGATTGTGTACAGAGAATGATATCCCCATCGTTGGCTTCCTCCACCAATGCGTGCAGAGAGAAGAGAATAAATGCATCCCAGATCTACTGCACTGAGATCGATTTGATATCCCATCGTTGCTTCCTCCACCAACGCGTGCAGAGAGAAGAGAATAAATGCATATGAGAACTGCACTGAGATCGATTTGATGTCCCCATCGTTGGCTTCCTCCACCAATGCGTGCAGAGAGGAGAGAATAAATGCATCTCAGATCTACCGCACTGAGATCGATTTGATATCCCATCCTTGCTTCCTCCACCAACGCGTGCAGAGAGAAGAGAATAAATGCATCTGAGATCTACTACGCTGAGATCGATTTCCTGCTTCACGATTGTGTACAGAGATCGGCCATGTCCATCTCTGCCCGATGTGCCCTCTCTTCTTGCAGAGATCGACCCTATTTTTCTCTCATGTACCACCTATTTTAAAATCCATTTCTCTTTTCCTTTTTTTTTTTTTTGCAGAGCTTGGCCCTTTCCTCTAACAATACCCGGGTCCCCAAGTCTAAAAACAACCGAGATTATCAAGCTCGCCCCCCCCCCAGCCACCGAAGGGAATCCTTCTTAATAAGAATTAATACCTCCACGTTTTTAGCAGAGAATCCATCCAGATCTAGTAGGTGTACATCGCCATTTCATTAACCGCTATCGTTCATATCTTTTTAACTCACTCAATAGCAGCTGTGGCTAACATCTTAACTCACACATATATAAAATAAAATCTCTGAATTAATACCTCCACGTTTTTAGCAGAGAATCCATACAGATCTAGTAGGTGTACATCGCCATTTTTTTAACGGCTATCGTTCATATCTTTTTTTTTATACCAATCCATTATATGAATATATCTAATATATTCATGTCATTCTAATATATCTTGTGTTACTAATTTATTGAAATTGCTAAAAAGGAATATTTAGGGTTATGATCTCCCTCCCTTAATCGACTACACATTAAGTGCATATCTTATTTAGAATTTATACTACGGGTAGCAACCCTATTTATACTTCTACAAGAAAATGATGATTATACCTTCGAACTTTCTCAAAAAACTGTAGGAGGGCGTATATATGGCTATTAGATTAACCCATTTGAAGGCAGTTCCGAAATGCAGAATTTACTAAATAAGAAATCCATCAGATAACAAAGTAAAGGTTTCCTATCTTATATTCCTTATACAAAATATATGATGCCGTGATATGCAGAGATCGCATCTACGAGATTTAGTTACATGAGGAACAGTTGGCATCTACAAAATTTACATATATATGGCGCAGAGATCCGTGACAAAGATCGCATCGCAAAGTTTAGATATTTATAATGCAGAGGTCTACCGAGATCGCATCTACAATGTTTATAAAAAAATATGTACAGTCAAATATATATATAAATATACAATAATAAACCATACCAGATATGGACGCTATCTGAAAACAAAAATATAGGTTGCCTCTCTCATATTCCTTATACAGAATATATGATGTAGTGATCTGCATAGATCGAATCGACAATATTTAGTGCATGAGGCAGAGTTCGAATCTATAGAATTTAGATATATATGATGCAGAGATCTATAGAGATCACTTCGCAGAGTTTAGATGTTTATAATGCAGAAATCTGCGGCACTCGCATATACAAGGTTTATATCTTTACATAATAACATACTATATATTAATGTTGTATATCTAACACTAATATATAGATGCATATATGTTATTTATTCTCTAAGACATATATATCTTCTATATGTTGATATTCTAACATATAACACCAAAATATATATGTTATTATTCCAACACAATAACATGTAATAATCAATTACAATTACAAATATATAGGTTATAAAGGAGGGATATCACACACAGTTTACAAATTGAGTGGATTCTAAGTTGAATCCCAAATTATTCCAAATAACAATCGATACAACTGAGCTAGGCATGGTGACCAAACAAGGAACCCAAAATAAAATCAAAATACCATTGCTTTTGCATTCGAGGGTTTTACCCCAAAATTGGTTACAAATCTATTCTAGGAACAAAAGTAATACATATCGAGACTGCCGAATGGCCAAGATTTACCAGCACGTTGTAACTTGTTCCAAAATAATAAATTTGTTTTCATTTCATTACTGAACTAATAAATAGAGTAAGAAGTTTAATAAAATTTACAACACAGTAATATTGCTCAGTGTTGGCTGAATGGATCCCAAGAAAACACTAATAAAACTGAATAAGTATGCATTCGTGTTGTTGGGCGAAACCAAAACTCTCGCGTGTAGCCATAAAAAATTCTACAACACTGCTAGAATGCCATATGGATTCAAACAATAAACTAACAGTAAATGGAGACCAACACTGGCAGTATACAAATTAAGCTTTGTTGAACGGAGGCATCATATGTGGAAGGCCGAAGGCTTACCTAAGCCCAATATTCCTTTCGCATTCACCCACATCTTTGTTGTAGCAACTTGAAAACTGCATGAACCCTATGACTACAACCAAAAGGGTATATTAGAACCTTGAAATGAAATATATCTTGAAAATAATTAATAACAGAACTATAACTAAGCAAGTAACAAATTACCTTCGAAGTGGCCAACACCATTATCATCGACGATCACCTTCAACTGAACAGAAAATGTCCTTGTAATTGGTAACATAACCTCTGTGTATTTCATAGCTTAGCCATGCCGGCCGAAAGCTCCAAAAGCTCGGCCCTTCGAAATGAAAATGAGCCAAATGACCAATGTTACAAAGCATTTTCGATGGTAGGGTTTAGGGTTCTGCATTCAAGAAGACGAGCTAGCAAGTAATCACATGGCCACATTAAATTCAAACAGCTGCCAATCACCATAATTCAAATTCTTACCCACTGTGACATAGCTTGTAAATTCGATAACATTTGGAATAATAATTTGGAGTGTTATTGCTAGGGTAAACCTCCTTCTGCATAGATGTTATTCGAAACTATATGGATGCGCCCTTGGTTTATAGTTTATTATAACCCTTTAAAACATTGCATATCATCACCTTAGCCACGACGATCCTTGGATTTGGTAAATTCATACCTATATTTCAACCATAGGATTAGCATAGAAACCTACATGCTTCTAAAAACTCAAGCGAGGATATCATATAACCTTGGCACTTAGAATTTATAAAGGTATTAACCAATCTTTTGGATGAGAGCCTTTTTCAGTAAACCTGTACAAAGGTCATCATTATACATTAGCTTTATAATAATTAAGTAAGCCTCGGGGCATCACAAGAACTTCTTCAACAAAAGAAAAACATATTTCAGTTCCAACAATCACAATAATAGAAATAATATAATCCATGTTTTGTAAATGACGTAGTCGGCAAGCAGTAATATAAATTAGGTGTTATAGTTGTTAGAATCGAAAGATTGTCAAGTATAAAAGAATAGTATCATAACAAGCATTTGAGTTAATCATGTACTCATAATATAAACAATAAGAGAAAATGTTTGCAAATATACATTTCACAAATTAATTAGTAGTTCTTAGAGATTAATGTTAGGTTTATGCTACTTAGAAAATTTTTAAATTTTGATGGATTTTGGAGGTGTTACACCTTAATCCTCGGTTTAGTCAACACACACATCCTTTTCCATATTTCTATCTTAAGTCTCAAGTGAATTGTACTAGGATTGAAAATAACTCTAAGAATCCTTTTATCATTCATATTAATTATCTTATGGTTGTACCTTAGGGTAGGCTTACTATCAACAAGGTAAAGCCCGACCTCTTAAAGAAGAATGAGATAGAGAGTATTATTCCTAATTTTAAGGCTATAAACTATATAATCCTTTTGGATTTACTCAAGTTTAAGGTTATGAATTATAAAATTCTTTTGGCTATAAACTATAAAATGTCACAATGCCAAACTTCACCACCATATATGGTAGTATGAATAACATGGATATAAAAAATGGATTTAGTTTTCTCTTAAAACAAGAACTTCTTGATTTGTTCCCAAGGCCAAAATAGGCATACCTCCATTCATTCTTTTCTTCACACTATATTTCCAACTGAATTTGTAACTCCAATATATTTGTGCCGATTGGCTTCAAGTTTTTATTGTTATGAGTTGTTATAAGAAAAATTTGGGTACATGATTTTCTTGGAATTCGTGATCATAAACTTACTCTTGATATCAATATTCATTACCGTACCAATGCTAAAACACAAATATTTGAGAATTATTAGCTGCTTTTGAAGACCATGGGGGATATTTATTCAAATAAGAATATATGATTGTAAACAAGAGTGCTCACTCTCCCCAATGAGGAAGTGCTAGTGCAACCAAATTCTTTCATCTTCCAAACATGCCTCTAATTGTTCATATAAATTTCAAAAAGGATAAGGGACAAGATATAATGTCACTAACACCTATATTACAATTAATTTCTTCTAAACAGTTCTTATGATTCACAAACTTAGCAAAAGTTTCTTATACAACTCGATCATTGCAAGTATCCATTCTAATTGAACCTTTACACCTCCTCATCTCTTCCAAAGGTTTTTCTAGGAACAATATCAAAAGATTTCTCAAAGTAAATGAAGCAATATAGGGGATCATTTTATTATGATAGCATTAATTTTTAACAAACCTAAGAGTAATTAAGTTGTCCACAATTGAATGATAATTACTAAAATCCAACTTGGCCTTTAGCTCATTTCCAAGTAATTTATTCTTAATTTCAAGAATAATTTTCATACAACTTTGTTAAATAGGGTTGATCATGATGATTTTGTAATTTGTGGGGTTATTTTTGTAACCACTTTTAAAAATACAAACACTGATATCGAGGCTCAAATATCTCTTTCAATTCTCATCAAAGAAACTTGAAGAACCAACTAGATGAAGCACAATTTGTTGAGACCTTGTTGTGACCTGGAATCATGAGAAAATAAAATCCACAATTAACAATCAATCTGTAAACTATAGTTGAAAAAATACAAATGAACATCAAACTAAAACCCAAATATGCGATTTTTTCCAGTCTTGCTTCTCCTTGACTCTTAAATCATAATATTTAAGCACCCATTATTTTCCATTGTTGGTCACCCTATATGCTAATTAATTACAACTAACACACATGATGCTCAATATAAATTGTCAAACTAGGGAAGTCTTTTATTTCAATGGCAATAAGCAAAATCTATGCATAAACATTTGAAGTAGTTGATTAAGTAACTGGAGATAAATAATCCTACCTATTTGCTCAGCCAAACTCACCTCATAACTAAAACTAATCTACTTATCTTATTCTAGGAATTAAAAGTACAATTACCTTCCTACAAAAATCAACCCAATAGTTACTGATCTAAGAATAAATATGAAATAGATTACTTTTGCAAGAAGTTAAATCCTATAATTATCAAACTACAGTATTCAATTTCTACCAAACTGATTCATCTAGAAGCTACTGTAACTCAATCACAATCTGTCTAATCTAATGGATTCAGGAAAGATACAACAACAACCAGAACTAGAAATAAGCTTGAACTCTAATTTGATTAATATTGAAAATCCTAGAAAGCATAAATGCATGAAAGGAATTAAAGTTGATATTGGTTATAACAACTAATTCTAACACACCATGCATCAAATAAACTAACCTACACAGTCGACTGTCACACCACATAGTTGCATTTATTCAGGATGCAATCATAAACTACCAGAAAATAATGCAAGTGTTAATCTACTGTTGCAGCTTGCTGTAATGCATCTAATGTAATTCCACACCACACAGCATAAAGAAAATTAAACTACCTACTTAACTTCGACAATCTCTGAGAGAAGGCGGGCCCTGGACTTCTAATAGAGACGTCGTGAACTACCAAAAATTAAGACATAGAAGTATGAAGAACTCTAGTCTTTATATTAAAGATGGTAATCCATAGTCTCTCTTCTCTATTATAGCCCATACAAAATGATAATTAACCAACCTGATACTATGAAAGCCTTCCCATTTACATGAAAAATGCAATCTGTGATGCATTAATTTCATGCAGCAGTGAAGATCTCTGATCTTCATGCTGCAGAGTTACAACTGAACTACTACATCCGTATTGAATGAGGTCATTGGACATGAAGGATGTTGTTACTCTGGCAGTCAATGGATCAATGGATTAACCAACTGGGAGGCGTCATGTCTGTTGTAGCAATGGTCTGTTTTAGCGAAGTCCTGTTACATCTCATGTGGAAAAGTGTGTTGTTCCTACTAATGTGAGGAACTTTAATATGAAGAGTAACAACGGGCACCACGTGTGATTCTTTCTCAAGGCATTGCGGCTGATACACCTGTGCTTTGATCTTGACTTAAAGAAATCAACAGAAGTTAGCATATATCAAAGCCTAGAATTCATAACCATAACAATCTTAGGCATTAAATAAATGAAGCAATAATGAATTATACCTTGTCAGGATTCTTGATTGATCTGGAAGAAAGGCATGTATATGGTTTATGGAAGTAGGGTGTAACAAGGAAAAATGATGTAATAAGTGTGGTAAAAAAGGGGCAATTCCAGGGCCCAACATCTCCCCCCAACTATCCAAATGCATTGCCTCATGCAACAGTTGATTAGTCTGAATCTAAATCTGATCCTCATTCATATTATGTACATGAGTTGAGGGAAATAGTCAGTTCCTGACCTGTGCCCCGTGATTTCAATAAAACAAGTGTAATAGTTTTTCTTTCCATCACTATTGTAGTAGCCTTTGTCTATCTTTCAGATTTGACCATTAATAGTTGGAAACGCTGGTTCTTGTGTAACGACATTCCCCTATCATTAGCAGCTTCAACCTATGTTGGAATCCAACACATTTTTCAATAGTGTTGGTTCTTATGTAACAACATATTTCCTTCGTATCTCAATCTTGACATCTTCTATCTGAGATGCATTTCCAACAAAAAAAAATTTTGACGTTGGTTCTTACGTAACAACGTCTTGTTTCTCGATTCTTTTTAACCGGCTGAGTTTGATTTAATGTCCCCAAAATGATGAGACCGAAACCAGGAATAGTTCCTCTAATTTTTTTACTACCGTAGATCTTTGTACCGCTAAGTTTAGCACTGTAACTTTCTCCCCTGCGAAATTAAATATATCTCCACATTCTGGGAATATCATTTCTTTCTTTCCTTCATCCCCAGAACCGAAGATAAATTCTCTGGTTGGTTTACAGCCTCCACCATTGTATTCACATACTTCTTTGCCTTCTTCCTGCATGTCTCCTTCCATTTCTCTAATTCCGCGTGAAGCATTTGCCCCTCCTCCTTTAACAACTCATTTTCAAAAAGAAGATTCTCTATTTGAGGTTCTTCTACAGTAGGTTCTTGTGTATCAGTAGGTGGTCGAGGTTTTAAGATGGGAATTCCAATATCTACCCTGATCAAGCGACCCGCTTCTGTTGTAGTAACAGTTTTGATTCTTCTCTTTTTGCCTGGGCAAGGTGTCTGTCCCTTGCTTATTAGCCCTTGCTTCCTCCTCTGAAATAGGGAAATTCTTATTACTTCAGAAACAGGGCCGAATCCCCCCTCTTGAATTAAATTTCTTCTCATTTCAGTGGATAATTCAACATTCAGAGCTTCTAGGCCACTTCATGCTACTGCTTTTGCTTGATGTTCCTCTTCCGCTATTCCAGTTTTAGCTGCTCCAGTTTCAGCCTCCTCTATATCTATCTCCTTTCCATCCTCCAATCAAACTTTTGGTGTTCCAACCCTTCTCCCCCCAACTAAGTTTGAGGAACTCTAGTCCTCATCCACTATTTTTGCAGAAAATTCATGGGGTACCCCTGGACAAGCAAGAAATTGTTTCCATGTCAAATTGTGGTGTGCAAGGGCCCGTAAGACTAATAGTTTAATTAGCCCATGATTTGAGAGGGATGATAACGGGTGTTGAGCACCTTTAGAATAGTAATCCATGCATTGCAGAGATTTAAAAAGATAATATGGCATATTTAATAGCCTGCGATGTCGTAAATGTGATAGGAGGAAGAATTCATAAATGTAAGCAACACTGTACCTCCCCTCGCATGTGATGTATTTCTTCAAAAAGAGTGCAACTTGATCCCAAGGACTTGGAAGGGTCTCCAGCAGTGTTCCTCGTCCCTGTGGTCGAACACTTACTCCTGCTGCTAGAAAATATTCAGTTGCAGTCAAATGATGGCGCTTCCAACTAAACCAAAGCTGCCCAGTTCTAGGAAATCCCATTAGCTCTGCCAAGATTGCTTCTGAAACATCTATCCTGATACTTCAATCCTCTGAATGGGTGCAAGTTAGATTTTGACTAAACTCAAGGGTTGTTTCCTAATGAAAACCATTCAGACATTGAAAACAATCTATCTACCCAGCTTCCTCAAAGATAGAAAAAATGTCTATGTTCTTATACATAGATTTTATTGTTAAAGGCTCATATCTCATAGGGATACCCATACTGTTGAGATTCTGTGAAATATCCTAGCGAGTGCACTAGTTACAGTTTCAAACTTCGAGCTAACTACATGCAAAGATGGTTGATGGATAGTCTAAGTTTGAATTTGAGCATTTTTTGAAAGGTGACACAGTTAGTTTGGGAATAAAATATGTGGCAGGATTATCACACAAGTCACGTAGAATGACGGTCATAATCATAAGTATGAGTAACAACTTAAATGTGGTTTTAGTTCAGTCTGATTAGCTGCAGAGAGATAACAGTGATAAACAACCAATATAATCATTATTTCTTGCGACGTTAGTGTATGCCTAATCATGATTATAGTTAGAACCCATACCTTTAAAACTAATGCTAAAGCTGTCATTCTGCCATGGTGGTTCTATCTAACAGTCTAATCACTGGTAAAATACGCATGTGCCTTCATGAGTTGGCTATTGTCGATTAGACAGATAAGGTGTTTCAATGTTGATGTCGATCAATAGGAGTGCATGATGATTGTGGATAAAGCTAGGATGGGCTGGTGAAGAGAAGTCGAGAGTGTAGGATTTAGTAGAGTCCAGAGAAATATAGCAGAGTCACAATTGCAAACTTATGACAATTTAGCAGAGTTCAACCAAATATGGCGGAGTCACAGTTGTGCGGAAAAGAAAAAATGGCAAAATCTGGCAGAGTAGCAGTTGCGAAAGTTGACAGAATGGACAAAAGTAGCGGAGTTGCAGCTGCTGGAAAAAGGAGAAATGAATGGAAATAGCGGAGTCACAGCTGCAAAGATTAGAAAAATGGGAAAAAATAGCGAGGTCGTAACTGCAGAAATTGGCAGAATGGGAAAAAGTAACGGAGTCACAGCTGCGTGAAAGGTGAAGTAGATGAAAATGCCGCAGTCATAGCTGTGTGAAAAAGGAAAAATGAGCAGGTTATGGAGTCGCAGCTGCGAGAAATGGAGTAACAGGAAAATTCTTAGCTGGCTTGCTAAAGATGATGAATCATCCATCTTCTTCAAGGAGCTTATTAGATCAGGAAAACAAGATAAGGTGTCTGCAATCATCCGGCCCAGTCATGACCCCTGCTCCTCAAGTCAATTCCTGTACACAGTTCAAAACAAACCCAATCAGGCATAAAGGAAAAATAAATAAAATAAAAGAAAGAAAACAATTTATTAATATACAATTTATGTGTGGAAATTGCAGTTTTTAAAAATTCGCAGGGGTTGAGAAAAATCCCTTTCCTGGCGTTAATTGATAATCTGGATCAGCTGCAACATGCGAAATGAAAGCATTCTTTGAGATTGGTTTGTTATACAGTCGCAGCCGATGACCATTGGCAAATAATGGTGTCTTGTTTTCATCCATGGTGATCAATTGAACTATTCCATTATCAAATACTCGATCTATCTGGTAATAACCCAACCAACGGATGCACAATTTTCCCTTGAAGTCCGTCTTAAACTGTAGTCATATAAAAGAGCCCAGTCTCCTTCTCGGAAGACTTTCTTTTTATAAATCTATCATGCCATTTAGATCGCTGCTATTGGATTAAAGCTGTATGATGCAGCATGGTTGTGCGCTTCTCATCCAATTCATTAAGCTGATTTAGTCGGTTCCTCTATGCTTCTGATAAATCAAGGTCTGCTTCTATAGTTGTCTTCAAAGTTCTAATTTCAAATTCAATCGGGAAAACAACATTTTTTCCATACACCAATTCATATGGGGAAAAACCAGTGGTGTTACGCCATTTAGTGCGATAGGCCCATAATACCTCTGGAAGACTCTCAACCCAGTCTTTACGATGGATTTTCACTTCTTTTGTTAAAATAGCCTCGATGACCTTGTTTATACTTTCCACTTGACCATTGGCCTATGGATGATATGGTGAGGTTATTTTGTACTGAATGTGAAACTTCTGTAGTAGGGCTTCCAATTTGTGAGACACGAACTATGGTCCACAATCTGTAACGATTTCCTTGGGTACTCCAAACCGAGTAAAAATCTCTTCATACAGGAAATCAATTATAGCTTGATCATTAAATTTGACCAAGGCTACAACTTCCACCCATTTGGGCATGTAATCCATGCAAACCAAGATGTGAACTTTCTGTTTTGAGGGAGGGTTGATAGGCCCTATGAAATCCAGAGCCCATATGTCAAAAGGTTTAACCATGAGCTGTGGATGAAGAGGAATTTCATCAAGTCTGTTGGGCTGGTCCATCCTCTGGAAGCTATCACATGCCTGAACATACTTCTTCGCATCCCTGAACAATGTACGCCAGAAATATACTATCCTTAAAACCTTATGACTTGTCCTTTTGTCAACAAAGTGCCCCCCACAGGGCTCATAATGGAAAGCTTTTAGGATAATGAAGATTTCATATTCTCTTAAACATCTTCTGATTTATAATTCAAGCCCTATGTAGAAAATATGTCCATTGATCCAACAATACCTAGCACTCTGTTGTATGATATTTCTTTTTTCTCTCTTCGATAGATGTGCTGGAAGCTTACCTGCAGCAAAAAATTTAGCAATATCTGCATACCATGGGGAATGAGCTCATACTGCAAACAAATGTTCATTAGGGAAGGAATCTTCGACTGGTAAGTTGTCATCACTGTTAGTAAGTTGAGATAAAAAATCTGCAACAATGTTTTCCTTTTCTCTTCTATCAATAATTGTGATGTCAAATTCATGTAATAGTAGCAGCCATCTAGTTACTCTAGCATTCGTGATCGGTTTATTCATTAAATACTTGATGGTTGAATGATCAGTGTGCACAAAAGTGGAATATCTAGTAATGTAGTGTCTAAATTTGTTGATGGCATAAACTATGGCAAAGAATTCTTTCTCTATGACAGTGTATTTTAGTTCAGCACGGGATAGGTTCTTACTAACATAATAAATTGCATACAGGGCATGACCTTCCTGTTGTCCTAAAATTGCTCCAATGGCAGTGTTTGAAGAATCTGAAGAGATATGAAAAGGAAAATCCCAGTTGGGCCCTCGTAAGATTGGTGTTGTAGACAGCCTTTTCTTAAGTTTAGTAAATGTATTTTGGCATGCAACATTCCAAACAAACTGTGCATCCTTCATCAACAAGGTGAACAAAGGAGAAGCTAGTTTGGAAAATTTTTATATTAATCTTTTGCAATAGCCAGCATGCCCTAAGAAGCTACGTACATATTTTTGTGTTTCAGGAGTTGGTATATTTTCAATTACCTTGATTTTAGATGGGTCTACCTGCATACAATCAAAAGAGATGAAGTGCCCCTGAAGTATGCCCTCGCTCATCATCATATGGCACTTTTCAGTGTTTAAAGATAGCTGCCTTTTTTCACAGCGTTTCAAGACCTTTTCTAAATTTTTCAATGTTTCTTCGTAACTACTACTATATTGAGTGAACTCATAAATAAAAAATTTCATTCAGTCATTTACCATCTTTGAAAAGATTCCAATTGTTGCTATTTGAAATGTGGCTAGTGCATTGCACAACTCGAAAGGAAGTACTATGTATGCAAAAGTGCCCCAGGGATAGGTGAAAGTGGTTTTATCTTGGTCCTCTGGAGCAATTTGGATTTGTTTATAGCCACTAAAGCCATCCAGAAAGGAAAAATACTTCTTCCCAGACAAGGTATCAAGGACTTGATCAATAAAAGGTAAGGGAAAGTGCTCTTTCTACATTCCTTTGTTCAATTCTCTGTAATCCACGCAGACCCTCCATTTTCCATTATTTTTTGGCACAATCACGAGTGGAGAAACCCACTCACTATCTGAAATAGGGTATATCAACCCTGCTTCCAAAATTTTTTGGATTTCCTCTTTCACTACATCCCTTATGTTTGGGTTCATCCTTCGTTGTGGTTGGAACACTGGCCTGGAGTTGGTCTGAATATAAATGTGATGGGTTGTAACATCCCGTAAAAACCAAAAATTTAAAATTTTTTAAAATAGCAATAATTATCGAATTTGTTAACGTGGATCATATAAAATAGTTAAATCTCTTAACTTGGCTAATTAATAAGATGACACCTTGAATGTCTCTAAATAAAAAGATGATGTAGTTGTATTTGCTATTTCAGATTTAAATGGATGCTAATCTCTTTAATGCAAGATCTTTTATGATCATAACACAAGAATACAATCTTCAAATTTGCTTAAGTTCTAAATGTAATTACATGCTGTACATAGGTTTCTATTATTATAATTTTCTTGGTAATGTGCTGACATTTTGTTTTGTATGATGATGGAGGGGTCCTACGAGGTACCCTGAGGTCTACTTAGCTATGTTTAGCTAAGACATTTGAATCCTATTTCCATGTGTAGAACGCAGGTAAGAAATTCTACGACAAACATGAGTTAAGAGTACATGTGTCTTTCAATTCATCGTCAATGAAATATGAAAAATACTAAGTACTTCCTTGCAAAACAAATTACTGGAGGTTCGGATATTTTGGTTCCAATTCTAGTTTACATGTTGGCTCACAAACTCATCAGTGTTATTAAAATCACATTGTCATTTTTGTTTTTACATTTCTAAATTTATTATTGTAACATCTCCATAAATTGTTAGTATTATTTTAGAAAGAAAAAAAATAATTTCTTCCTCTAACCATAAACCACTCATGCATTAGTAATATAAAAAGACCTCAAACATTTATAGTCTGCTTTCTTTGCTACTGTGTAACATACCATTATAAGTTTATTTAATATCATTGGCAATCACTACAATTGATATTCAAATCGATAGTACTTACAAACTTCATGTAACATACCTCAAAAATTCCGACACTTTATTCATATTTTAAAGATAAGATCAGATTTATACTAACATCTTTTAAACATAACATTGGTTAACTATTCATTGAAACTTGTATCATCATTCATATCTTTGTAACCTCTTTATCATGCCTTGATCATTTATATCTTTCAGTGAACCACCATCTCCTTCAACCATACATTTAATCTCATGACATCAAGGAATTCCCATAACAATTACATATCCACAACAATAACACATACACACATAAGAAGAGAACAATTTTAGGTGGTTCACCCCTATTGGGCTACGTCCACAAAGGCAAGTCATTTCATTCATTTGTCGAGATAGCAGTTTACATTCTACAACATCTTTTGCTGCATCATTGTTGACCTTTCTTTACTTAATGGCCTTCTCCTAGAGGACCCTTAAAGTAGAGGAATTACATTCCACAATCAAAACTTACTTTACACCTTTTACAACATCTCTCCTTGAGAGTACTTGCGATACATTTCAAGTCCATACTCAAGATATGACAAGGATCGGCAAAACTTAATGAGAATTCTGTTAGACTTTCAATCATAAATCACCAACTGCTACTGAGATTTACCTTATAAGATACGCATAATCAATGCAGCTGAAGTGATTGATATTGGAACACAATATTAAGATATTACAAGCAATATGTCAATAAAATAGCACACATGGAAGATATCAATAACATTGAACCATATAAAACACGCAAGGCAAGCGATCATCCTAATTTTAACAAAGAATCTCTTGAAAAACATATATCAGGAAATTCATCATTTCAGGGATCTAATTGATATTCCGTTCAAGGGTATATATATATATATATATATATATATATATATATATATATATAGTTTAACTTAATGTTAACACTATCAATACCAAGTATAATCATGATACTAGGTAGTAACTATGGACAAAAGCCCTGATCGCAATATACTTTGTGGATATCGCTATTATAGATATCACCAGACAACAATCATAGAACTACACATGGTGGCGTATAACTAAAGCTTTGCTTCTATAGAGATTTCCATCATCCAAAAACTCATCAACCGAACTGAAGTTACTGCACATGGAATACTGTCAAGTTATAAAAATAAACAAAAATCAAAAGGGACTACCGAAACTAAAAGCAAAGGTTTAATTATCACGATTTTGGGAGTGAATTCAACTCAGAACTTCCTGCACAGGAGTAACAAAAGGATTGACGTCATCGTGATAGTAACTATATTCATGTGTAGGGAATCTGATCATTCTTACAGCAGCAAAAGTATATATATATATATATAAAGGAAAATCCCACATTTTAAATCGGAAATAGTCGCAGGGTAACTAGACCCTTACCACAAAACCTTTCCCAATGAGGAGCGGACTCCTTCTCACAGCAGCGAAAGTATATATATATATATATAAAGGAAAATCCCACATTTTAAATCGGAAATAGTCGCAGGGTACCACTTCCAGGCAGAGAACGTTTCTCTTTCGCCAGCATTATTTCCGAGATAAAATTGACTCTAGCTTATATGTTATACATAAATTTATATATACTTTGTGCAGATCACGGAGCCTGAATCTCTAGCACATCACCAGCATAATTAAAAATGGGTTGTAACAATTCACCAATTGAACTCAATCAAGGATATCCACATCTAGAGATCATGATCCCAAATAAAAAAAAAGAGCTGGGAATCTTCCCACAAAGATCACGATTTCTACACAGGATCACGAATTCAGGCCAACAATTCACACATAGTAAACACCCCTAATATGCTAATGCAGAGATCAAGATTTGGTAACGGAATAACTAGTGATCACAGAGTAACTATACATATGACACATACTATATATATATATATATATATATATATATATATACAGAGAGAGAGAGAGAGAGAGCGAGAAATAAAGGTAATGTATGTCAAACGTAGATCACGGTTTAGTTGTGGCAGCATAAAAATATGCCTACCATTAACTGGAAAACGCATAGGATCGATATCACTGATCCTCGAAAGTCCCACTTAGTTTTCGTTGGGAGGAAAATATGTTTTCACACAGAAGTAAAGCTGCATATAATATAAATACATCTATAAATACCGGATCATACCTGGTAGTTATCGCTATTAAATCATAGAGTTTACCATTTCTCTTTAGTCGCAGAGCTCAACCTGGATTCATGCCTAGAATCCCCCTTAACTCTGCCATAGAGGTCTTTTTAGATCTTCCGTTCGCAGAAACTCAACTCTGGTTAAACGCACCATCCCCCCCATTGAGGGTCGCTCCCATTAATAATAGAAGAGCTTAAACAAAGATCAATTTCCCCCTTATTCCTCTGTCATTTCCTTTCGCCCAGCCCAGCCTAATTGCAGGGACAAAATATTAACCCTTCTCGCCGAGCTCTCCCCAACGTAGAGATGTCAATAATTCTATTGCAGAGCTGTTAATAACTCTAGTGCCAAGCTGTTAATAACTCTAGTGCTGAGCTCTTAATAACTCTAGTGCCAAGCTGTCAATAACTCTAGTGCCGAGCTGTTAATAACTCTAGTGCCGAGCTGTCAATAACTCTAGTGCTGAGCTCTTAATAACTCTAGTGCCGAGCTCTTAATAACTCTACTGCCGAGCTGTCAATAACTCTAGTGCTGAGTTGTTAATAACTCTAGTGCCGAGCTCTTAATAACTCTAGTGTCGAGCTGTCAATAACTCTAGTGCTGAGCTGTTAATAACTCTAGTGCCGAGCTGTCAATAACTCTAGTGTCGAGCTCGTAATAACTCTAGTGCTGAGCTCTTAATAACTCTAGTGCCGAGCTATCAATAACTCTAGTGCCGAGCTGTTAATAACTCTAGTGCCGAGCTGTCTTTTGTCTAACACCGAGATGTTATATCCCCATCACGCAAAATCAATTCTTCTTGAATAGATCATCTTTTTCTAGACTCCCGTAAAAATCCCCAATCTAATCAACAACTGGCAGCTTCAAAGGAATCGGAGTTCCACTCAGTTTACAAGTGGTATTTAGAATGAACTTTGCGTTCCCTTCCAAGAGACAAATTTCCAGAAATCGCTCTATTACAACCACTAAATAATTTTGTTTAATTCCATAATATATTCTTCTCCCTTGGAATAATACATGCGCCATCTTATGGTTGAGTCGGTACATAACAACTCCCTACTGCATATAATATACAACAAAAAGGGTAACCTATTAAGTAAAATATTTTCCATTCATTCGATCCTATGCATCTTTAGGAGTTCATAATCTAATGGATATATTTCATATATGTGATAATTAACTCCTACTC
Source organism: Larix kaempferi (assembly GCA_027924585.1). Classification (NCBI taxonomy): domain Eukaryota; kingdom Viridiplantae; phylum Streptophyta; class Pinopsida; order Pinales; family Pinaceae; genus Larix; species Larix kaempferi. Next base: position 28,038,250 of record BSBM01000096.1, on the reverse strand, counting down.
TCCATTTCCTACCCACACTAAAATAATATTATTGATAATATTTAGTTAGTGGTACTTTCTAGCTTCTTTCCTACTTAAGGGTCTATTAAGGGTACTTCATGTCACTCCTCTTGGAGTCAAGAACTTCCTAATAACCAGATACAAATTAGTTAGTTCGTTGAAGTTAAATATTGGCATGCGGAGACTAGTCATTTATCTTTCACGTAGGATGATTACTTTATCACTTAAGGTATTAGATATGTCATTTTTACCACTTCTCGAGTGTTCTTAGGATTTGGATGACCCACCATCATGATTCATCCTCTTCCTAGTGGATTTGGCTATCGTCGGCTAGTTGTGTCGCTGCCCTCAATCTCTCAAGTTTACAACTTACAACTTAGGTATTTAACACATCGTTTACAAGTTCTTCTGGCGGGGCCTTGTCCTTGAGATCCTCGCGAGAAGCAATTACAATTTACATCTAATTTGCAATATACATTTATCAAACTAATAGGGAAAGAAGGAGGGATATCACATCCCCCCCCCCTTAAAATAACACCGTCCTCGATGTTCATAAATTTTACCTTCTTCAGACTTTCATCAATTTTCCTTAAGTCGCCATTAGTCATATCTGCATTTCCGACTACAAAACCGAGATTCAAAGAAAAATTGTTTAGCAACAACTTTATCATCAAACTCCATAATCAAACTCAAAAACATAAATCATGAGTTCTTTATTGCACATATCACTTGCAATATATGGAATAAATCTAGCGCTCCATGATTCTATACTGTTGACTAAATCAACAAACAACATTCACTTGATCCAGGAAATTCTTGCCTAACACCTTAGTGCTCACGCAGCAATCCTTTCTCTCATGTCTTGCCTAACACCTTAGTGCTCACGCAGCAAACATTTCTCTCATGTTTTGCCTAACACCTTAGTGCTCACGCAGCAAACATTTCATTCATGTCTTGCCTAACACCTTAGTGCTCACGCAGCAAACATTTCTTTCATGTCTTTCCTAACACCTTAGTGCTCACGCAGCAAACATTTCTTTCATGCATACTAAGCAGCATCCTGCCTCCCACATATACATTTTCTTATAGCTTGCCTAGGTCTTACAGCCAGCCGATTCTCCAAGAATTCTAGTGGCTGTTCAATCCCTGATTTTAGGGAGTATTTCAATGCCATTACCACACTCTTACACAATTCTCCTCAAGCTTTCTCGCTTGAGTCCCGGAATTTATTTTCCCCAAGCCGCTTGCTTGAGTCTAGAAAAATCATTTTCAGTTTAATCACTTTATTTCGTCATATTACATTCTGTACCCATACGATTACTCTGACCAATCTGGGTCGAGTGCTTTGTTCAACAATAATTATCAATATTTTTAGAAGAATAAGTAACAATTGTGATGTGAATCTTAATTCCTCACTCCTTATTTTACCATGCATAACATTTATGCTCTTGTCTTTCCACAAATTCCACAAACTTTTTGACCATCTGGCAAATTCAAATTCACCTGTTGGTAACAAAATAAAATATTTGTAAGCAGATCTTTTCTTATGCATAAAAATATGATCATCATTCGTACTATAATGTTTATACTTGATTAACTAAAATAAACATTCTTTTCTTACTTAAACTTTTGCAAGTAAAACAACGAAACTGGTATGTACCCATGTTGGAAGGGTCAAATACCTCTGTTTATCACAACACCGTTTAATAAGGATCTGTATCCTATTTAACTACTCATGGTAACTCACCTTTAAGCATATAAGTGTTACTTTCTTAATTTTGACAAAATAAGTAACCCTCTTCATGTTACTACTTGTAACTATGCCAACTTCAACTTCATGGATTTTCGTATATGAAAGTTGTAACACAATACATTTCATACTTCATTCTCTCACATACACTTTAGTCATATCCAGTTATCTCTAATCTCAACAAATTATAAACTCTGGCGATTAATAAACTGTCAATATAGATAAGAAAAATATCTCACAAGGAGAATTTCCATGATCGTATATTCTCTTTTTGATGTAACTCATTCTTCATTATACTAATCTCTGTAATAACCTCAATCCGAAATATGTCGCCAATACACAATACACCACATCATCCTAAGATAGTATAATCAAATAACAAAATAAATCATGACACATAGTAAGAACTAATGAGAGTTTATTTCACTTGTAACTTCCTTCCTTCTCACGAAATCCAAGGACTAGGATTAAATCTTAATTTATTTAGTCTCATAACTTATTTGGAAGGATGCTATATCTTTCCATTTTTCACACGATTCCTATTTTATTTATCCAACTTTTCCTTGTACGTTCTCATATCATGTAAGAAATACCACATTGTTTACATATATATATTTGCACACTTTTATCAAGATAATTGCATACCTTTATACAGGAGGCCCAATATCTACTTATTATATACTCCTCTTATGCCAAGGTACAAGTCTGTTTGCATTTAACTCATATTAGTACTATACTCAACATCTTATGAAAATAATGAAATAGGTAGTCAAGTGTACATGCATATAATGTATACTCCCATTTCATAAACGTCGAACACAACTTTTATAACAACTACTCAATTATCTTAACTTTCCTAGTAGAGATCACTAAAATAAGGGATATAAAAAATGCATTTTCATCATATGCATCTACTTTAACTACTTAGAATACACATATACTCTTTTAAAGAAATTATAACTATTTCTTAGTCATAGAAATTCACACTATTAAAGTTAATCTTCTTTGTGAACAAGAATCTACATGTCTAAGTCCAACAAGGCTATACTCCTTATGAAATATTAGCTTAGCACATCTATCAAAACCAATAGTTCCTAGTTTATACCTTTGTAATATAATGTATATCGTATCAAGGAACAAAATCTATCATTAATATGACTATGCTTCCATCATAACTAAAAGAACAGATACCTCTTATATTTTGGAAATCTGGACCATTGGGTCAATCAAATCGATTAATTACCTAAGTTCATAACATGCATCTACCGTACTTATTCTAATTTGTTGAAACTAAAAGATATTAACTATCGAGGATAACAATAGACGTAGGATGTGGTAATAAAAATTTAAATTGAACGATCATGTTAACAACATCTAGAAGGGTCTGTTTATACTATAAACTTGATCACTTCCAAGACCTGCTTTTACTCCCTTGCAAGTACTTATTTCATAAGACTTAACTCCAATAATCTAACTAATTAAAAGAGTACTTTTTGTCCTTCAATGAAAGTAATTGTAAACGGTGAGGAGATATTCATTGTCTAGTGTTATCCATAGAAGATCATTCAAATGTCAAATGAACTTATGCAATGTTCACAAATAGATACTCTACTAATAACTCTTTAGTAAACTCGTACGTACTTACTTGCAATTTCAAGAAGTTTTGTCACTTACCTCTTGACGATTCTTTAGAAGTGAAATTTTTATTCTTGGCTTATAGAATGCGGCTCCTTTTCTAGTCCGACCAACTTGTATTAGTTCTTCTTCAATTGAGCCCAATAAGCCCAAGTGTTTGCAACCTGTGCTCTGGCGGAAGAAACCTGAAGTCGAGCTCGGAGATTCATTTTCCCCTCCTCCAGTACAATCCATGCATCACAATGAACGAAAAAAATTGATTAGTAAACTTAACAACCTCCATACTCGCTTATCGCATGTTGAGCTCATTAGGCCCTAGTGTTGTAACCTAATGCTCTGATACCATATGTAACATCTCCATAAATTGATGGTATTATTTTAGAAAGAAAAAAAATAATTTCTTCCTCTAACCATAAACCACTCATGCATTAGTAATATAAAAAGACCTCAAACATTTATAGTCTGCTTTCTTTGCCACTGTGTAACATACCATTATAAGTTTATTTAATATCATTGGCAATCACTACAATTGATATTCAAATCGATAGTACTTACAAACTTCATGTAACATACCTCAAAAATTTTGACACTTTATTCATATTTTAAAGATAAGATCAGATTTATACTAACATCTTTTAAACATAACATTGGTTAACTATTCATTGAAACTTGTATCATCATTCATATCTTTGCAACCTCTTTATCATGCCTTGATCATTTATATCATTCAGTGAACCACCATCTCCTTCAACCATACATTTAATCTCATGACATCAAGGAATTCCCATAACAATTACATATCCACAACAATAACACATACACACATAAGAAGAGAACAATTTCAGGTGGTTCACCCCTATTGGGCTACGTCCACAAAGGCAAGTCATTTCATTCATTTGTCGAGACAACAGTTTACATTCTACAACATCTTTTGCTGCATCATTGTTGACCTTTCTTTACTTAATGGCCTTCTCCTAGAGGACCCTTAAAGTAGAGAAATTACATTCCACAATCAAAATTTACTTTACACCTTTTACAACATCTCTCCTTGAGAGTACTTACGATGCATTTCAAGTCCATAATCAAGATATGACAGGGATCGGCAAAACTTAATGAGAATTCTGTTAGACTTTCAATCATAAATCAACAACCGCTACTGAGATTTACCTTATAATATACGCATAATCAATGCAACCGAAGTGATTGATATTGGAACACAATATTAAGATATTACAAGTAATATGTCAATAAAATAGCACACATGGAAGATATCAATAACATTGAACCATATAAAACATGTAAGGGAAGCGATCATCATAATTTTAACAAAGAATCTCTTGAAAAACATATATCAGGAAATTCATCATTTCAGGGATCTAATTGATATTCCGTTCAAGGGTATATATATATATATATATTACAGTTTAACTTAATGTTAACACTATCAATACCAAGTATAATCATGATACTAGGTAGTATCTATGGACAAAAGCCCTGATCGCAATATACTTTGTGGATATCGTTATTGTAGATATCACCAGACAACAATCATAGAACTACACATGGTGGCGTATAACTAAAGCTTTGCTTCTATAGAGATTGCCATCATCCAAAAACTCATCAACCGAACTGAAGTTACTGCGCATGGAATACTGTCAAGTTATAAAAATAAACAAAAATCAAAAGGGACTACCGAAACTAAAAGCAAAGGTTTAATTATCACGATTTTGGGAGTGAATTCAACTCAGAACTTCCTACGCAGGAGTAACAAAAGGATTGACGTCATCGTGATAGTAACTATATTCATGTGTAGGGAATCTGATCATTTTCACAGCATAAAAAGTATATATATATATATATAAAGGAAAATCGCACATTTTAAATCGGAAATAGTCGTAGGGTAACTAGACCCTTACCACAAAACCTTTCCCAATGAGGAGCGGACTGCTTCTCGCAGCAGCGAAAGTATATATATATATATAAAGGAAAATCCCACATTTTAAATCAAAAATAGTCGCAGGGTACCACTTCCAGGCAGAGAACATTTATCTTTCGCCAGCATTATTTCTGAGATAAAAGTTGACTCTAGCTTATATGTTATACAAAAATTTATATATACTTTGTGCAGATCATGGAGCCTGAATCTCTAGCACATCACCAGCATAATTAAAAATGGGTTCTAACAATTCACCAATTGAACTCAATCAAGGATATCCACATCCAGAGATCATGATCCCAAATAAAAAAGAAGAGCTGGGAATCTTCCCACAAAGATCACGATTTCTACACAGGATCACGAATTCAGGCCAACAATTCACACATAGTAAACACCCCTAATATGCTAATGCAGAGATCAAGATTTGGTAACGGAATAACTAGTGATCACAGAGTAACTATACATATGACACATACTATATATATATATATATATATATATATATATACAGAGAGAGAGAGAGAGAGAGCGAGAAATAAAGGTAATGTATGTCAAACGTAGATCACGGTTTAGTTGTGGCAGCATAAAAATATGCCTAGCATTAACTGGAAAATGCATAGGATCGATATCACCGATCCTCGAAAGTCCCACTTAGTTTTCGTTGGGAGGAAAATATGTTTTCACACAGAAGTAAAGCTGCATATAATATAAATACATCTATAAATACCGGATCATACCTGGTAGTTATCGCTATTAAATCATAGAGTTTACCATTTCTCTTTAGTTGCAGAGCTCAACCTGGATTCATGCCTAGAATCCCCCTTAACTCTGCCATAGAGGTCCTTTTAGATCTTCCGTTCGCAGAAACTCAACTCTGGTTAAATGCACCATCCCCCCCAGTGAGGGTCACTCCCATTAATAATAGACGAGCTTAAACAAAGATCAATTTCCCCCTTATTCCTCTGTCATTTCATTTCGCCCAGCCCAGCCTAAACGCAGGGACAAAATATTAACCCTTCTCGCCGAGCTCTCCCCAATGCAGAGATGTCAATAATTCTAGTGCAGAGCTGTCAATAACTCTAGTGCCGAGCTGTTAATAACTCTAGTGCCGAGCTCTTAATAACTCTAGTGCCGAGCTGTCAATAACTCTAGTGCTGAGCTATTAATAACTCTAGTGCCGAGATGTCAATAACTCTAGTGCCGAGCTCTTAATAACTCTAGTGCCGAGCTCTTAATAGCTCTAGTGCGGAGCTGTCAATAACTCTAGTGCCGAGCTCTTAATAACTCTAGTGCCGAGCTCTTAATAACTCTAGTGCCGAGCTATCAATAACTCTAGTGCCGAGCTGTTAATAACTCTAGTGCCGAGCTGTCAATAACTCTAGTGCCGAGCTCTTAATAACTCTAGTGCTGAGCTCTTAATAACTCTAGTGCCGAGCTATCAATAACTCTAGTGCCGAGCTATTAATAACTCTAGTGCTGAGCTGTCTTTTGTCTAACACCGAGATGTTATATCCCCATCACGCAAAATCAATTCTTTATGAATAGATCGCCTTTTTCCAGACTCCTGTAGGAATCCCCAATCTAATCAACAACTAGCAGCTTCAAAGGAATCAGAGTTCCACTCAGTTTACAAGTGGTAGTTAGAATGAACTTTGCGTTCCCTTCCAAGAGACAAATTTTCGGAAATCGCTCTATTACAACCACTAAATAATTTTGTTTAATTCCATAATAATACATGCGCCATCTTATGGTTGAGTCGGTACATAACAACTCCCTACTGCATATAATATACAACAAAAAGGGTAACCTATTAAGTAAAATAGTTTCCATTCATTCGATCCTATGCATCTTTAGGAGTTCATAATCTAATGCATATATTTCATATATGTGATAATTAACTCCTACTCTCCATTTCCTACCCACACTAAAATAATATTATTGATAATATTTAGTTAGTGGTACTTTTTAGCTTCTTTCCTACTTAAGGGTCTATTAAGGGTACTTCATGTCACTCCTCTTGGAGTTAAGAACTTCCTAACAACCAGATACAAATTAGTTAGTTCGTCGAAGTTAAATATTGGCATGCGGCGACTAGTCATTTATCTTTCACGTAGGATGATTACCTTATCACTTAAGGTATTAGATATGTCATTTTTACCACTTCTCGAGTGTTCTTAGGATTTGGATGACCCACCATCATGATTCATCCTCTTCCTAGTGGATTTGGCTATCGTCGGCTAGTTGTGTCGCTGCCCTCAATCTCTCAAGTTTACAACTTACAACTTAGGTATTTAACACATCGCTTACAAGTTCTTCTGGCGGGGCCTTAACCTTGAGCTCCTCACGAGAAGCAATTACAATTTACATCTAATTTGCAATATACATTTATCAAACTAATAGGGAAAGAAGGAGGGATATCACAATTATCTACGAAAAATCATCTTAATATGACTATTGTCATTAATATCAAAACGATGATACTTTTGTCCATTTGTCACATTATCGAAATCTTGTGAATTAGTGCTTATGCTTATTGCAAATTGAACTATCATTATTTTGTGCATGAATATAATCTTAAACTTATACCTATAGTCTCACTTATATCAATTAATTACAACACATAGCTAATGTATGAAATATATTGCGAATATAGTGCTTATGCTATGAACTAGCATTATAATGTGAATCCACACAAATTTAACTATACCTAATGACTATACATAAACTATAGAAATGAAATATATATAATCTATAGTAAGTTTGCAATTTACGCACATACATTGGCATATATTACTATTGTCACGATGCCTAAAATAAACCTTCGAAACTATATAAAATGTGAACTATGAAACTAAGAATGTGATGATTACGATTTTGAAAGGGTATTAAACCTCGGTACTTGGCATGCTTTCAAACTGGCGATGATAGGTCCTAGCATTTACGTTGCTCAATTTTTAAGTGAAGTGGAAAGCTTGGTTGGATGGTATTCACGTGATTGAATTTACAGTCAACACCATAATTTGTTGAGTTGTGCCATGCACTAGCCCTCGGTCTGTTGATTTGGCAACTTGATAGATGCAACAATTAATGTGTATTGATTGCAATGATCGCTCGAATATCAACGTGCCTGACCGGAAGCTAAACTACCATTGATCTTTACAAGATCTAGGTCTAAGAAAGAAACCCTAGTCTTGCATTGGTAAGTAATGAGAATTGGTTTTCCTATCTTCATTTTGCATTTAGTGGTAAGGTAGAAGCGCTGACAGTGTTGCTACAATGTAGGGTTTTGAGTTTGCTGTGAGGAGGAATCCTTACTCGGTTTCGAACCTTAGACCTGTGAGATAGAGTTTATATGTTACAGGCTTATGCTCTTGTGCAATAGAGCCACGATACAGCCATTGTAGTTGTAGGTGGTTGTTCTGTCAGTTTGTTGAATGTAATTTGAGCTCGAGTTTGATTCTCCAAGTTATGAAATATTCTTCTAAGTTTGAACTCATGTTTGCGGCAAATTCCAACAGGCTTCGTCGTTTTGTTGGTGTGGATTGTTTAAGTCCACGAGCTTCAACGCTAAGGTAGGTTATCGTTGACAGTGGTAATAATACTGTACCTTAAGTTATTCCTGCATTTTTCTTGTTTTAACCCTTTTTAAACTGTCACTGGCAGGTGATACTGCGTTGGAGGATTTCTATGATCAAGACTTGGAATGGGGATGCTGCAACTACTTCCTGGTAATCCTCGGTGGTTCTTCAAACCCCGTAGGTGCCTTTGGAATGGTTTAGTCAGTGAACACAGTGTGACGAGAGTTGGAAATATACGATTATGTTTGAAGTAATGGCTGAGTTTAATTTGATACCATACTGAAAGAGGACAAACCCTCAGTTTCAAGTTGATATTCGGCTCTGTAATGAATATTGCGTCGTATTGAACTTGTTTTTGTGCTTTTGGTTCTTAAGGGAAAGACCTTATGTAACTTTGGAACCTTGAAAGGTCCGCAGTGTCAACTCTGTCGAATTTTTGATATACTATTTAATACGAAACTTACAGAGACGAGGGTTCACTCACTTCTATAGAATAATGGCTCATTTGTACTGAATGTTATAGCTTTGTTTAAATAAAGGTTGAGAATTCATTTGCATATCTGTTGATTTGGTAACGATCGTTGGCTCTGGTAGAGAGTAGATAGTTGCTTGTTTGTTGGTAGATAGACCTGTACTTCGTATCGTTTGTGGAATTGATGTTGTAAAATTTGGTCTTTCGTATGTTTTGAAATGGCTAATGCCACAAGGTTCGATCTCGTTTCAATGAATGAAACCCTACCCTGTAGGTTTTCTTGGTAAGCTTGCTTGTACTGAGAAATTGAACCCGATAACTGGGCCTTAACTTGTGCATGTAATGGTTTCGACATTGTGTATGTTTCTTGTTAGGGTTGTAAGCTATTTGCTAGACATCGATACTAAAATCATGTTTACTGCTAAGTGATAATAAGTGTCTTGTTGGTAATCTTGACATAAATAAAAGATAGTAAGGTTATATAAAATGTTGGTTAGGGTTTGCATACCATGGCTATTATAACTGAAGAAATATTTATCTGTTGTTTCCATGAATGGCTTGTTAAAAATTTTATTGAACTGTGTACTAAATAAATGTTTAAAATCTAGAGTATGAAAAATCCTAGTGTTTGATTCTATAGTGAAAGTATCCATATTTAATGATTGAAATTAAATCCAAACTGTGATAAATAGTGATGAAAAATAATAAGTGTTTACTTATCATTGGTAAGTAACACTTTGTATGTAATATCCCTCTAAGATTTATAAATGTATAATGTAAATTATTTATGAGGCCCTGGTGAGGAGCTCAAGGCCAAGGCCCCACCAGTGGACCTTGAAAACATCGTTAATTCTTTTCCTAAGCTATAAGTTGTAAACTGAGAAGAGAAGGTGCAACGGTGCAACTAAGCGTCGACAACTAAATCATTGTGGAAAGGTAAAGTCAAGAGAATCCTTGATAATCTAAACGTTAAGGCCAAGGACCCTGTAGGACATAATGGTTGGATCTATGGGTATTAACCAAGACTTTCGTATAATGTCCTAAGTCGAGGACTACAGCCTTTTCATTACAAACAAATAGGAAACCTTGATGACTTACACCTTAGCATAATGCCTTATGTGTGGAGTATAATTTGACGTAATTCACTTAATCACATTTCCAACAGGGAGTGTTATAAATCCCAAGTAAACCTCCTAAGCTAAATTTAAACTAAGATAGGGATCTACACTTAACTCAACAGTGTTCTTTCAAACGTTTAAGAAGTTACTATCATCGAGATCTACTCGTTTGTAACAATATATATATAACTTGGCAATTACAATATTTATATCAAATAATTTGATTAAGGCAGGGATAAAACAGCTTGAAGGGCCTGATCCTTGGTCAGTTTAGTAAATCTACGTTTCTGATCTATCAAACAATTGCATCTGTGATATCCCTCCTTCTTTCCCTATTCGTGATAAATGTATATTGCAAATTAGATGTAAATTGTAATTGCTTCTGGCGAGGAGCTCAAGGCCAAGGCCCCGCCAGAAGAACCTCTTAGTAGGATTGTTTATCTCCTAGAAGAAATAATCGATACAAAGACTAGGTGATGGAAGATGAGGACACAACTAAAACGGTGAGTAACTGATCCACCAAAGAGAAAAAGGTTCATTAGCCAGCCATAAAGTTTCCAAGTATGGGTGTTGAAAGTCACCCTGTGATAGTAGGCACTTGAAAGGGAAGTAATAATTACCTTCCCTTAGATTTAAATCTCTCTAGGAAGAAAATTATTTCCTATAACTAAGATATATTTTATTTACAAATACATATATATTGATGTATGTGGAAGATAAACAAAAAGTTAACTAAATATTAAAAGGGTTAACTAGAGAGCACTTGTGACATATAATAGTTGTTATAAATATATATTTATGTATGAAGGAGTATTTTAGCCATAGTTCCAGGGATTTCCTTCACTCGCTCGACATGGGCAAGTAATAGTTGTTATAAATATATATTTATGTATGAAGGAGTATTTTAGCCGTAGTTCCAGGGATTTCCTTCACTCGCTCGACATGGGCAGTGGATTTGTTTCGGCACATTAATGAGGACGGTCTCTCAATACAGGACCAAACCCACTTCTCATGCACTAAACTATTAGTGCGCATGACAGGAACCCTGTGCTGGAGAAATGCGGGAGTTCCAGAGAGTAACGAACTCCAGTTTGTCGCCACAAGTCAGACAAAAGTAACAGATGGAGGATTTCGATATAGGCGCCAAGATAGTGGAACGCTGATGGCATCCCGAGAATCCTGGTCGACGCCGACTCTATATGAGGGGGATCGAAGGGAGAGTAAGGGGGAATCTTTACTGTGTGTTGGAAATATTTGAATAGGAGAAAATATGATAGAGGAATTTTGGGGAAAGAACTCTGAGGGGGCATATCAAGAGAGAAATCCAAGCCCATTATATTTCAGGTGGTTGTTCGGACTGGAGAAGAAGCCTTAACGTTGTGGTAGTTGACATAATGGAATTCTCTCCAGGGGAAGTTGGAAGGGAAAGGCGAAATCTCTTCCTGGTCAATGAATCTGGTAGGCAGTGGGGTTTCTTGATCCTGGCGTTTGACTTTTTCATTCGGATAATCTCTGCGAGAAGGGTGGATTGTTCTCTGCGTGAAGTAAAGAGGTATCATCTCCTCCTAATGGAATTTTGTAGGTACCATCTCTGCCTGGTCTCACTGAAATCAAAGTATTAAATTCTACCTGGTATGTTCTTACTTGTCGCGTTCTCAATTTACTGTAGAAGACAGGTCTCTTCTCTGCGTTAGATAAATGCATAAGGAAAAAGATGTGCTGGGAAGGTCATCTATAGTCTTGTTGTTTTCGATATATTGTATAGGACAGGTTTCAAATTGGGTTGATGCGTGAAGAACTCTACCTGGGGATTAATTTTCGGTTTGATTCCTTTTTGATGGTCGTTCACTACAAATTGTGATGTATATAGGGGTATTATAATATCTGTGATGTAGTCGTATGTATTTTTGTTTGGTCCAGAGTTGAAATAGGTTGGATCCTTGTAATGAAGCGTGGATCCCTGCAACGTTTATTCTTATATATTTCTTTTAGAATTTCAGAGTACATTTTCGATCTAGCTATGATTACATTTATTTGATTTAGAGCTGGAAAAGTTCAAAGTACCCTTCCCGAGTATTCTGCTGTCTTGCATTTTTAGTTTCCGAAGTTCATTTGGGGTATTGATGCCAAAGGAACTGGGCGATCTTTCCACCCCGATCCATACCGTGCTATGACCATTTAGTGCTGCCATGGGGTTATATGGACTGGTCGAGCTACCCCTTAGGAGTTTAGTTATAATGTTGACGTGGATAAGTTGGGTGACCTCTCTTTCAGGAGTATCGGCCCCAAACACAGTACATTGATCTTTTCGCGTTGAACCAGTGCCGGTTATTTTATTGCTTGATTCGCATGGCGTCCTTGCCTGGTGTATATGCTATTGCTCTTGAACATCTTTCTTTGTATAGTTTCTTTTTAATTGAAGTTGATGCTTGGTCGCATTGCTGATCTAGATTATTCAGAGTAGGGTGACCTCTGTGTGAAAATCGTACTACATTCCCTGGATAGTTCGGTTGTATGATGATTAAGAGATCGCAGATTTCCTATCTATATTTAGAATAATAGATCACCTCTGTGTGAAAATCGTGTGACATCCCTCTCCAATGATGAAATAAATAAAAACATTATGTTAGATTTGTTTTAAATTTATCTTTATTTTTATGCAATAAGGAAGCGAGATGAGAAATCGGCTGACTTAAAGTCCTAGGAGGATTGTTGTAAACAAACAATTTTATTATTATTAATAAAAGAATGAGCAGGAACAGCCAAGTTAAAAGAGGAGATCATGCATGGAGAAGTGGGGGACAAGTTAGAGTTAGCCTCTGGGACATCAGAACAAGTGTCAAGAGTGAATTTAAAACACTAGACACACCCTGAAAATCAGGGATTTGGTTAGCTGCGAAAATTCCATGAGGAATTGGCTGCCAATGGAAAGACCTAGGCAGAATTATAAAAGGAGAGCATATGTGAGGAGGCAGGACGCTGCTGAGTATGCCGGAAGGATTTTCACTTGCTGTGTGAGCACTCTGTGTTAGGCAAGGAATTCGGGAAAACGAGACTGAGTTTGGGGCTAGTTGTCCACATTTTCTCCATGCATGTTCTGGCTCGGGGGTGATTGCGGACAGACTTGGTGTTTGTACCTAATCTACGGTTGGGAGGAACGTGGCTGTTCCTACTGCATTCGGTTTCCGGTTCCAGGTTTTGTTATCTCAGACCCGAAGAAATTCCTGTAATTATCTGCCTCCTTTTGTTAAAATATATAGAGTTTATGGTATTCTAAGTAGTTACTGTTATTGAAATAATGCTTGATCTGTAACATAGATTTTTATGTAGAATAATAAAATCTCAAGCAATTAGAGTGAATAAAGTAGTCGCAGAGGAAATGTTTTATCAGAGTTTACATTTTTTTTTAGTCTCAGGAAAGAATTGCAGGATTTCTGTTATTGATTATCAAACCGATCCTATTCGTGATTACCAATCAAATTATGTTTTACCCCATTTAATTCTAGAAAAACTCATTTGGTATTCTTTTTCTTTTGGAATCTCGGACTATTCTCCGACTTAGACCATATTCCTTGGCCGGCTTTATATTCTCCAGTACCAGTTATGGAATAGGTTATACTATCAATTTAGATGATACCAAACTATAGACAGATCCCATAAAGATTATTTCTATGTTTTGGACCGAATTGTGGATACGATTGGTCAAGCTTATAGTTCTGATCTATGCCATTGCCTGCACGGAATGGTTCAATATAGAAATTAATATATATTTATAATTCTTCCAGAATCGAATGCCATTTGTTTTTTTTTTGTTGTTATTCCTCACAGATTAAACCCTAGCTTTAGGGAATAAACACAGATCTAAATCCCTAACGCTCATTCACGGTAATTTCTGGAAGGGCATGTGATAAAATGGTATTCTAGGGTCGCCGACGTTACTATACTGGTAGTTAGGGTATCTAGACTTTAAATACAGCGATAGAAGAAGTTTAGCAGAAAACAAATTATATAACAGGATTATTAGCATTACTATATCATTATTTTTCAAATAGCGGTCCGGTTATGAACAGTTCCAAACAAATGCCCTTACATTGTACATAGAAATTAAAATCTCGACAGCATGGTTTAAGAAGAAACAATAAAAATATTTATATATATTGGAACCTTTATCATGTCATTTAACTAGTATATCGAAGACCTTTACGGACTATAACGTTCCAGTTAAATGTCGCTACAGTCATTTAGGAAATTAAAAATAACCTTTCCATGCTTTGATGGGAACATGTTTTTTTTTATCATTCCTGAATATAATATACAACAGACCACGACTGGGCTGGTAAGTCTTCTGGGATGAAGACGTCTGCTAAAAACCTAGCAGTTCTTTAAAAGCAAATCCCTTTAAAATTTTGCCCGCGACTGTTGTAAAACGGTTTGTGGTATCATGAACTTCCAGCACCACGATATCTTGTCAGACATTCATAGAGACAAACAAAACAAAAATCCAGCAGTTCTTTAAATACAGATCCCTTTAAAAATTTGCCCACGACTGTGGAAAACGGTTTAGGATATCATGAATTTTCCAGCCCCACGATATCTTGCCAGACATTCATCTACATATGGGCATCCAAATGGTTGCTTTTTAGAAAATAATACAGAAGGTTTTATTTAAAAAAAAACTTAAAGAAGTGGGAATGACAACCATTTCTGAGTTCCTATCTATTTAGGATTTTGAAACCCCAGAAGACCAAGATCGCTATCCCGGTACTAACCCTGAGGGTGTAGAACCACGAACTTTAAATCCCTTAATTCATATCATTACAACGATTGCTACAGACTCTTGATTTTTGATAGGGTATCCGGGGTAGAAACAGAAACCCCGTTTTTTAAAATATACTAACCATGACATTTCAACACCCTTGTTGTCGTTGCGGAGGACCTTCCAGGTTCTCCCTGTCATCATTGAAGGTAAGGAAGCGATACCACTTACCAAAGATAGAATCCTTCTGCAATCTACGCTGTTCCGAGCTGGAAATACCTACCACCATAAATAAAACAACAAAAATGGATTCTGTATTAGCAAAAGGATAATAGAGTACACTACCAGAAAACTGTTTTTAGAAAATGGTAAGTTACAGTATCGGAGGGTACCTCCGAGGCAACGCAGGGATGTAGCCGTGCCTTTAAAATAAGGAGTATCCCTTCTGAAGTAACCACGAATGCATTAAACGTTTCCTCCTCATTGCAGATGGAGAGGCGGGGATAACATGAGTTTGAAGTCTGATCAGATCGCCAGGGTTTGGAGGAACAATCCCGTGAACCCCATATTCGAATGCTAATGAGAAATTTTCCCCAGCAAGCTTCGGGTTTTACCGAGGAGTTACTCACCACAAATGCCGAGACAACCAACGCTGTCCCCTCAGGGCAGATGGCCCCATAACCTGCGAGCACATTAATGGTTATCACATGGCCGTCTGAAAACTGCAGGGAATGACCCCTGTACGTGTACCTGCGTATTAAATGTTAGAGTAAATTCCTCCATGTGGAATGGGTTACATTTTAGTATGTGACTTATCAAATTCTCCTAGCTGATAGCGTCCAAAATATAATTTCAAACTTCGTATAACAGTAATGTTGGGCAAAACATGTGATAACGTTCAATCATGACATTTCGAGATTGGATTAACAATTATGTTGGGTAATACATATGGCAGTATTCAAATTTTAAACATTCCAGGATTGTAATAATAATGGTTTTTCTTTCACTCTATGACATATTTAGTTTTGCGCATTGTTAATAGTTACCCCCTTAATAGTATGGAAATGTATCACTTCAAGGTGGACATTGGTATAAAGGATCCAAGTTATAACCATGTCAATACCCCCTTAATACAAACTTCTGGTCCTTGGTGGGATTTTAGATTATATGTATGTTCGACGCTAGTCGTAAACAAAACAATAAGACTGGATCTGTTAAAATATCCATACCTGGTTGCAACATCATGGAGAAAACTCTCGAAAAGCATCGGAAATCTGCACATGTGAAAGGAGGGAGGATTAGCCGCAGCTAAGTAAGTGGTATGGCCACATAGCAACCTTCTAGCTATTAGGAGAACAAGGAAAGAACGTCTGTAAATTTAATGTTA
This sequence comes from Larix kaempferi, assembly GCA_027924585.1. Taxonomy (NCBI): domain Eukaryota; kingdom Viridiplantae; phylum Streptophyta; class Pinopsida; order Pinales; family Pinaceae; genus Larix; species Larix kaempferi. The sequence goes on along the minus strand of BSBM01000096.1, from coordinate 28,021,618 downwards.
CGATGAAATGTAAAATTGTTATTTTTGTATGCTGTAAAGTGGGCTGAAAATGACAAGGTTCAATTTTTAAAGAAAAGAATTAAAAATAAAACATAAAAAAAAAAAAAAAAAAATTATATGGAGATTTCACATATGGTATCAGAGCTAGATTCAACCCTGTCGCCTTGGAAACACTTAGTTTTTGTTGCGCAGGAAATGAAATTTAATAATTATATTTTGGATTGTTGCATGCGTATATTCCAGTTTGAAATTTCAGATGACTTCGCACGAGGAATACGGAGAGGAGCCTGAAGGAAACGAACAGGTAAGAACAGCAGAACATTCGGAAGCAAGTCAGGTACTAGAAACTATGCGAAGCCTGATCGTGGAAATACAAAGTTTCAAAGCAGACAATGAGCAACTAAAGAAGGCCCAGGAAAAACAGCAGGAAATTAATGAGATTTTGCTGCAGAGCCTTCATGAAAGGAATAATGGCGAAAAACAGAAAGAAGATACTAAAGGGAAAGAGGAGACTGACGAGAACGCTGAGAAGAAGGGAGATTCCTCCAATGAGACCCAGAAATATGAACATCAAGACAAGACTATGGGAAAAAGGAAGGTTGACCATCTGGAGGGTGAATTCAAAAAGATAAAACCTACTAGCTTCGATGGAGAATCAAAAACTGGCGAAGAAGCAGAAGCCTGGCTGCTAGACATAAAGAAATACTTTCAGATCTATAACTATTCCAGTAATATGAAAGTCAGAATGGCTGTGTACAACCTAAAGGGGAAAGCCAGCATATGGTGGCAAGACCTGAAGATTTCCCAGGGACTGAAAGAAAAGAACCTCGAATGGTCAGAATTTAAGAAATATTTCAAGAAACAATACTTATCAGAAAGTTACTATGAAAGAAAAACCAAGGAATTTTACGAATTAAAGCTGGGCCAAATGACGATGGAAGATCTCATTAATAAATTCCTAGACTTACTGCGGTTCGTCCCATATATCAAGGAAGAAAAACTGAAGGTACAGCGGTTCTTAAGCTGCCTGCCACAGTCCTATAAAGATCGAATCGAGTTTGACAATCCCAGAACTTTAGAAGAAGCACTGAGAAAGGCCAGATTGTGTTATGAGCAATACAAACAAAGAAATGACACCACTCAAGCATGGAAGGACAGGAAACAGGAAAAGTTTAACCAGCGAAAGAAAGGTTACAAACCCCCGCCCTTCAGGAACATGCCCAAAAACTTCCAGGGAAACTCATTTCCCAGAAATGAACAGTTACAGCAGAAAACTTTCAAAGCCCCTAACACGGGAATAAAAGGAAGTATCGGTACTCCTAAGGAACCCCTGAAATGCTGGGAATGTGGTGAAGCTCATCTACGCAGGAATTGTCCCCGATACAATGAGACGAACAGGGTACTGCATAATTTACAGGAAGCATCCACGGTGGGAGACATTGGGAAAAGTTATCACCGAATCAATGCAGCCTTGGAGGACCGACAGGCAGATCATCAATCTGCAATTGTGGAAATCGAAGGTAAAATTTCTGACCATATTTGCTCCATTTTAATTGACCCGGGGGCAACCTTAAGCTACATCACTCCCAAGATGATGGAGCACTGCCAACTCACTAAGGTAAAGCATCCAAAACCTTGGTTAGTTCAGTTAGCTACAGGAGTAAAGAGGAAGGTTACTGAATACATATCTGATTGTGAACTTCAAATACAGGACCACAAAACAAGTATTAATCTAAATGTGTTGCCTTTAGGATCTTACGACATGATAATAGGTATGGACTGGCTTGAAAAAAATAAAGTAGTACTGAACTGCTTTAGCAAAAACTTTACCTACGTTGCGGAAGACCAAATTCTTAGAACAGTGATTGGAAAACAGAAACCTGTCTCTGTTAGGCAGATTTCTGCTATGCAGCTAAAGAAATGCATGAGAAAAGGATGCATGATTTACGCTGTAAGAGTATCCGATTTACTTCTCAACGAAAATCAGACTTCTATAGCAGAGCATCCTGTCTTAGGTGAATTCCTAGACGTATTTCCAGAGGAAATACCGGGGTTACCTCCTCAGCGAGAAATAGATTTCTCTATTGAACTTTTACCAGGATCTGCACCAGTGTCAAAAGTACCTTATAGAATGAGTATCCCAGAATTGACGGAATTAAAAATTCAGATTCAAGAGTTACTAGACAAAGGGTATATAAGACGTAGTGTTTCAGCTTGGGGTGCACCGGTCCTGTTTGTCAAGAAAAAAGATGGGACCCTAAGACTATGTATTGACTATAGACAACTGAATAAGGTAACTGTTAAAAATAAATACCCCTTACCACGTATTAATGATTTGTTCGACCAAGTAGGGGGAGCCAGAATCTTTTCCAGACTGGATCTTCGATCTGGGTACCATCAGATTCGTATTAAAAACGAAGACATAAGCAAAACCGCTTTCCGTACCCGATACGGACACTATGAATTTGTAGTAATTCCTTTTGGGTTAACCAACGCCCCTGCCACATTCATGTGTTTAATGAATGGTATTTTCAACAAATATCTAGATTAGTTTGTACTGATTTTTATTGATGATATCCTAATATACTCTAAGACGGAGGAAGAGCATGAACAACACATAAGAATTGTATTGCAAACCTTGAGGGATCACCAGTTATATGCAAAGTTGGAAAAATGTGAGTTCTTCAAAAAGGAAATCCAGTACTTAGGCCATATTATTTCGGCTGAAGGAATTTCAGTCGACCCACAAAAAATTAAAGCCATAGCGGATTGGCCAGTACCGAGAGATGTAGCGGATATTAGATCTTTCATGGGACTCACAGGTTACTACCGGAGGTTCATTGAGGGATTCTCGAAGATCGCCTATCCCATTACCTCACTACAGAAAAAGGGGATAAAGTTTGTATGGTCCTGTAAGTGTCAAGAAAGTTTTGAACGACTCAAAGAATTGCTGACCAAGGCACCTATTCTAAAGGTAGCAGACCCATGTAAAGAATACACAGTCTGTACAGATGCAAGTAAAGAGGGAGTAGGAGGAGTACTGTCCCAAGACGGACATGTAGTATGTTACGAATCACGAAAGTTAAAGGAGCATGAACGCAAATACGTGGTTCATGACTTGGAATTAATAGCAGTAGTACACGCACTAAAATGTGGCGTCACTACCTGCTGGGAAAGAAATTCTTGTTGTTAACCGATAACACTTGTGTCAAGAACCTATTTCACCAACCAGGACTCAATGCCAGACAGGCACGGTGCATGGCTTTCTTAAGTGAGTTCGACTTTGATGTAAAACACATAAAGGGTAAGGAAAATACAGTGGCAGATGCACTTAGTCGAAGGACCCACGAGGTGTATGAGATAATAATGAGTCAACCAGAAAGTAATCTCATGGACAAAGTAATAATGGCAAGCAAACAGGACGCAGAATACATAAGTCTGCAAAGTAAAATTCAGCAAAACGAGATAAACATGAACGAGACAGATTTCAAGATGGATCAGAGAGGCCTGATCTGGTTCAAGTATAGGCTGTACATGCCTAATGTGGCAGAATTTAAATTGTTTATTCTAAATGAGATGCACAAACCCCCTTTTGCAGGTCATCCCGGTTATCAAAAAATGATAACAGCCCTTAGAAAACAGTTCTTTTGGCCTAAATTAAAAACTGATCTTGCTGATTATTTATCTAAATGTTTGGAATGTCAACAGGTGAAGGGTGACCATAGACATCCTGCTGGTTTATTACAACCATTACCAATTCCTGAATGGAAATGGGAAGTGATTTCACTAGATTTTATCACAGGCTTGCCAAGAACCCAGCGGCAACATGACTCTATAATGGTGGTGGTTGACAAATTTAGCAAATCTGCACATTTCATTCCGGTAAAAACCACCTACAAGGCAGCAGATATTGCAGGAATTTTTCTAAAATAAATATTCAGATTACACGGAGTACCAAAGATGGTAATTTCAGATAGGGATGTAAAATTTACCTCCAAATTCTGGAAAACTTTATTTGCAGGTTTGGAAACAAGAATTAATTTCAGCACGAGTTATCATCCTGAAACGGATGGACAGACTGAACGTACAAATCAGATCATTGAAGATATGCTGAGAATGTACGTTATGGAGAGACCTACCAAATGGGAAGACTATTTACATCTGGTAGAGTTCGCCTACAACAACGGGTATCAGGCGTCATCAAGAATGAGTCCATTCGAAATCCTTTATGGAAGAAAATGCACTACCCCAATTAGCTGGGACAGCCCGGTCGATCGGTTATTGATAGGACCAGAATTGCTGAAAGTCATGGAACAAACAGTCCAAAAGGTACAGAAGAATTTAAAGGTGGCCCAGGACCGCCAAAAGAGCTATGCTGATCTAAAAAGACGGGATAAGGAATTTTCAGTTGGGGACCATGTATACTTGCAGGTTAAACCAAAGAAAAGTTCACTCCGGCTAGGGAATTGTACTAAACTGGCACCACGATTCTGCGGGCCTTTCCAAATACTGGAAAGAATTGGAACCGTAGCTTATAAACTGGCATTACCAGCACACTTAAAGATTCATAATATTTTTCACATTTCATTACTGAAGAAATATATTTATGACCCCACTCATATTATTGATTGGAATTTGATACAGGAGGCTCCAGAAGGCGAATTTCAAGTGGAACCTTTACGCATTTTGGACAGGAAAGAAACAGTACTTCGGAACCGAGCCATCGCTCAGGTAAAGGTGCAATGGAAGCACTTTAGTCCTGAGGAGGCAACCTGGGAATTGGAAAGCGATATACTGGAAAAGTACCCGAACCTATTCCCAGAACCCATGGAGGAAGACTAGAACACTGAGGACAGTGTTCACAATAAGGGGGCAAGGATGTGACATCCCTCTCCAATGATGAAATAAATAAAAACATTATGTTAGATTTGTTTTAAATTTATCTTTATTTTTATGCAATAAGGAAGCCAGATGAGAAATCGGCTGACTTAAAGTCCTAGGAGGATTGTTGTAAACAAACAATTTTATTATTATTAATAAAAGAATGAGCAGGAACAGCCAAGTTAAAAGAGGAGATCATGCATGGAGAAGTGGGGGACAAGTTAGAGTTAGCCTCTGGGACATCAGAACAAGTGTCAAGAGTGTATTTAAAACACTAGACACACCCTGAAAATCAGGGATTTGGTTAGCTGCGAAAATTCCATGAGGAATTGGCTGCCAATGGAAAGACCTAGGCAGAATTATAAAAGGAGGGCATATGTGAGGAGGCAGGATGCTGCTGAGTATGCCGGAAGGATTTTCACTTGCTGTGTGAGCACTCTGTGTTAGGCAAGGAATTCGGGAAAACGAGACTGAGTTTGGGGCTAGCTGTCCACATTTTCTCCATGCATGTTCTGGCTCGGGGGTGATTGCGGACAGACTTGGTGTTTGTACCTAATCTACGGTTGGGAGGAACGTGGCTGTTCCTACTGCATTCGGTTTCCGGTTCCAGGTTTTGTTATCTCAGACCCGAAGAAATTCCTGTAATTATCTGCCTCCTTTTGTTAAAATATATAGAGTTTATGGTATTCTAAGTAGTTACTGTTATTGAAATAATGCTTGATCTGTAACATAGATTTTTATGTAGAATAATAAAATCGCAAGCAATTAGAGTGAATAAAGTAGTCGCAGAGGAAATGTTTTATCAGAGTTTACATTTTTTTTTAGTCTCAGGAAAGAATTGCAGGATTTCTGTTATTGATTATCAAACCGATCCTATTCGTGATTACCAATCAAATTATGTTTTACCCCATTTAATTCTAGAAAAACTCATTTGGTATTCTTTTTCTTTTGGAATCTCGGACTATTCTCCGACTTAGACCATATTCCTTGGCCGGCTTTATATTCTCCAGTACCAGTTATGGAATAGGTTATACTATCAATTTAGATGATACCAAACTATAGACAGATCCCATAAAGATTATTTCTATGTTTTGGACCGAATTGTGGATACGATTGGTCAAGCTTATAGTTCTGATCTATGCCATTGCCTGCACGGAATGGTTCAATATAGAAATTAATATATATTTAATTTCTTCCAGAATCGAATGCCATTTGTTTTTTTTGTTGTTGTTATTCCTCACAGATTAAACCCTAGCTTTAGGGAATAAACACAGATCTAAATCCCTAACGCTCATTCACGGTAATTTCTGGAAGGGCATGTGATAAAATGGTATTCTAGGGTCGCCGACGTTACTATACTGGTAGTTAGGGTATCTAGACTTTAAATACAGCGATAGAAGAAGTTTAGCAGAAAACAAATTATATAACAGGATTATTAGCATTACTATATCATTATTTTTCAAATAGCGGTCCGGTTATGAACAGTTCCAAACAAATGCCCTTACATTGTACATAGAAATTAAAATCTCGACAGCATGGTTTAAGAAGAAACAATAAAAATATTTATATATATTGGAACCTTTATCATGTCATTTAACTAGTATATCGAAGACCTTTACGGACTATAACGTTCCAGTTAAATGTCGCTACAGTCATTTAGGAAATTAAAAATAACCTTTCCATGCTTTGATGGGAACATGTTTTTTTTTATCATTCCTGAATATAATATACAACAGACCACGACTGGGCTAGTAAGTCTTCTGGGATGAAGACGTCTGCTAAAAACCTAGCAGTTCTTTAAAAGCAAATCCCTTTAAAATTTTGCCCGCGACTGTTGTAAAACGGTTTGTGGTATCATGAACTTCCAGCACCACGATATCTTGTCAGACATTCATAGAGACAAACAAAACAAAAATCCAGCAGTTCTTTAAATACAAATCCCTTTAAAAATTTGCCCACGACTGTGGAAAACGGTTTAGGATATCATGAATTTTCCAGCCCCACGATATCTTGCCAGAGATTCATCTACATATGGGCATCCAAATGGTTGCTTTTTAGAAAATAATACAGAAGGTTTTATTTAAAAAAAAACTTAAAGAAGTGGGAATGACAACCATTTCTGAGTTCCTATCTATTTAGGATTTTGAAACCCCAGAAGACCAAGATCGCTATCCCGGTACTAACCCTGAGGGTGTAGAACCACGAACTTTAAATCCCTTAATTCATATCATTACAACGATTGCTACAGACTCTTGATTTTTGATAGGGTATCCGGGGTAGAAACAGAAACCCCGTTTTTTAAAATATACTAACCATGACATTTCAACACCCTTGTTGTCGTTGCGGAGGACCTTCCAGGTTCTCCCTGTCATCATTGAAGGTAAGGAAGCGATACCACTTACCAAAGATAGAATCCTTCTGCAATCTACGCTGTTCCGAGCTGGAAATACCTACCACCATAAATAAAACAACAAAAATGGATTCTGTATTAGCAAAAGGATAATAGAGTACACTACCAGAAAACTGTTTTTAGAAAATGGTAAGTTACAGTATCGGAGGGTACCTCCGAGGCAACGCAGGGATGTAGCCGTGCCTTTAAAATAAGGAGTATCCCTTCTGAAGTAACCACGAATGCATTAAACGTTTCCTCCTCATTGCAGATGGAGAGGCGGGGATAACATGAGTTTGAAGTCTGATCAGATCGCCAGGGTTTGGAGGAACAATCCCGTGAACCCCATATTCGAATGCTAATGAGAAATTTTCCCCAGCAAGCTTCGGGTTTTACCGAGGAGTTACTCACCACAAATGCCGAGACAACCAACGCTGTCCCCTCAGGGCAGATGGCCCCATAACCTGCGAGCACATTAATGGTTATCACATGGCCGTCTGAAAACTGCAGGGAATGACCCCTGTACGTGTACCTGCGTATTAAATGTTAGAGTAAATTCCTCCATGTGGAATGGGTTACATTTTAGTATGTGACTTATCAAATTCTCCTAGCTGATAGCGTCCAAAATATAATTTCAAACTTCGTATAACAGTAATGTTGGGCAAAACATGTGATAACGTTCAATCATGACATTTCGAGATTGGATTAACAATTATGTTGGGTAATACATATGGCAGTATTCAAATTTTAAACATTCCAGGATTGTAATAATAATGGTTTTTCTTTCACTCTATGACATATTTAGTTTTGCGCATTGTTAATAGTTACCCCCTTGATAGTATGGAAATGTATCACTTCAAGGTGGACATTGGTATAAAGGATCCAAGTTATAACCATGTCAATACCCCCTTAATACAAACTTCTGGTCGTTGGTGGGATTTTAGATTATATGTATGTGCGACGCTAGTCGTAAACAAAACAATAAGACTGGATCTGTTAAAATATCCATACCTGGTTGCAACATCATGGAGAAAACTCTCGAAAAGCATCGGAAATCTGCACATGTGAAAGGAGGCTGGATAGTTCGGTTGTATGATGATTAAGAGATCGCAGATTTCCTATCTATATTTAGAATAATAGATCCTAGCTCTCTCTTGAATCGTATTATTTATATCTGCAAATAATGTTTGAATGGGTTGGATTGTCACAATGGCGCTGCCATCGTAGGGTAAGATCCTATGTTATATATATATATATATTCTGTGTTATATATGTTATTCTAAACTCGCCTTATCTTATCAATCCCTGTACTGCTCTTTGGTATGGTATTAGATATATATAATTAATATGCTGCCACTTGTTAGCACAGATCGGTAGATGGTTAGATTATTATGCTGCCATCAATAAACTTAGACCTGTAGGATGGCTAAAGTATTATGCTGACCATTGTTGCTTAGATTTAGCAGATATGTAGGTTGGTTATATTCTTATGCTGCCATCAACAGCGTAGATCAGAAGGGAGATAGATCCCTGTACCTTGTATTAAGGATAGAATGAATGATAACAGTTAGTTGCATTTTCATCTTTATGAATAGATCCTTATGATTATGTGAAGTTATTAAGGAATGTCTTGAACATGCCCATTATGGGAAGAGGCTTGAGTAAGCGAAAAGTGAACAATGCGACCTCTGAGTTGGAGATTGTATCCCTATGTTGTTGAATAATAATAATACAAATTTGACTCGCCTTCGTGGACGTAGCCCAAAGTTTGGGTGAACCACCTTATATATGGTCTCCTATGTGTAGTCTTTGTGTATGATTTTGATGGTATCTTTCATTGAGTAACTATGGTGACTTTTGTTGTTTAATTGGTCTCTTCATTTATATTATATTAAAATATTAAGGATTTTATTGCTTATAAAATAGGTATATTGTTATACAATGTTTCATTAAGTACAAGGTAATTTCCTGATTTATCATGTGGGTTATGACAACTACATAGATGTGTTCAATATACGAATTCGTGGACATTTAAGTTACTATTCCAATGTAGGAATTTTTTAATGAGTATGTTTTAATGGTCAATTTAATGATGGAAGTATGTCGATTTATTTAATGGTTAATTTAATGATGGAAGTATGTCGATTTATTTAATGGTCAATTTAATGATGGAAGTATGTTAGTAATTTTTGTGAAGATCGTTAATGTTAGGAAAAGTTTTCAAAAATACACAAAATTACCAACCCCGAAATTTTGGTTTGTTACAGCATCGGTTAAAGTCTTTGTAGTATATTGCTAGGTTAATTGCGGTGTTAACCCTTGGCTTGTTCATGTCTGTAAAAACCCTGAGACCTGTATACAGTGTTGATGCGCTCACTTAGCGTTAGCCTTGTTGGTAATAACCTCTAGATCTATCATCATAGTTGTATTCTGTGCAAGGTGCGTACTGGATCGATCGTCTGGGTTATTGAGCATGGATATACTCTGTGAGTTGCATATTATTTATATGAAAGGCCTGTCGGGATTCGTAATATGCATAGTTTATATCTGTTCAGTTAAAATTGTTGTTTAGTTATTTAATTTGGAATCTCTATACCTTCTACTTGATACTATGGATTTGTATAAATCCAGTGAATCTCTGCATTTATTGTTACAGTGGATTCGATTTATGTATTTTTTCCTGTTACATAGAAGTCTTTAATCCTCCGTGATCTATGCTCCAGTAGTAAGTTCGTGCTCACTTAAATCTGATTGGGCATTTCTACTTTATGACAAAAGTAATTGCATCTATTTTTGGAGCTATGTGGTTGTTTAACAAATCTGTCACATTCATATTAGATTTCTTTTAGAAGGGATTCCAACAATATTGTTCCCTTAATGGACAGGGAAAGCTCTTCGTAACTACCATTTGGAAATGATGTCTTCCTTAAGTTTCGAACTACTACAGTTACTGGGGCAGATGTTCCAAGAAACAAAGGATATTATAGGTAATCGATCTGGAGAGAGGGGGAGGGATCTTTTGGGGAGACGGTGATCTCTGCCTTCGAAGGAGAACGTAATAGTGAAACGCTAGGGAAAAATGGACGACAATGGTAAAAAGGTAGTTTGGCGTTTGGAGCAATCTCAGCATCTGATGCTGGATTGATACCATACTCTGTTGGGAAATACGTTTGCAACCGGGAGTTTGTGCATATCCTCATCTCAGCGTTCGAATGGTCATGGTAATATTTCTCTTTTTTATCTTAATTTTCTATTGGAGGAAGGCATTGTATTTCTTGATCTATTGTATAGATCAATATCTAAGGTTAGAATGTATTGCCTGCTGCTATGTTCTATTCTTTTTTAAGAAAACTGTATTTTTATATTTGTTGGACGGAAAATCGTATTGTCATAACTTTTCTTATTTGAAAGCATTGGGTATTGCACCGAGGGTTAGGGTTCACAGGGTAAATCACTGTCTGATAGCATCTATGGATGCGGTTTCCTATGTTTAAATGCATTTTAGCTTTCTCTGCATCGGGTACTACACCCTCGACTTGATTTCTTGAGGAATAATGATGGCGATCCGTTCCTTTTGAACTATTACTTCTATATTCGGAATATAGATTATAGATGCCTCTGCCTTCGTATATGAAATTCTGCATTATGCTTTTAGGATGGATCCTTAGTTAAATCAAGTGCTTATACTGTGTTTTGATATCCATATTCCAGATCTGTAGATCTCTGTGGTCTCCAAATTTTTGCATGAATTTTGTTGACGTTTGGATGCTAGATTAAAGATCCTGCTTCTTATTTCAGGTCTCCGTGTGGGGCTTTTTTTTTTATATGTTATCTCTACCTTAGGGTTTTAAGATACATCCCCATTTATGCCAACGTGATCCCTTATGAACAGATGCACTTTATCCCTGTCATTGGTGAAGTTACACCAGCAATCTCTTATTTTCACTTAACAGAGCTATTTTTTTTTCTGCGAGAACGTCGATGTTAGCTTAGAGACCTGGAGGAGATCTCTGGTAGTTCCTGTCATTTTTTTCTGAGGCTCTATTGATTTTCTGTGCAGCGCATATGTACATGTACACTCCATTAGTTGCAGATAGTTAATCCCAGTTGTATCTCTGATATAGTTCATTGTTACCAAGTTTAGTATGGATCCTATTTAGGATCCCTAATGTTTACATACTGCCATTCATATTGGGGATAGAGATCGATCCGTGAAAAATGTTTTATTTTATGCTACCAACATATTGCTGTAGAATAGACAGAGTAAGAATCTCCGTGTTATCTCTTTTAATAAACATTGATAAAACAGAGTTGGATTTCCATTTATGATCCCTGTCATTTCTTTTGAGCATTTCTTGTACTCATGCTACCACGAAATCGTGGTGTGTTCTGCCTATTGGACATACAGCCCTGGATTCGAACAATCCCCGTCAAGTTTTTTTTCTTCTAGGTAAACTATACATACCCTATGCTAGATGTTATCTGTTTATCGATCTCCATACCATTCCTTCGATTTGGTATTTATATATATATAATTTTCTGGCATTGATAGTGTAGATCTGTAGGATGGTTAGGTTATTATGCTGTCATCAATAACGCAGATCTGTAGGTTGGTTAGGTTATTATGCTACCATTGATAGCGTAAGTCTGCATTGGCTTCGGGATCTCTGTACTTGCTGCAGGATCTATTGTTTTCTGTTTGCTCTATTGCTGAAAGAAAAATGTATTTCAAATACTTATGTTTAGAAGAGAAAAGAGAAGGATGACAACATACATCTGCATTGGCTTCAGGATCTCTGTATTGACGGCAGGATCCATTTATCTTGTATTCCTGTCTCGATTTAGTAATAGCACCCGTGGTAAGGCTTCTCACTTTGAATGTTAGAAGATGCTCTCCATGAGAGAGACTTCTAGGTAATGGAAGGTAAATAATGTAACCGCTGAGTTGTAGGATGTAATTATTAGTTGATGAATTAATATATTGCGACGGGTGTTGTGGACGTAGCCCATGTTTTGGGTGAACCACGTTTATATATGGTGTATGATGGTTGGTGTATTGTTGTCATGTGATTTATTGTTAAAATGTATTGAATGGTTATTATGTTGTCCATGTGGAGAAGATCTTGTAAGTGTATGGTCCCCTGAATCTATAGTTCCTAGTCTTTATCTTACAGTAAAAACTCTGGGATTCGATGCATTCTGCATGATGGAATTGCTTATATTCATATCGTGTGGTGTAAGGAATTAAATGGATCTGCATTTGTAATCTATGTGGCTTGTGTGATTTTATGGTTCTTTGTTTAAATTAGCTGCTTGTGTCTTTATTACTTTCAATGTATATTATATCAAAGTATTTCATGAAGAATTAAGCGAGGAGTTTAATAGCCAATAATTACTCATGATCATTTTATATATGTTTTCTATTAATGTTTAGTACATTTGTGTTCGCATCATTACTTAGTGTGGATGAAGTTGATAAGGAAAGTGAAATGCTAACCGTTTAACTAAATAGTACTAAAGCGATATGATAAGGAGCAGATGATCAATATGAAAAGAGTTCTCAAAGCTCCCCTTAAGATACCGAATCGACGCATGGGTATGTTATGTCATTATGTTTCCTTCTTTGATAATAACTAGTATCACGAAAATGTATTATAAATAATTGAGGTCTTTTATGTTATTACCGTGTGATTTGGTTAATGGCTAGAGGACCAAAAATTTTATTTTCTCAAAATAACACCAACATATTCATGGAGATGTTACATTGTATAGAGAATAATTGCAGCATCTATATATTTCTAGAATATAAATGCTTGAAAACAATGGATTTATAATATTGGAATGCATATTGTTACTATTTCAAAATAAACAGAATTGAATTGAAAAATATAGATCTGTGCAGGAATCAAAGTGTTTATCTTTTCATTCAAATGGCATTCTTCCTATCACTCATCTTTATTAATTTTACTTGTTTGTACTACAGTACTATATAGATAATAGTATGGGAAAAATACATAAAAGAATTTAGTCATTCATTTAAATTACTTAATCATTCTTAAAACATATCATCTTTGAGTCACAAAATTACATAGTCTCTTCTGTATAAATTTAATTAATAATTCTACTATGCAGAAAATCAGTTAACTATAAACAAGAAATCAGAACAGTAGAACATGGTTTACTGTAGGAGAAACAAACAACCCAAGGAACCTATTCCACCCAACCTATTCCTGAATATGGCCAAATTACTTGACTTAGGACCCCCAAGCCTATTCACTGAACCACTAGGAAGAAGAGTCTATAGAATCCTTAGTTCATCAACTTGCAGTAGAATATAGATTATCTAGTCATAAAGACTCAGGAGTCAAAGAGATCTGCACCGGCACCTCTAGTTTTCCTTCTCATAATAACTAGCAGACTCACAATGCACTCACACTTTAGCCTCCCTGTTCGAATCTCTCAGTGATCACCTCATACACTTTAGGAATATTTATGTAGAAAATATTGTGGGAGATGCCTGCTCAGATCGAATTTCCTTATCTAGGCTGCCTAGGCCTTTTAGTGGTTAACTGGTCATTAATGAGCTGATTGCTCTCTTCCACCCTCCTGGGGGATAATGCCACAAATTTATGGGTAGTTGTCCCATAACCAATAGCTAGTGGTGGAGTGCAAATGCTGTCATCTGTCCCATGCCTTCTAATAGATTACATTCCTCCTAGTGGGTTAGTGAACACTCATTTAACAGTTCCCTTAGGTGTTTGTCTCCTATTTTAATTTATTAAATAATAATAATCAGTAATTACAATCATCCTTGACCAAACTTGGTCATAATTACAAAACTTTGTAATTATAACTTAACATAAAGTATTTTGCAAATAAAATAAATATTCTCAAAATTTGGGTAGGTGACATACACCCCCCCTTAAGTCTCAACATCGTCCTCGATGTTGTTTAATCACTCTCTGAGTGTTCCTGAAATAGAGTTGTGTATGCTTCCCACATACTACTCTCCAACTCCCAGGTTGCCTCTTCTGGCCTAAGGTGCTTCCATTGCACCTTTACCTGCCCAATGGTGTGATTTCAAAGTAGAGTTTCCCTCCTTTCGAGGATACAGTCTGGTTCCACCTAAAAATTGTCGTCTTGTCCCACTTGTACATCATTCCAATTTACAACATGAGTAGCATCATGCACATACTTCTTTAAAAATGATATATGAAAAACATTATGTATATTTAAATTTGGTGGCAAAGCCAGTTGGTTTTCCACGGGTCCAATCCTTGACAAAATTTTGAAAGGACCACAAAACCTGGGTACCAACTTGGCATAGCTTCCCAATTTCAATGAACTCTTTTTCGGTCTTACCTTAAGAAACACATGTTCACCAACCTGGAACTCTTTATGAGTCCTTCTAATATCTGCTTGACTCTTTTTCCTATCTTGCGAAGATTTAAGATTTCTTTGTACCTGTTTCACAATTAGTTCTAATTCCTGCAACAATTCAGGTCCTAAAATAACTTTATTTACTGGGTCATTCCAAGAAACAGGTGTATCACATTTCCTACCATAAATAATTTCAAAAGGGATAAGCCTCGTTGATTCATGATAATGGTTATTATATGCAAATTCTGCTAAATGCAACTAGTCCTCCGACTTACCAAGCTAATCCTTAACATACATCCTAAGCATGTCTTCCAATACCTGATTCACTCTTTCTGTCTGTCCAACTGTTTGTGGATGAAATGTTGTGCTGAAGTTTAAGGTTGTACTCAACCCTTTAAACAAAGATCTCCAAAAGTTTCGAGTAAACTTAAAATCACGGTCTGAAACTATCACTTTCGGTATTCCATGTAATCGAAAAATCTGTTTCATGAAGATTTTTGCAATATCTAGAGCCTTATGAGTAGTCTTTACAGGTACAAAATGTGTTTCCTTGCTGAGTTTATCCACTACCACTATGATGGAGTCATTTTGTTTCTGATTTTTGGGTAGTCCGGTAATAAAATCTATGCTTATGATCTCCCATTTCCAGCTAGGTATAGGCAATGGCTGTAACAGTCCAGCCAGATGCTGATGTTCAACCTTCACTTTTTGACAGTCTAAACACTTAGTTATATATTCTGGTACTTCATCCTTCATACTGGACCAATAATACTCTTTCCGTAACATAGTGATGGTTTTCTAATAGCTTGGATGACCAAAATAATGACTTTTGTGTATATCATCTAAAATCAGAATTTTTACTTTTGGTATGTTGGGTACATACAATCTATTTTTGTACAACAACAGTCCATTTTCCTTTAAACTGTAATCTTCCATAGAATTTTCAGAATTGCTATCTACTCATTTTCTTGTAATTTTATGTATTCTTCATCCATTTCAATCCCTTCAAAGATCTGATTTTCTAAATTTGTTGAGTATGTACTGATGGCTGAACTAAAATTCAACTTTTCTTTACGACTTAATCCATCAACAACCTTGTTCTCTTTCCCTTTAATATTTTGAATTTCAAAATCATATTCACTTACAAAAGTTAGCCATCTAGCTTGTCTAGCGTTCAAATTTGTCTGATCTAATAAATACTTCAGCCCATGTTATCTGTTAGCAAGGTAAATTTTCTTCCAATAAGATGGTGATGCCACATTTTTAAAGCGTGGATTACTGCTAGTAACTCCAAATCATAAGTAGAGTAATTCTTCTCATGTATTTTCAGCTTTCTAGACTCATATGCAACAACATGTCCCTCTTGTGTTAGGAATCCACTAAGTCTATCATTGCATGCATTGGTGCATACTATAAAATCCTTATTAGGATTTGCAATCCTCATAATAGGTGTTGTAGTTAGTAATTCCTTTGACTTCTTAAAATTGTCTAAACATTTATGATCCCATACAAATTTCTTCCCCTTCTTCTGTAAGGAGGTTATGGGGTTTGCAATCCTTGAAAAAGCTTCTATGAATTTTCTATAATATCCAGTAATACCCATAAATGATCATACATCTGACACATCCTTAGGAACTGGCCAATCATTAATGGATTTTATCTTATCGAGGTCAACCGAGATTCCTTCCTTAGAAACTATGTGTCCTAAATATTTAATCTTATCCTTGTGAAAGTCACATTTACTAAACTTAACATATAACTGATGATCTCTAATAATTTGTAAAATAATACACAGATGTTCGTCATATTCTTCTTTACTTTTAGAATATACTAGAATGTCATCTATGAACACAATGGCGAACTTATGCAAGTATTTTTGTAGAATATTGTTCATTAGACACATAAATACCGCCGGGCCATTAATCAACCCAAATGGCATGAATACAAACTCATAATGTCCATATCGAGTTCTGAAGGCTATTTTAAAAATATCCTCATCCTTCACACAAACTTGATGATATCCTGACCGGAAATCAATTTTTGAAAATATCATTGCTCCACACACCTGATCAAATAGATCGTCTATACGGGGCAACGGATATCGATTCTTGATTGTCATCTTATTGAGTTGGTGATAATCTATACAAAGCCTTAGAGTTCCATCTTTCTTCTTAACAAATATAACAGGTGCTCCCCAAGGAGACACGCTGGGCCTTATATAGTTTTTATCAATCAGTTCCTTCAACTGTGATTTCCACTCATTTAATTCTAGTATATCCATCCTATATGGAGCTTTAGAATTCAGTACTGCTCCCAGTATTAACTCAATGGTAAAATCTAGGTCTCTCTTAGGGGGTAATTCTAGAATCTCTTCAGGAAAAACATCTTGGAAATATTTTAGGACAAGTATATCTTCTAGTTTCAGTTTGTCCTCTTTAGTAATCAACTCATCATTCACTACATTCTCTGCAAACATCTGGAATCCTTTTCTAACTGCTCTCTTTACATGCATAGCTAAAATCTGTCTAAGTGATGTCTTTCTTGGAATACCTTTTACTTCTACTGTTTCTCCTTCATCATTTAAACATGTAAAACTTTTTTCATAACAATTCAGAATGACATGATGGGCTTCTAACTAGTCCATTCCAATTAAGATATCATAGGATCCTAAAGGTAAAACATTCAACTTTGTTTGTGTCTTTAATTGATTCATAGATAAAACACAACTTTCAATAAAATCATATAATTTTCTTTTTGTTCTTGTTGCTAGTCTAACTAACTACGATTTATTGAATTTTTATGTTTTCAAATTAAAACGTTGATATATAACTCACGCTAGCACCTAGATCAATTAAAATAGTAACAGGGTGGTTTGTAGCATACCTTCAATCTCTACCATAGAGACTTGATGCTCAGCTTGCCTGTTGTCTAGTGCTGCATTAATTTTGGGCATCTCCCTTGCAAAGTCTCCCACAGTAGGTTCAGTCCGTACGGAATGAATATTGTTAGCTGTCTGGTTCCTCTTGGGGCATTATGAAGCATAATGAGTACCTTGACACTCAAAACATTTGATAGGTTCCTTTTGGTTATTAATTCTGGTAGCATTGAAAGTATTTCTAGGCATTGTAAAATTCTACTGCTGATTATTTCTAGAATGGTTTCCATGAAAATTTCGATTCGGAAAGTTTTTCTTTTGGAAACCAGAATTTTCACTAAACCTGAATTTTTCTTTTTCAGCTCAAAGTTGTTGGGTTTATGATTTTTTCAGTTAGATATCCCTTCTCTTTTCCGATTAGCATCATAACAGAAAGTTGCTTTCCTCATGGCCTCTTCTAAGGTCTTTGGATTGTCATACTCTATTCTATTCTTGATGTTGAAAGGTACACAACTCAGGTATCTTTGAATATTCGCTTTTTCTTCCACGAGGTATGGCACATACCTCAGCAAATTTAAAAATTTATTGTTCATCTCTTTCATGTTCATAGTTCCTAGCTTTAAATCATAGAATTCCTTCGATTTTTCTTCATAGTATTGTTCAGATAAGAACTTCTTCTTGAAGTATCTTTTAAAAGTGCTCCAATTCACATCCTTGGCTTTGATGCCCTTCACTCTTTTGATGTCCTACCACCAAATATTCACCTTCCCAATCAAGTTGTATATTGCCATCTTTCCCTTCAATGATTTGGAATAATCATAAATTTGGAAGTACTTCTTCATGTCGGACAACCATGCTTATGTTGTCTCTCCTTTATCAGTTTCACCATTGACAGTTGGGGGTTTGATTTTCTTGAACTCCGCATAAATCTGTTCATATTGTTTGTGACTTTTTCTTTTGGGATTGTAATCTCCTTCGCTTCTATCACTTGAATAATTACGCTTCTCTTTGCGTTTTTCATTGGCACCTTTTGATGATGTTGAAATGTTGTTCACATCATCAGTTTTAATTTTCTTACCCCTGTCTCGATCAGGCAATTCTTCAATTTTGGAGGTATTTTAAACCCCTATATCCTCTTCATCAGTTGGGCAATTTTTAAGTTCCTCTTGTGCTTTCAGAATTTTCTCATTGTCTTGTTTTACAGATTTGATTTCTGCTTTTAACTCTTAAAAAGCACGTAACAATTCTGATGAATTGTCATTTAATTCACCATGGACTTCTCCTTCATAATGATGTTCCATGCTATGACTGTTGGGTCAAAATCTGTCCTCCATATTTTCAGCCAATCCTTCCATACCTGTAGCTTAAAAACAATTTCTGTATAACACAAATAGTTTAAATTTTAATTAGTAAGATTTCTGCTGTAATAAAATTTCTTGTTGCGTGTTCTTTGGACTTTTTCAGGCCTAGAGTTCGAACATGAGCTATGATACCACATGTAACATCCCATAAAATACCAAAAATTAAAAAAAAATTAAAATAGCAATAATTATCGAATTTGTTAATGCAGATCATATAAAATAGTTAACTCTCTTAACTAGGATAATTAATAAGATGACACATTGAATGTCTCAAAATAAAAATATGATGTAGTTGTATTTGCTATTTCAGATTTAAATGGATGCTAATTTTTTAACGAAATATCTTTTATGATCATAACACAAGAATACAATCTTCAGATTTTCTTAAGTTCTAAATGTAATTAGATGCTCTACATAGGTTTGTATTATTATAATTTTCTTCGTAATGTGCTAACAGTTCGTTTTGTATGATGACGAAGGGGTCCTACGTGGTACCCTGAGGTTTACTTAGCTACATTTAGCTAAGGCATTTGAATCCTATTTCCATGTGCAAAATGCAGGTAAGAAATTATATGACAAACATGATTTAAGAGTACATGTGTCTTTCAATTCATCGTCAATGAAATATGAAAAATACTAAGTACTTCCTTGCAAAACAAATTACTAGAGTTATCGATATTGTGGTTGCAATTCTAGTTTACATGCTGGCTTACAAACTCTTCAGTGTTATTAAAATAACGTCGTCATTTTTGTTTTTACATTGCTACATTTATTATCTACAAAAAATCATCTTAATATGACTATTTTCATTAATATCAAAACGATGATACTTTTGTCCATTTGTCACATTTTTGAAATCTTGTGAATATAGTGCTTATGCTTATTGCAAATAGAACTATCATTATTTTGTGGATTAATAGAATCTTAAACTTATACCTATAGTCTCACTTATATCAATTAATTACAACGCATTGTTAATGTATGAAATATATTGTGAATATAGTGCTTATGCTATGAACTAGCATTATAATGTGAATCCACACAAATTTAACTATACCTAATGACTATACATAAACTATAGAAATGAAATTTATATAATCTATAGTAACTTTACAATTCACGCACATACATTTTCATATATTACTATTGTCACGATGCCTAAAATAAACCTTCGAAACTATATAAAATGTGAACTGTGAAACTAACAATGCGATGATTAAGATTTTGACAGTTTATTAAAGCTCGATACTTGGCATGCTTTAAAACTGGCGATTACAAGTCCTAGCATTTACCTTTCTCAACTATTAAGTGAAGTGGAAATCTTGGTTGGATGGTATTCACGTGATTGAATTTACAATCAGCACCATAATTTGTTGAGCTGTGCCATGCACTAGCCCTCGGTCTGCTGATTTGGCAACTTGATAGATGCAACAATTAATGTGTATTCATTGCAATGATTGCTCGAATATCAATGTGCCTGAATAGTAGCTAAACTACCATTGATCTTTACAATATCTAGGGCTCAGAAAGGAACCCTAGTCTTGTGTTGGTAAGTAATGAGAATTGGTTTTCCTATCTTCATTTTGCGTTTAGTGGTAAGGTATAAGGGCCAACAGTGTTGCTGCAATGTAGGGTTTTGAGTTTGCTGTGAGGAGGAATCCTTCCTCAGTTTCAAACCTTAGAGCTGTAAGATAGAGTTTATATGTTACAGGATTATTCTCTTGTGCAATGGATCCATGATACAACCATTGTAGTTGTGGGTGGTTCTTCTGCCAGTTTGTTGGATGTAATTTGTACTGGGGTTCGATTCTCCAATTTATGAAATGGTCTTCTAAGTTTGAACTCGTGTTTGCTGCAAATTCCAATAGGCTTCGTTAGTTTGTTGGTGTGGAGTGTAAGTCCAGGATCTTCGACGCTTAGGTAGGTTTTCGTTGATAGTGGTAATAATACTGTACTTTAAGTTATTCCTGCATTTTTCTTGTTTTAACCCTTTTTAAACTGTCACTGGCAGGTGATACTACATTGGAGGATTTCTATGATCAAGACTTTGAATGGGGATGTTGCAACTACTTCCTGGAAAGCCTCGGTGGTTCTTGAAACCTCGTAGGTGCCTTTGTCATGGTTTAGTTGGTGAATGCAGTGTGACAAGAGTTGAAAATATACGACCCTGTTCGGAGTAATGGCTGAGTTTAATTTGATACCATACTGAAAGAGGATAAACCCTCAGTTTCAAGTTGATATTCGGATCTGTAATGAATGTTGCGTCATATTGAACTTGTTTTTGTGCTTTTGGTTGTTGAGGGAGAGACCCTGTGTAGCTTTGGAACCTTGGAAGGTCCCCAATGTAAACTCTGTCGAATTTTTGATATACTGTTGAATACAAAACTTATAGAGCCGAGGGTTCATTCGCTTCTGTAGAACAATGGCTCGTTTGTACTGAATGTTATAGCTTTGTTTAAACAAAGGTTGAGAATTCATTTGCATATCTATTGATTTGGTAACGATCGTTGGCTCTGTTCGAGAGTAGTTAGTGTCTTGTCTGCTGGTAGATAGACCTGTACTTTGTATCATTTTTGGAACTGATGTTGCAAAATTTGGTCTTTCGTATGTTTTGAAATGGCTAATGCCACAAGGTTCGATCTCGTTTCAGTGAATGAAACCCTACCCTGTAGGTTTTCTTGGTAACCTTGCTTGTACTAAGAAATTGAACCCGAGAACTGGGCCTTAACTTGGGCATGTAATGGTTTCGACATTGTGTATGTTTCTTGTTAGGGTTGTAACCTATTTGTTAGACATCGATACTAAAATCATGTTTTCTACTAAGTGATAATAAGTGTCTTGTTGGTAATATCGACATTAATAAAAGATAGTAAGGTTATATAAAATGTTCGTTAGGGTTTGCATACCATGGCTTCTATAACCTAAGAAATATTTATCTGTTGTTGCCATGAATGGCTTGTTAAAAAGTTTATTGAACTGTGTACTAAATAAATGTTTAAAATGTAGAGTATGAAAAATCCTAGGGTTTGATTCTATAGTGAGAGTATTTATATTTAATGATTGAAATTAAATCCAAACTATGATAAATAGTGATGAAAAATAATAATTGTTTGCTTATCATTGGTAAGTAACACTCTGTATAGAGAATAGTTGCAGCTGCTATATATTTCTAGAATATAAATGCTTGAAAATAGTGGATTTATAATATTGGAATTCATATTGTTACTATTTGAAAATAACTAGTATTGAATTGGAAAATATAGATCTGTGAAGAAATCAAAGTGTTTTTCTTTTATTATGAAATAGAGGAATACTATACATCTGTTTATACTATGTTTTACTATTTCCTGCGTTTTAAACTTATGATTGAAATGATAGAATCTAACAAGAATTACTACTGTGTTTATCTTTTCATTCAAATGGAATTCTTCCTATCACTCATCCATATTACTTTTACTTTTATGTACTAGAGTACTATACAAATAACAGTATATGAAAAATACAGAAAAGAATTTAATCATTCATTTAAATTACTTAATCATTCTTAAAACATATCATCTTTGAGTCACAAAATAACATAGTCTCTTCTCTATAACTATAATTAATAAGTCTACTATGCAGAAAATCATTTAACTGTAAACAAGAAATCAGAACAGTAGAGCCTGGTTGACTGTAGGAGAAACAAACAGCCCAAGGAACCTGTTCCACCCAACCTATTCCTGAAGACAGCCAAATTACTTGCCTTAGGATCCCCGACCCTGTTCACTGAACCACTAGGAAGAAGAGTATGTAGAATCCTTTGTTCATCAACTTGTAGTAGAATATAAATTACCTAATCATAAAGACTCAGCATTCAAAGAGACCTGCAACAACACCTCTGGTTTTCCTTCTCATAATAACTAGTAGACTCACAATGCACTCCCACTTTAGCCTCCCTATTCCAATCTCTCAGTGATCACCTGATACACTTGAGGAATATTTCTGCAGAAAATATTGTGGGATCTTCCTCCTCAATTCGAATTGCCTTATCTAGGATGCTTAGTGCTTTTAGTGGTTAACTGATCATTAATGAGCTGACTGCTCTTCCACCCACCTGGGGGATAATGCCACAAATTTATGGGTAGTTGTCCCATAACCAACAACTAGTGGTGGAGTGCAAATGCTACCATCTGTCTCATGCCTTCTAACAGCTTCCATTCCTCCTAGTGGGTCAGTGATCACTCATTTAATAGTTCCCTTGGGTGTTTGTCTCCTATTTTAATTTATTAAATAATAATAATCAGTAATTACAATCATCCTTGACCAAACTTGGTCATAATTACAAACCTTTGTAATTATAATTTAACATAAAGTATTTTTCAAATAAAATAAATATTCTCAAAATTTGGGTAGGTGACATGGGTACGTCGATTAGAAGGAATACCCTTCATGTCTGTGTACTCCAAAGCGAAAGCTCCCTTGTGTTTTTTTAGCAAAGTGATCAGTTGTTCCAGCTCATTGGGTGCAAGGTTCAGATTGATGTTCAATGTTTTTCCTGGCTCAATTTCTACTCGGACACTTTTTGAATTTTTAAGTACTGGAATTATATTTGCATCACTGACTAGAGTTTTTTCCGTAATATTTTCTTGTTCTGTCTCATCTAATGTACTGTCCAGGATCTGGTAAACATGTTTATTAACGAACATGGGCTCACTGATGAAACTGTTATTGGTATCATCCTTTATTTCATCTTTAAAAGTTAAGGCTCTCCCTATCGTTAATAATGGTTGAATGCCTTCCTCCTCCTCCAAATCCACCCAAACTGAAGTTTCAGCTTCTGTGCTTGGTCGGGATGGAGGGTATAGAGTCAGGATTTTGATTTCAGTCTCGTCTGAGATAGTCATGGATCCTAACCGACAGCTGATACACTTCTCCGTTGTGGCTAACAATTCTCTCCCCAAGATCAGCGGGTGTCCCCCCAACTGAGACTTCGACTGTAACACCAATAAGTCCACAGGGTATTCCCACGAGTCAACAGAGATTACTAGGTCATCCAGGATTCCCTTAGGGTTGATTGTTGATCTATCAGCAAGTTCTAAAATGGTAGGGGTTGGTCGGATATTAGTGAGTCCAATTTTATTCACAGTTTTTATGGTCATGACATTGATAGCCGCGCCTAATTCTACCAATACGTTGGGGATTTGTGTGTTTCCTATGTGAACTGTAATAGTAGGATTTCTAGGGTCATCATATTTTGCCACAGGAGTCTTCCCCATTATTAATTTGGAAATATTTACCAATACATGGACAGTGGGATGATGCCTAGTCTTCCTTCCTGGTTTCTTGACACATAGATCCCTAACAGTCTTGGCATAAATGGGCATGTTATGGAGGGCTTGTAAGAGTGGGATTTTGACATACAAATTCTTCAATTCTCCTAAGATATTAAATCGAGGTTGTTCCACTTTTTTCTGCAGAGCCAATTGTTCAGGATATGGTGGTTCTCTTATCAATTGTGTAGGTTGTGCTTCATCGTGTGTTACTTCATTAGTTTCAGCTATTGTTTTGCTAGGAATGTCAGCATCCTCAATGATGTGGATTGTTGAGTTAACCATATTCTCAAAGTGTTGATTCACTCCAGTTTTCGTCGCTGGGGATGAGACATCCTCAGTGATGATGGGTTCCACTACCCTCTCTGATTGTAATTGTATGTCATTGTAGGGAATTTGGGAGATGGAATACGTAGGCATGTTGGCAGTCTGAAATTGATGAACTAATTTATTATTCGGGTTTGGATTAGGTTGTGTAGGTAGTTGTGGTCGAAGTGGTGCATTCATAGGTGCAGCGTTGTTCTGGAATTGGAGCTGTGGTTGCTGATATGGTTGGTGAGGATACTGCTGAGGAGGGTACTATTGATATTGATTCTGGTGATGAGGAAAGTTATTTCCTTGGTAAGAATTTATCCAGTTGGAATTCCAGGGAGCTTGATGGTTCATTTGTTGTGACCATGGTGTCCAAAAGTTAGGATTTTGCATTGGGTTCTGATATGGATGCCATTGATTATTATAATAATGTGAAGGGAATTGTGTATTAATATTATCCATATTATTCATTCCATTCATATTATTCAATAAAAAAGATGGATCTAGATTCATACCTTGATTGCGAGGATGCCAAGGTTTCTTTTGTGCAATAAAGTAACCCTATTCCAAATTTGAAGTGGATTCCTATAGGAGTGCTTTGACTTTGGTTAATGAAGGACATTCCTTGGTATCATGCTCCAATTCACATATCCTACATATAGCTGCCTTGTCCAATGGGCATTCTTTCAGTGGGTGCTTTTTTTTACATTTAGGACAGAATACACCAAGTGTAATATTTTCTACTGCTTGCCTCTGTTTTGCCTTCAAAACATCTAACTCTGAGGAAATGGAGCTCATCATATCGGTTTTAAAATTCTCCAGTAAGTTTCTTATTTCTGGTCGAGTGGCGCCTCTACTAGTTGACTTCTGTGTCCTAGAGAAGACATCTTGATCTCGATCCTTGTCCCATTTGTTGGTTCTAGAGGATCCCCTTGAATACCATTGACATAATTCAATGATCTTCTTGAAAGGTTCCTGTGAGATATCCCCTTTCCCCAAAAAAATCAACATATCAAGGCAATCTTCTCTAATTCCACGTAGCAAGATAATATTGAGTAAATCTTTTCCAATCGCAGTGTGTCCATAGCTTTGTAAGTTATACAACAATATTTTCAAAAAATCTTCCAAGCTCTCCTCTTCTTTCTGAACCATTTTAAACAACTCCTCCTTTCTATCTTTGGTTCTACAATGTTCTTGATATTTAGAAAGAAATGTTTGTTTCATTTGATCCCAAGTAGCAATAGTATCACGACCTAGACTCATGAACTAGCGCAAAGCATTTCCTTTCAAGGTGGCTAGGAATAGTTTTAGATTCTGAGCACTGGCGGTATAGTCGTAACTACGGTAGAGGATGTCAAACTCAAAAACAAATTGATTAGGATCTTCAAAAGACTTATGATGGAAATTCGAGAGAACTGATGGTGAGATATTTTTCATAGGAGTTGCTCGAAGTGTCTGGAGGATAGGGAATTCAAGTGTGACCACAATGTCACTAGGATGATTATCTTCCACTTCCTCTTCACAGTTCTCTTGGCGTTCATTCTCTCCTTCATGTTCTCTATTAGCCATGTTGTTCCAAAATTCAATGGATTTCTGGATTCGCTCCTCCTCTATTTTTGCTTCTTCTGCTTCCCTCCTTTCTTCTTCTCTCCTTCTCTCTTCCTCTGTTTCTCGACGAGTCTCCAACCACACTTCTTTAGTAACTATGGTCCCGTTAATATGATAAATCTCCTCTCTATCTGGTGCACCCACAATGCTTCCCTTGTCTTCAGGAGGTTTCTTCTCTGCAATGGGAGTAGATGGTATCGTTGCATTCTCCACAGTTGATGTTGAATTCTCAACATTGGGAGGAACCAAATTTCCTCTTCCTGTAGATGTTCGCGGTGGTCTGGTGGAAGAATCAGCTCTAGCAATTATATCATCGATAAATTTTTATCTCCTCAGACCTGTATTACGACCATGACCTCTTCCACCTGCAATGTTAGTATTCAAAGGGGGTTCCGGATTTTTTTTTCTTGTATTCAGGCATGCTGTGAATAATCAAACCAAAATGAAATCAATAAACCAACTACTAACTATGTCTATCAATTACCATCCCCGACGATGGCGCCAAAATGTTCGTCACCCTATATGCAAATTAATTACAAACTAACACACCGGATGCTCAATATAAATTGTCAACAAGGAGAAGTATTTTATTTCAATGGAAATAAGCATAATCTATGCATAAACATTTCAAGTAGTTGATTAAGTAATTGGAGATAAATAATCGTACCTATCTGCTTAGCCAAACTCACCTCATAACTAAAACTAATCTACTTATCTTATTCTAGGAATTCAAAGTACAATTACCTTCCTACAGAAATCAACCCACCAATTACTGATCTAAGAATAAAGATGAACTAGATTACTTTTGCAAGAAGATAAATCCTATAATTATCAAACTACATTATTCAATATCTACCAAACTGATTCATCAAGTAGCTACTGTAACTCAATCACAATATGTCTAATCTAATGGATTCAGGAAAGATACAACAACAACCAAAACTACAAATAAGCTTGAACTCTAATTTGATTAATATTGGAAATCCTAGAAAGCATAAATGACTGAAAGGAATTAAAGCTGAAATTGGCTGTAACAACTAAATCTAACACACCATGCATCAAATACACTAACCTACACAGTCGACTATCACACCACACAGTTGAAGCTATTCAGGATGCAATCATAAACTACCAGAAAAGAATGCAAGTGTTAATCTACTGTTGTAGCTTGCAGTAACGCATCCAATGTAATTCTACACCACACAAAATAAAGCAAATTAAAATACCTACTTAACTTTGGCAATCTTTTTGAGAAGGTGGGCCCTGGCCTTCTAACAGAGACACCGTGAACTACCACAAATTAAGACACAGAAGTATGAAGAACTCTGCTCTTTATATTGAAGATGGTTATCCATAGTCTTAGTTCTCTTTTACAGCCCGTACAAAATGATAATTAACCAACCCCAGACTTGAAAGCCTTCCCATATTTATACATGAAAAATATAATTCATGATCCACTAATTTCGCACAGAAATGAAGATATCTGATCTTCATGCTGCGGAGTTACAACTGAACTATTACAGCTGTATTGAATGAGGCCGTTGTACATGAAGGATGTTGTTACTCTGGTAGTCAATGGATCAATGGATTAACCAATTGGGAGGCATCTTGTCTGTTGCATCAATGCTATGTTTCAACAAAGTCCTATTACAACTCACGTAGAAAGGAGCGTTGTTCCTACTAATGTGAGGAACTTTAATCTGAAGAGTAATAGCTGGCACCACATGTGATTCTTTCCTAGGGCATTGCGGCTAATACACCTGTGCTTTGATTTTGACTTAATGAAATCAACACAAGTTAGCATAAATCAAAGGCTGGAATTCATAACCATAACAATCTTAGGCATTAAATAAATGAAGCAATAATGAATTATACCTTGTTAGGATTCTTGATTGATCTAGAAGAAAGGCATGTATATGTTTTATGGAAGTAGGGTGTAATAGGGAAAAATGATGTAATAAGTGTGGTAAAAAAGGGGCAATTCCAAGGCCCAACAACCACGACACTCAAAAAAATTCAAAATATTTTTTACCTTGTGTTTGCCCTTTTCCCATTTTTCATATGAAGAACATTTCAAAAATGTGACTTTGTTTTTACCTTTACCAACTCATGCAAATTATAATTTAATTTCTTTTGGATAAATTTTGACCATTTTGGTAATAAATTGAAATCAACTATATGCATGTTGTGGCATTTTCACTCTCTTAACAACAATGGTAGAAGCAATTTGAAAAACTAACTAGATTGGTCACAATTTGTTGAGACTATGTTGTGTTGGTCATGAGAAACTAATATCCAAATTTAACAATCAAATATTCTTTTGTTAAAAAATAATACAACTGGACATCCAACTAACAAGCATTTTCATTTTGTTTTATTTGTACTTAGTTGGAGTTCATATTTCTTTGATTTGCAATCCTTTGGCCATAGGACAACAGTTCCTAAGATGTCATTGAACTACATATCAAAGGGTACGTTCTTGTACTTTCCATTTTAGACATGTGTCTTAGCATGTTCTCAACGTAGTTCACAAAAAAGTGCTAGGCTATTTATTGTTGTCCATGTATACAATGTTTTTAGGATTCCCCTAATTAATTCCCCTTCTACAAGATATTTCCCTTGTTTCATTATTTTATGTTTTTTATTTTATTTTAAATTTCATCAATTGTTTGATGCGAAATACTGTTTCATGCTATCTGAAATTAAGAAAACATACTTTCATAAATAAGTATTCAACATTGATCCTTATAGTTATCGAAATCATAAATGAAATTCTACTCATCATATTTAATGTTGGGCTTGTCTCGTCATTCTACAATTGTCTGCTACCAAAGAGTCTTCATGTCTCTAAAGAACCACGCAGACCTGATTATGAATCATATTGAGAGAAAAAGGAACTAAGAAGTTCTTTGGTAGGTTATCTACTAATAAATGAATGATTTTATTTCATCCATGTTGCTACACTCACCCTTTAGTGGAAGTGTGTTGGATTGGGAATTGAAAAGTTCTACTATGGTGAAGGAAAGGTAAGGAAAATTGTTATGGTTATGTGTTACACTATGTAAAATATTTCTGACATAAGTGTGAAAATGCGAGACACCACCAAGAGACCATAGAAATGTAGACAAGGTGCAAAATCAAAGTTCTCGCCGCAAAGTAACACTTGGGAAATGCTTTGGAGTGTAGTAATCCTTGAGATCAATCTTGACATTAAATAGTGTGCTAGTTTTTCAGAATTTACTTCAGTCTGATCTAGGATCTTAACAGAGAGAACAAGATGTACAACATATCTACAGCATATCAATCATGGACAATAATGCAAGCACACAAGAGACATAGAGTTTACTTGGGAAAACCATAAAGGTGAAAAAACCCAATAACTTCCTCAGAGATAGATAGAGCAATGATACAACCCAAGCATAAGAGATAAACATCTCCTACCAGCAACTTCTCCTCCTCCACAAGAGTGCCACTCTCCAAAGAATGTGTAAGAGAATAGAATGATCAAATAGAGTGCCTCCCGCACTCTATTTACACTTGACTTGACTTGCCTAATAACCTTTACTAGGTCGGCCTCAACTTAACCACATAACACAATGTTGACTGGGCTGACATCCAATAGGGTGGTCGAATAACCCTTTGACCCACATGGCTGACCCAAAATAGGGTGGTCTAATAACTCTTCGACCCACATGACTTATACAGGGCCGACCCCAACAAGGTGGTCTAATAACCCACCAAGTATAAGTTACAACACTTACAATATAAATGAAGACACTTCCATATAAAGGAATAATAACATCTCTATAGGAATACAAACACTTCCATATAGAGGAATAATACCATCTCTATAGGAGTACAATATACATATATAAATACATTCTGAAGTTACATATACATCAACACTTCCTCTTAACTAGGAAGGTATTTCTCGACACAGGTCTTCTAGCACAAGTCTTCTTCTCTAGATCATCGTCATTGGATAATCGTCATCGATTCATCGTCATTGTC
The DNA here is from genome assembly GCA_027924585.1 of Larix kaempferi. Classification (NCBI taxonomy): domain Eukaryota; kingdom Viridiplantae; phylum Streptophyta; class Pinopsida; order Pinales; family Pinaceae; genus Larix; species Larix kaempferi. Next base: position 27,991,492 of record BSBM01000096.1, on the reverse strand, counting down.
ACTGCTGCTGCTATCTCAATCAATCTCTGAATCTAATCGTCATAGGAAGTTCTACAGAGCCAGTCCTTTTTCATACTGGGTGTAGGACTACCACCTATAGGTCTTCATCATCACTGGCGATACTATGGAATCCTCAGGACTTATTACATGCATCAGAAAACCTCGAAAGAGCATCCCAGGCTGTTATGGGTACACAACTCCGACCTACAGGATCTCTTAGGATCTTTTACATGTGACAGTCACAAAACCTTAAAAGGGTGTCTTGCCAAGCAAGAACCCTAAAGAGCATCTGAGGCCTTTTTCATCCTATCCAGATCTCCAAGTCTGATTACATGTGACTCCTACCACAAAACCTTAAAATGGTGTCTTTCCAAGCAAGAACCCCAAAGAGCATCTGAGGCCTTTTTCGTCCTATCCAAGTCTTTGGGTTTGATTACATGTGGTTATGGCAATGCCTCGAAAGAGCATCTGAGGCCTTTTTCAGCCTGTCCAGATCTCCCATGTCTACTTACATGCTCATCTACACAACCTGTCCACAACCACAGAGTATCAACCTGATACTCACCATACGTCATCCTAATGTACACATGATCATCCTGATCATACAATTCATCCTGATCATACAATGCATCCACCTGATACATATCTAGAGGAGTAACTAAAGCATCGTCCTGATGCTCATCACACAACGCTTACATCCATAGCCATGGGAAGGATCCTCCTCTCATCATGCTTGAAATGGCTCCTACAAATGTGTCCATCACTTCTTCCTCGAAGTGTCATCAATCTGAATAACACCAAGCCTCTCTCTGAAGTACTCAAAATTCACTCTGGATAGTGGTTTCATCAACACATCTGCAACCTGCTCATTCGTCGCAACATACAGGAGCTTCACTGCTCCTCTCTACACCATATCCCTGATATAGTGATATTTGATCTCATTGTGCTTTGACCTGTCATGGAACACAGGGTTCTCAAACAGCTTAGCACAACTCTGCTTGTCACAAAAGATGCCAGTAACATCCAACGGGAGATCAAATAACTCAGACACTAGCTTCCTCAGCCATACTGTCTCACAACTAGCCGAACAAGCTTCAACATACTCTGCTTCGGCTGTACTCAGTGCTATCTAGGACTACTTCCTGCTAAACCAAGAGATCACACCTGATCCCATACTGAAGCAACACCCAGAAGTGCTCTTCCTATCTACAGCACTACCTGCCCAGTCCGAATCAACATAACCCTGCAGGATAAACTTTTGATTTGCATCATACTTGAGCCCATAATCAACCGTACCCTTCAGGTACCTCAGAAAATGCTTTACAGCAACTAGGTGAACACCTCTCGGATCCATTACAAACTGGCTCAATGTGTTCACCGCAAAGCAAATATTTGGTCTCGTGTTTTTCAAGTACATCAAGGACACAATCATTTGATGATACACAGTGACATCAACTGGATCAGATGAAGCATCACACAGAAGCTTCAGGTTCGATGCCATAGGTGTGGCCATGGCCTTGCAGTCCATCATCCCGAACCTCTTCAGGATCTCTATTGCATACTTCCCTTGTCACAGGAAGATCCCATCTATACTCTGCCACATCTCCATACCTAGAAAATAATGCATCATCCCCAAGTCCTTCATCTCAAACTCGGCTGGAAGCTTCCTCTTCGTATCGACAATCAAGCTATCATTCCCTGTTACAAATAGATCATCTGCATACAACAGTAGTATCACAGTATTTCCTTCCCCAACCTTGTAGTAAAGTTTGGAATCCGCTTTACTCTTGGTAAAGCCCAAACTGGATAGGAAACTGTCCATCCTAACATACCAAGTCCTAGGAGCTTTCTTTAAGCCATACAAGGCTTTCTTCAACCTACACACATATGACTTCTTGTCATGTGTCTTAAAACCAAGTGGCTGCTCCAGATACACTTCCTCCTCAACTACACCATTCAAGAAAATTGTCTTGACATCCATCTGGTATATCTTCTAGTTCATCACTGCAGCCAGAGAAAGTATTGATCTAATGGAAGTGTGCCTGGCTATAGGTGTAGAACTCTCTTCATATTCAATCCCTCCTTCTGCGAGAAGCCATGAGCTACAAACCTCGCTTTGTATTTCTCCATGCTACCATCTACAACATGCTTGATCTTATAGATCCATTTGGAAGTCACAGCAGACTTCCCTTCAGGTCTTCGAACTGCATCCCAAACATCATTCTTCATGATCGACTGGTACTCCTTGATCATGCCAATCTTCCCGAATCCTGAGAACTTCAATATATTCAATATCTTCAATAGATAACTTTGTTGTTGAAACAAATGTTGTAGTCCTTCTTTTGTAGGTGCTCGTATACGATCTTTCCTACAAAACAAGTTAAAGTGCATGATTAGAATCTTCTCATAGTTTTTTTTTCAGAACAGATTCTTACACATAAAGAAATATGTCATACAATCATGCAATTATTTTAGCCAATGCTTCAATACAACATTCATCCATATCTTGTAACTTTCTAGATGCCTTCCAATCTCTACCAGAACATTGTTAAGAGTTTGCACTACTCCCAACATGTCAGCAAAGAGGTTTCATTCTAGATAAGTAGCAATGGAATGTTGTACAGTGCCATAGGCCACTTACCCATCACATGCATATTAGTAGTATACTGTTCATCAATGCAACTATTATAATATGCATAATACACAACCTAATTCTAGGGACATCAGTATATACATCGTTGAACAACATTATTTAAACAAACAAATGTCTAAGAAATGACAATTCAAATACTTATCTTTGTTTGGTTGTTAGGTGGACTTCCTCTAAATCTTTGCAACTCCATTCTGATGTGAACTATGAGAAGTGGTCGACTCCCTCTGAATATCTGCATCCTTGCAGAAACTACTGGAGTGTGCTCCCTCTTGATCCTTGATTCCTGGATTACTTTTCCTTGAACTTATATCCATCCTCGGTCACTATGCATGCTTACAAGTATCATTATTGTGATATACTCGAGATATCATACATAATCATACATTTATTACTATATTCTCAATACTATCAAAACACAATAATATTAAGTGTAAGATCTCCACATAAATTTTTTTTTTTTTTTTTTTTTTTTTTATATTCTTTCTATTCTTTTCTTTTACTGTAAGTGCATGCTGATTGTCTTAAGCTGTTCAATATTTAGTTTTTATTGAAAGATTCGATTCTGACCTTGCTCATATTCTTACCCCTTCTCCTACTGGATCGAAGGTCTTATAGTGGACATGCCACTTACTTAGCTACGGCTAACTCTGTTTCAATATGGACATGCAGGTTCGCCTACACACTCGGATTATGGTACTTACGACGCAGGTAAAAAGAAAATCCTTTACGTCCTTACAGTTTAAAATTACAGTTTGGAGTTGAAATTTATTCATATAGTAGATCTATTATACATCACCATTATTGCGGTGTTGTAGTTAAGGGCAACCCCTTTGGATCAACATTATTTCAAAAACAAAGTTACTTTTATATTGATATGAGAACAAGTTACCAATGCCCTCTTTGATAAATTCAAAGGTGATTATTAACATAAGTACAAGGTTATCGAGGGCTCACCATAGAACAATGCTCGATTAGGATACCATGACAAACATTTAGATTTATTGCATAAAGGAGTTGAATGTTGAAAATTAGGACCGCCTGACTTGAATGATTGTATAAGACCCTATACTTAAATGGTCTTCAACATGAGGGTTTACAATTTAATTCGTGATGAAATAGTTTACAATACAATGTATGACATATTATTAATATACACCTACTCCTATGTTCGCACTGTGCAGGAGCCGTAATTGGCAATTATAAACACTGGTTACGAGGTGTACTACCGAGTTAACACAACGCAACGTTATAGGCTGGATAACTTTCCGGTACTGGGTATATATTCGAAAATCTCCAGCAATAACTCTGTCATGTGATCCTATTTATGAAGACAATACAAAAGTTGCCACATGTGCCAGGAAAGGACTGTCCGGTTATCTAGGAATACCTCAATTCTCCTCGAGTTATCTTGTGGCTCACAGGCTGGTAACCGAGTGGACATTCCAAGCCTTGCCCTCCAGGCATGGCGATATCCTTATCATTTTCTGCAGATTAACCCTTGCGGACTGATCGAGATAATCCATGTTAATACAGTCTACCAGAACACTTTCCTGAAGAACACTATTGAACCAGAGGTAAAATCGAAAACCACATATAGGATTTAATTCTTACAATTTCATTTTTTTTTTTTCTTTTAAAGAAAACATTCTGCTAACATATGCTAATGTTCTCTAGTATTGTTTCTGGTAGGTCCCTCAAGCCTGGAAGGTGCGGATTTTGAAGAGGAACCCATCTCCTGGCCTGGTAAGTGGCATTGCCCTTACACCTTTACGCAGGGATGGGGAAAAATCTGGGAATGAACCTCCCCTCGACAGCAAGGAAAAGCTAGTTTTAAGACCTGGTTAGTTTGTTTTGTAACACTTTACTGTGGCCTGGGTTATCACTGCCATGATTCAATGTAATAAGTCTTTTAAAACTAATTCCTGTCGAGACTCTCTTCTCCGAGGAATGTGCCTGAACTGGTTAATCTCTAATTTAAGATTCTGCTTCTAATTTATCATACTACGAGATTCCTGTATGATTAATGTTAATACTTAAATACGTGGGGTTCAGACTACATGGGATTCCATATCCAAAAAATTATGACGGCATGCTTTCAAGGAATCGAATATCGAGGCCCTAAAAAGCAACGTATTCCTCTACTGTGAACTCTTCAAATCTAAGGTAGTTGCTGTAATAAAAAAGTATAGAAAGATATTCGAATCATCTATTTAAATACCACAATCAAACAGATCTGGAACTTATAGTTTGGTAAAGAAAATTATGACGGCATGCTTTCAAGGAATCGAATATCGAGGCCCTAAAAAGCAACGTATTCCTCTACTGTGAACTCTTCAAATCTAAGGTAGTTGCTGTAATAAAAATGTATAGAAAGATATTCGAATCATCTATTTAAATACCACAATCAAACAGATCTGGAACTTTTAATCCTCAACGAAAAATTGGTACCTCGACCCTACCATTAAGATTACAGATCGATCTCCCGGCATAGCTTATACCCTAGGAATCTCATAGTTAGGATAATAATGAAACTAAAGTCCGTAAGTAGATCAATCTATTAGGTGAGCACGTTCTGACACGCCCAGCGTGGTTCGAGCTATCAAAAATCTATAAGAAACTGAAACCAAGGGAGGGTTCTGTAATTACAATTTTAAATAACACAAAACGATGACTCCTCTTTTGTCGAAGGTTGAGATAACTTTTAATGTAAAGATCGGGTCCATACTAAACTTCAAAAATTACAAATAGAACTGACTTGTTACAAATCATAGTCCAACTTAAAGGGCATCCTTGGAAGATGACCAACCCAGAAATATGTTCACACTCTGATTGCAACCATAAGCTTGATTTCACTTATATAGCTTAAATGTAATCCATCGTATGACTCAGATAAAAATTACAAGAATGCAGTTCTCACAGTAATATATATCTATTCTCCTACAGATTTAATTTATCAACAGCATTAAACGGATAGTTCTTTCATTATGCATAATATCCTTTCGACTAATCTGAGCAGAGTAATATAACAGAAAATAATTAAAATCTGTGAGTAGAAAACCTGAGAATGATAACCTGAATGAAATCGGAACAGCCACGTTCCACCCAACCGTAGATTAGGTCCAAACGCCTAGTTTGTCCGTAATCACCCCCGAGCCAGATGCATGCACGAAAAAGTGTGGACAGTTAACCCTGGAACTCAGTCACAATTTCCAGAAAACTCTTGCCTAGCACAGAGTGCTCACACAGCAAGTCTAATCCTCCCGGCATACTAAGCAGCGTCCTGCCTCACACATATGCCTCCTTTATAGTTTTGCCTAGGTCTTATCATTAGCAGCCAATTCCTCATGGAATTTTCGTAGCTAAGTAAATCCCTGATTTTCAGGGTGTGTCCCTTGTCTTTAATACACTTCTGACACCTGTTCTAGTTTCCCCAAGGTTAACTCTCACTTGTCCCCCACTTTTCCATGCATGATCTCCTCATTTAACTTGGCTGTTCCTATTCATTCTTTTATTATTAAAACAATAATTATAATTCAAGTTGTTTCTTACAACAGTCCTCCTAGGACTTATTCAGCAGATTTTTCATCCAGCAACTTACTGAAATGAATTTCATAATGATAACAAAACAAAACATAATAGTTTATTGTTATTTGGGGGCGTCACATCCTTGCCCCCTTATTATGAACACTGTCCTCAGTGTTCTAGTTCTCCTCCATTGGTTCTGGGAACAAATTCGGATATTTTTCTAGTATCTCACTTTCCAATTCCCAGGTCGCCTCCTCAGGGCTAAAGTGCTTCCATTGCACCTTTACCTGAGCGATGGCTCGGTTCCGAAGTACTGTTTCTTTCCTGTCCAGAATGCATAAAGGTTCCACTTGAAATTCGCCTTCTGGAGCCTCCTGAATCAAATTCCAATCAATAATATGAGTGGGGTCATGAATATACTTCTTCAATACTGAAATGTGAAAAACGTTATGAATTTTTAAATGTGCTGGTAAAGCCAACTTGTAAGCTACAGGTCCGATCCTCTCAAGTATTTGGAAAGGCCCACAGAATCGTGGTGCAAGTTTAGTGCAACTCCCTAGTCGGAGTGAGCTTTTCTTAGGTTTAACCCGCAAGTATACATGTTCTCCAACTGAGAATTCTTTATCCTGTCTTTTTAAGTCAGCATAACTTTTTTGGCGGTCTTGAGCCACCTTTAAATTTTTCTGCACCTTCTGGACTGTTTGTTCCATATCCCGCAGCAAATCCGGTCCTACTAATAAACGATCGACCGGGCTATCCCATCTAACTGGGGTAGTGCACTTCCTTCCATAAAGAATTTCGAATGGACTCATTTTTGATGATGCTTGATACCCGTTGTTGTAGGCGAATTCTACCAGGTGTAAATAGTCCTCCCATTTGGTGGGTTTTTCCATGACGTACATTCTTAGCATGTCTTCAATGATCTGATTGGTACGCTCAGTCTGTCCATCTGTTTCAGGGTGATAACTCGTGCTGAAATTGATTCTTGTTTCTAGACCTGCAAATAAAGATTTCCAGAAAGTGGAGGTAAACTTTACATCCCTATCTGAAATTACCATCTTTGGTACCCCGTGTAATCTGAATATTTCTTTTAAAAATATTCCTGCAATATCTGCTGCCTTGTAGGTGGTTTTTACTGGAACGAAATGTGCAGATTTGCTAAATTTGTCAACCACCACCATTATAGAGTCATTTTGTCGCTTTGATCTCGGCAAACCTGTGATAAAATCCAGTGAAATTACTTCCCACTTCCATTCAGGAATTGGCAATGGTTGTAATAGACCAGCAGGATGTCTATGGTCTGCCTTCACCTGTTGACATTCCAAGCATTTAGATAAATAATCAGCTAGATCAGTTTTTAGTTTCGGCCAAAAGAATTGTTTTCTGAGGGCTGTTGTCATTTTTTTATACCCGGGATGCCCTGCAAAAGGGGGTTTATGCATCTCATTTAGAATAAACAATTTAATTTCTGCAACATTAGGCATGTACAGCCTATCTTTGAACCAAATCAGACCTTTCTGATCCATTTTGAAATCTGTCCCGTTCCTGTTTATGTCATTTTGCTGAATTTTACCTTGCAGATTTATGTATTCTGCATCCTGTTTGCTCGCCACTATTATTTTATCCATGAGATTACTTTCTGGTTGGCTCATTATTATCTCATACACCTCGTGGGTCCTACGACTAAGTGCATCTGCTACTGTATTTTCCTTGCCTTTTATGTGTTTTACATCAAAGTCGAATTCACTTAAGAAGGCCATACACCTTGCTTGTCTGGCATTAAGCCCTGGCTGGTTGAAAAGGTTCTTGACACAAGTGTTATCTGTTAGTAACAGAAATTTCTTTCCCAGCAGGTAGTGACGCCACATTTTCAGTGCGTGTACTACTGCCGTTAATTCTAAGTCGTGAACTACGTAGTTGCGTTCATGCTCCTTGAGCTTCCGTGATTCATAGCACACAACATGTCCGTCCTGGGACAGTACTCCTCCTACTCCTTCCTTGCTAGCATCCGTACAGACCGTGTATCCTTTACCTGGGTCTGCTACTTTTAGCATAGGTGCCTTGGTGAGCAAATCCTTAAGTCGTTCAAAACTTTCTTGACACTTGCAGGACCAAACAAACTTAATCCCCTTTTTCTGTAAGGAAGTAATGGGATAGGCGATCTTTGAGAATCCCTCAATGAACCTCCGATAATAACCGGTGAGTCCCATGAAAGATCTAATATCAGCCACATCTTTCGGTACTGGCCAATCCGCTATGGCCTTTATTTTCTGTGGGTCTACTGAAATTCCTTCCGCCGAAATAATATGGCGTAGATACTGGATCTCCCTTTTAAAAAACTCACATTTCTCCAACTTTGCATACAATTTATGATCCCTTAAGGTTTGTAGTACGATTCTTATATGTTGTTCATGTTCTTCCTCTGTCTTGGAGTATATTAGAATATCATCAATAAAAATCAGCACGAATTGGTCTAAGTATTTGTTGAAGATACCGTTCATGAGGCACATAAATGTGGCAGGGGCGTTGGTTAGACCGAATGGGATTACTACAAATTCGTAGTGTCCGTATCGAGTTCGGAATGCAGTTTTACTGATGTCTTCATTTTTAATTCGAATCTGATGATACCCAGATCGAAGATCCAATTTGGAAAAGACTTTAGCTCCCCCTACTTGGTCGAATAAATCGTTAATTCTTGGTAAGGGGTATTTATTCTTAACAGTTACCTTATTCAGTTGCCTATAGTCGATACACAGTCTCAGAGTCCCATCCTTTTTCTTGACAAAAAGGACTGGTGCACCCCAAGGCGAGACACTAGGTCTTATATACCCTTTGTCTAGTAATTCTTGTATCTGAATTTTCAATTCCGTCAATTCTGGGATGCTCATTCTATAAGGTACTTTTGACACTGGTGCGGATCCTGGTAGAAGTTCAATGGAAAAATCTATTTCTCGCTGAGGGGGTAACCCCGGTATTTCTTCTGGAAATACGTCTAGGAATTCGCCTAAGACAGGATGTTCTGCTAGGGAAGTTTGATTTTCATTGAGGAGTAAATCAGATACTCTTACAGCGTAGATCTTGCATCCTTTTCTCGCGCACTTCTTTAACTGCATAGCAGAAATCTGCCTAACAGAGACAGGTTTTTGTTTTCCATTTACTGTTCTTAGAGTTTGGTCTTCCGCCATGTAGGTAAAGTTTTTGGTGAAGCAGTTCAGTACTACTTTATATCTTTCCAGCCAGTCCATACCTATTATCATGTCGTAAGATCCTAAAGGCAACACATTTAAGTTAACCTTTGTTTTGTGGTTCTGAATTTGGAGTTCACAATCAGATATATATTCAGTTACCTTCCTCTTTGCTCCTGTGGCTAACTGAACTAACCAGGGTTTCGGGTGCTTAACCTTGGTGAGTTGGCAGTGCTCCATCATTTTGGGAGTGATGTAGCTTAAAGTTGCCCCTGGGTCAATTAAAATGGTACAAGTATGGTCAGAAATTTTACCTTCAATTTCTACAATTGCAGATTGGTGATCTGCCTGTCGGTCTTCCAAAGCTGCATTAATTCGGTGATAATTCTTCCCAATGTCTCCCACCGTGGATGCTTCTTGTATGTTATGCAGTACTCTGTTTGTTTCATTGTATCGGGGACAATTCCTGCGTAAATGAGCTTCACCACATTCCCAACACTTGAGGGGTTCCTTAGGGGTACCGGCATTTCCTTTTAGTCCCATGCTAGGGGTTTTAAAAGCTTTATGTTGCATCTGTTCATTCTTAGGAAATGAATTTCCTTGGAAATTTCTGGGCATGTTCCTGAAGGGCGGGGGTTTGAACCCTTTCTTTCGCTGATTAAACTTTTCTTGTCTTTTGTCCTTCCATGCCTTAGTAGTATCGTTCCTTTGTTTGTACTGCTCAAAACATAGTCTGGCCTTTCTCAGTGCTTCCTCTAAAGTTCGTGGATTGTCAAACTCGATTCGATCTTTGTAGGACTGCGGCAGACAGCTTAAGAACCGCTGTACCTTCAATTTTTCTTCCTTGATGTATGGAACAAACCGTAACAAGTCTAAGAATTTATTGATAAGATCTTCCATTGTCATTTGGCCCAGCTTTAACTCATAGAATTCCTTGGTTTTTCTTTCGTAATAACTTTCTGATAAGTATTGTTTCTTGAAATATTTCTTGAATTCTGACCATTCAAGATTCTTTTCTTTCAGTCCCTGGGAGATCTTCAGGTCTTGCCACCATATGCTGGCTTTTCCTTTCAGATTATACACAGCCATTCTGACTTTCATATTGCTGGAGTAGTTGTAAATCTGAAAGTACTTCTTTATGTCCAGTAGCCAGGCTTCCGCTTCTTCGCCAGTTTTTGATTCCCCATCGAAGCTGGTAGGTTTTATCTTCTTGAATTCACCTTCCAGGTGGTCAACCTTCCTCTTTCCCATGGTCTTATCTTGATGCTCAGATTTCTGGGTCTCATTGGAAGAATCTTCTTTTCTTTCAGCGTTTTCGTCAGTCTCTTCTTTCCTCTTGGTATCCTCCTTCTGTTTTTCGCCATTGTTCCTTTCGTGAAGACTCTGCAGCAAGATTTCATTGATTTCTTGCTGTTTTTCCTGAGCTTTCTTTAGTTGCTCATTGTCTGCGTTGAAGCTCTGTATCTCCACGATCAAGCTCCTCATGGTTTCCAATACCTGACTTGCTTCAGAATGTTCTCCTGTTCTTTCCTGTTCATTTTCTCCAGGTTCTTCTCCGTGTTCCTCGTGCGAAGCCATCTGAAAAAAATAAAATTTGCTAATTCAGGTGTTGTGACTTGCTGTGTGAGCACTCTGTGCTAGGCAAGAGTTTTCTGGAAATTGTGACTGAGTTCCAGGGTTAACTGTCCACACTTTTTCGTGCATGCATCTGGCTCGGGGGTGATTACGGACAAACTAGGCGTTTGGACCTAATCTACGGTTGGGTGGAACGTGGCTGTTCCGATTTCATTCAGGTTATCATTCTCAGGTTTTCTACTCACAGATTTTAATTATTTTCTGTTATATTACTCTGCTCAGATTAGTCGAAAGGATATTATGCATAATGAAAGAACTATCCGTTTAATGCTGTTGATAAATTAAATCTGTAGGAGAATAGATATATATTACTGTGAGAACTGCATTCTTGTAATTTTTATCTGAGTCATACGATGGATTACATTTAAGCTATATAAGTGAAATCAAGCTTATGGTTGCAATCAGAGTGTGAACATATTTCTGGGTTGGTCATCTTCCAAGGATGCCCTTTAAGTTGGACTATGATTTGTAACAAGTCAGTTCTATTTGTAATTTTTGAAGTTTAGTATGGACCCGATCTGTACATTAAAAGTTATCTCAACCTTCGACAAAAGAGGAGTCATCGTTTTGTGTTATTTAAAATTGTAATTACAGAACCCTCCCTTGGTTTCAGTTTCTTATAGATTTTTGATAGCTCGAACCACGCTGGGCGTGTCAGAACGTGCTCACCTAATAGATTGATCTACTTACGGACTTTAGTTTCATTATTATCCTAACTATGAGATTCCTAGGGTATAAGCTATGCCGGGAGATCGATCTGTAATCTTAATGGTAGGGTCGAGGTACCAATTTTTCGTTGAGGATTAAAAGTTCCAGATCTGTTTGATTGTGGTATTTAAATAGATGATTCGAATATCTTTCTATACATTTTTATTACAGCAACTACCTTAGATTTGAAGAGTTCACAGTAGAGGAATACGTTGCTTTTTAGGGCCTCGATATTCGATTCCTTGAAAGCATGCCGTCATAATTTTCTTTACCAAACTATAAGTTCCAGATCTGTTTGATTGTGGTATTTAAATAGATGATTCGAATATCTTTCTATACTTTTTTATTACAGCAACTACCTTAGATTTGAAGAGTTCACAGTAGAGGAATACGTTGCTTTTTAGGGCCTCGATATTCGATTCCTTGAAAGCATGCCGTCATAATTTTTTGGATATGGAATCCCATGTAGTCTGAACCCCACGTATTCAAGTATTAACATTAATCATACAGGAATCTCGTAGTATGATAAATTAGAAGCAGGATCTTAAATTAGAGATTAACCAGTTCAGGCACATTCCTCGGAGAAGAGAGTCTCGGCAGGAATTAGTTTTAAAAGACTTATTACATTGAATCGTGGCAGTGATAACCCAGGCCACAGTAAAGTGTTACAAAACAAACTAACCAGGTCTTAAAACTAGCTTTTCCTTGCTGTCGAGGGGAGGTTCATTCCCAGATTTTTCCCCATCCCTGCGTAAAGGTGTAAGGGCAATGCCACTTACCAGGCCAGGAGATGGGTTCCTCTTCAAAATCCGCACCTTCCAGGCTTGAGGGACCTACCAGAAACAATACTAGAGAACATTAGCATATGTTAGCAGAATGTTTTCTTTAAAAGAAAAAAAAAAAATGAAATTGTAAGAATTAAATCCTATATGTGGTTTTCGATTTTACCTCTGGTTCAATAGTGTTCTTTAGGAAAGTGTTCTGGTAGACTGTATTAACATGGATTATCTCGATCAGTCCGCAAGGGTTAATCTGCAGAAAATGATAAGGATATCGCCATGCCTGGAGGGCAAGGCTTGGAATGTCCACTCGGTTACCAGCCTGTGAGCCACAAGATAACTCGAGGAGAATTGAGGTATTCCTAGATAACCGGACAGTCCTTTCCTGGCACATGTGGCAACTTTTGTATTGTCTTCATAAATAGGATCACATGACAGAGTTATTGCTGGAGATTTTCGAATATATACCCAGTACCGGAAATTTATCCAGCCTATAACGTTGCGTTGTGTTAACTCGGTAGTACACCTCGTAACCAGTGTTTATAATTGCCAATTACGGCTCCTGCACAGTGCGAACATAGGAGTAGGTGTATATTAATAATATGTCATACATTGTATTGTAAACTATTTCATCACGAATTAAATTGTAAACCCTCATGTTGAAGACCATTTAAGTATAGGGTCTTATACAATCATTCAAGTCAGGCGGTCCTAATTTTCAACATTCAACTCCTTTATGCAATAAATCTAAATGTTTGTCATGGTATCCTAATCGAGCATTGTTCTATGGTGAGCCCTCGATAACCTTGTACTTATGTTAATAATCACCTTTGAATTTATCAAAGAGGGCATTGGTAACTTGTTCTCATATCAATATAAAAGTAACTTTGTTTTTGAAATAATGTTGATCCAAAGGGGTTGCCCTTAACTACAACACCGCAATAATGGTGATGTATAATAGATCTACTATATGAATAAATTTCAACTCCAAACTGTAATTTTAAACTGTAAGGACGTAAAGGATTTTCTTTTTACCTGCGTCGTAAGTACCATAATCCGAGTGTGTAGGCGAACCTGCATGTCCATATTGAAACAGAGTTAGCCGTAGCTAAGTAAGTGGCATGTCCACTATAAGACCTTCGATCCAGTAGGAGAAGGGGTAAGAATATGAGCAAGGTCAGAATCGAATCTTTCAATAAAAACTAAATATTGAACAGCTTAAGACAATCAGCATGCACTTACAGTAAAAGAAAAGAATAGAAAGAATATAAAAAAAAAAAAAAAAATTATGTGGAGATCTTACATATGGTATCAGAGCTAGATTCAACCCTGTCGCCTTGGAAACATCAAAACTTTTGCTGCACAGAAAAATTTATGTGGAGATCTTACATTAAGCATGTATACTCATGATCATTTCAAACATAAATAATAAGCATTAGTATTCAAGGACTCTTATGGTTAGTCATATCATAAATTAAAGTAAGAAACATAATATGCCTAAACCCGTGATTACTCAAACCTATACTTTCATGACTCTTCTGGTTAGTCATATCATCAATTAAGCTAAGAAACATAATATGCATACACCCATGTTTATTCAAACCTATGAATAATCATTATCAACCATACAACAGTATAAGATCCTAACACAAGGTAGGATTCTAACTTGATATAGGAAAAACATACCTGGTTATCATATTTGCTAGTTATGTCTAGCAATGTCTTCTTGTTCTCTTCAATGACTTGTACTTGTAACCTGCATATCTCATAAGTTAACCATTATAGAACCAAGTTATACATACCTTGTAAATAGATCTTCTAAGTGATCCATGACAATGGATGAATCTTTGTCTTCATGTTACCACGATCATATGTTCATGAACTAGAACATGATTTGTCTTTCTTGGTGTACCTTTCATGTTAGCGGACAACATAAACCTCATACAACACCATAATTCATAAGTACAATCATAAGTGTCAACACCCTAATCAATGAATATCTTCTATCATGCATTCATAATTTTATTAAGGTGATACGACAAGTCTAAGTTTAATCAAGATTGTACTAACCGTAATAATATGAAGACAAACATACCAAAAACTTAATCATGAACAAATCTCGAAACATACCTGGATAAGTCATACCTGTCGAGATTGCTTGTAATCTTCTTATGTAAGGCCTTAGCCTCATCTCCCTCTGAAACATGAACTTCTTCACGTATGCAGGTGACCAATCGATTCTCTTCTAGGATTAACCCAATCCACTTTATTTGCAGTAACTCAATCTCGAGCTCGATTAGGGTTTGTCACAGAAACCCTAAAAATTCAAACTTTGAATTTCAAACTTCTGAAAGGATACAAAGATACACCTTGATGAGCTGATCAAGCCGGTATACTCATAATTTGAAAAATGCAAAGTTTCACCCCTCAAAATTGCCTTTGAAACTTCCGGATCTTCTCGACATGATCCCGAACTAGGGTTTGATAAAGCCCGTCCTTATGCCCAACCAAAAATTCGATCTTGTTCTCTAAAATTTGATTTTTCCGAGTAGCATCCAGCCGAGCATCCAGCCATGGTCTCTAACACAAAAATTCCAACATTCTCCGAAACCCTAAATTCCCGGAGCCATGAATGAAGGTGGTCAAAATTCAATTATGATTTGACAGAAATATGCACTTGATTGTTTCTAGTGTAACTCCGAAATTACAGATTCATAGGATCTTAAACTTCGACCTGTTGTAGCCTGACCTATCTTCTTTCCAACCCTATAGGTCTGACCTCAAATGGATTCTCTCGGAGAGAGTTATGCCAAGTGTCGCAATGTGACCTATTTATGGGATAAAACAGAAGAGTGAACTTGTACGGCATGCCATGTGTCACTGGTTCAGTTTCAGCCTCTAAAAAAGTTACCTGAGAAAGTACAGGCCGTGCACTACTTGTCACATTTTATGAAATTTCATTTGGGGCTTCCTAGCCCAAGTTATGACCTTTTTTCCTAGGTCACATGTTTATGACTCAGATCTGGAAGAGGCAGAAACCCTAGATTGTACAGATCATAAAACACAATGTATAGCGAATTTTATCCTTTGGACATAAGGTTCATGGGGATCTGATATTCGACCGATAAATGTTTCAGATCCGTAAACTTCACGAAAATAGATTTATAGTGAAAGTGCTACGATGACTCATTTTTGCCATAGCAAGCCCTAGCATCACAAGTGCAACAAGTGTCATACATCCCATACCATGTCTTCTTCCAGGCTAGGTCTGATACCATGTTAGTTTTTCAGAATTTACTTCGATCTAATCTAGGATATTAACTGAGAGAACAACATGTACAGCATATCAATCATAGAAAATAATGCAAGCACACAAGAGACACAGAGTTTACTTGGGGAAAACCATAAAGGTGAAAAACCCCAATAACTTCCTCAGAGATAGATAGAGCAATGATACAACCCAAGCATAAGAGATAGACATCTCCTAGCAGCAGCTTCTCCTCCTCAACAAGTGCACCACTCTCCAAAGAATGTGTAAGAGAATAGACTGATCAAATAGAGTGCCTCCCACACTCTATTTATACTTGACTTGACTTGCCTAATAACCTTTACTAGGTCGGCCTCAACTTAACCACATAACACAATGCTGACTAGGCCAACACCCAATAGGGTGGTCTAATAACCCTTTGACCCACATGGCCAACGCCCAATAGGGTGGTCTAATAACCCTTCGACCCACATGACTTACACAGGGCCGACCCCAACAAGGTGGTCTAATAACTGATCAAGTATAAGTTACGACACTTACAATATAAATGGCGACACTTTCGTATAAAGGAATAATAACATCTCTATAGGAATACAAATACTTCCGTATAGAGGAATAATACCATCTCTATAGGAGTACAATATACATATATGAAATACATTCCGAAGTTACATATACATCAACATAGTGGTACCATGGGTTCCTTTTATTTTTTCATGGCTTGGGGAATATTAATAATTTTAACACATTGCAGCAAAATCAAATTGCTTATCAACTTTATAAATCAATTCTTATGTTTGAATTTTGGTCGGCATTTTTATTTGGACTTATCTTGAATATAATTCATCCTATATGAAGTTTTTCCTACCATCATTGTACATCTATGGAACCTTATTTTCAACTTTCATATATTCTTTTCAATGGTTTCTTGATATATTCTATTCCTTTTAAAACCAAGTCTAAATATTTTCTTTCCATGGTTCCATAGTTGTTCAATGTATGCAAATAGTAACTATCCATGTGGACATAGAAGCCGATTTTGCGTGAACTTGAATTAAAAAATATGCTCCTATTGTTTTCTTGAATGTAACTCAAGTGATTATAACCATAGTATGCAATGTCGTCTATTAACGCTACATGTAAGAAGTTCTACATTGAAAGGTGAATAGGGCATCATGTTTATGGAAATCCGATTACATTATATATTTCTCGGCTTTCTTATATATATATGCTAAAGTTATGCAATCAAGAACTATGTTGTTATCGAAATATACAACAAATAATTAGATAAGTACTTATAAATACAATACATGTCAAAACAATATAATGAGCTAGATATCAAGTTTCTTTATTAATAAATGTAAACTTCTCTAATATATTACAGTAATAGAGGAACAATTTTGAGAGGATCAAAATGCATATTTTATATATGGCTTCCATAAATTGGAGGACTAAAATCTTATCTTTGATTTCAAGATGTCAATTTCTATAGAGGACTTAGAAACTATTAATCATTAACTATGATAATTGGAACACCGACCACTTTATTTCACTGGATTACTGAAATGCTAGCCAATCCATGAATGTAAGAGTTGATGTGGAATCCCCATTGGCGATCTTGTCATGATTTTTTAATGTAGTTAAAGGTCAACCACCACATTTTTTCTTTCGGAGCTCTCATTATGTCACTTCCATCATGAATCATTGATACATGGATAAGTTTATAGTTAGCTGGATTTTAATTGTTAAATATGATCAAACATCCAACGGAATCCCACTCAGCATGGTCCTTATATATCTTGTTGATCCAATAGTGAACAAGCTTTCACTATGACATCCTCCTAATGGGTGATCCAACTTTGTGACACATGCTACTTGTTCACCTTTCGAGAATTGGAGCGTAAGTGATATTTAAACTCTGACAACTCCCAAAAATCCACTCCTCCTCTTATGATATCATCTCGAGTTCCCTTGACTTTACTTGGGCATGTGACTAAGTTTGGACAAAATAGACTCGAAAGATCTTGTTGATCCAATAGTGAACAAGCTTTAACTATGCCATCCTCTTAATGGTTGATCCAATTTTGTGACACATGCTACTTGTTCACCTCTCCAAATTGGGACCAATAGTGATATTTAAACTATGAAAACTCCCAAAAATACCTTCATGCTCTTATTATATGGTCTCGATTTCCCTTGACTCTACTTGGGCATGTGACCATGTTCACAGAACATAGAATTGAAAGATTGATGCAACCTTTCTACTATGAATTCTTTGTGAGTTGCAACATTTAAATTAATTGAACGCACAATGTGCAACCATGCTAACACAACCCAAAGCAACTATAACTTATTGGTGACAAACCAACTAAATGCACAATTAAAGGAATTGAAACAAAAAAGGAATCTTTTGGGTGTGCAAGGATGCTCCTACATCAAATTCTTCTAGTAATTGAATGTGAGTATGATGCTCATAGGATGGATTTCAAGAATCCCACAACGATGTATCAATAAAATTTTCCAAACTCTCTCTTTCATATCCATGTTGCATATCAAAAATTCTGTTATTTCCAACAAACTAAGTAATCCTTGTATACTTATTTTCTTGACCATGTGGTAACTTGCTCCTCTAGGTTTGATGGCATATATAAGCTTGCATTTGAAGCAAATTTAGTTTCCAATTTTGATTTATGTATCTTCTCTAGATGTATTACAACAATGACCACATCATAGAGAACCTAGGTGCAAGATTGAATAATAACAAGTGAAAATAATTAATCGCATCACCCTCTTTCCCCTGGATGCACAAGTTTTGCTATTCCATCTATTTGAATCAAAATTTTATTATTTCTTCATTTTTGAAAGAGGTCCATTCCATCTTTGTTAGTGAAACATTTGTCCTAGAATCTAGGAATGAAGTGAACCACCCAAATTTTTTGCTATTTTGATGTTCTCTTCATGGCATTTCAATGACGAGGAGGAAGCTCGTCGTCACATCTATTTCACTATTCACTTTTTAGCTTCATATACTTTCCATTTGTTTTATTTTTCCTTTCGATATTCCTTTGCACTTCTGGGATAAGGTTACAGTTATTAAAAAAAACCTCTGAAGTTTTTTTAATAATAACCTAATAATAACCTACTGACATCTTTCAATGCTATCAGGAAGCGCAACATGGAACATTTAAGACCTTAAAGCTTTGCAAGATGCCCAACGGAATCCAACAGTGTTGTAAGATGATTTGAATGAAGGTCCATATGAATAAGATTCACCAGACCCGTCATAGATTTAGGGATGCTCTGCAATAAAGAATTAAATCTCTGTCAATCTCTTCAAATTCAAGAAACGCTCGAAGCCTAACGGCGTGATCCTGGATTACATCCAGGAATTCTCCGAGACAGCCCAGGGTGAGAAGCCGAAGACTCGAACTCGGGCTGACCTCAACCTCCTGCATGCCTTCCGCGAGGTCATTGACCTGGACAGGGGCACCATGGAGCACGAGACCAAGAGGACGATCCTCCAGGTCGCACGTTCGATTCTCTAGCTCGTCCACCAGCTCACCCGTTTTTAGTTATTATTTGTCTGCAACTTTATTTTATTGAAGAGGGTATGAAAATTATAATATATATTACCTTAAAAGGATATGAAATTTAAAATATACATCAATTTTAAGGAGTTATATTATCGATTTATTTTTAATTGAAAATTTTCCATTTCATTTTTTTTTGAGTTGTAATTCAAACTTGGTAACTATGAGCTTTGTATGAGAATTGGTATTCATTAATTTATTGTTTTACATACACTTAAAGGAATTATTTCTCATGAGACTCGCACCAGGGAGTCGAGGTTGGTTGCTCATATATTATTCCATCCTAATGGTGCGATTCTGAGAGTGTGGTTAAACAATTTAACTATAAAAGATGATTGCTGGCTTTTGTTACTACCTTTCTGCATGCATAAGGTGCTAGAATTAAACTAGGCGAGGATTGTTTTTGGATACTATTTTGTGTATTTATTCATATGATCTCGAACTATACTGCACTCTTGGTTGATAATAGAATTGCCTAGGAAAGTTCGATACAATTGATTAGTTGAGGTTTTCTTTACATTTCTTTTTGGATGTTTGCATTTTGTTATTAGAGTAAGTACATGCTTGAACTTAAAGAATGGGATATTTGGAAATTTCTCTCATGTGATATGAGAGGAAATCTTATGGCATGGAGGGTTACTATAACCTAGTTTTAGTGATATTATTGTTTTTAGTTATATTAGTGTTTATGTGTTTTCATTGTTATTGCTATTTTTGTATGATTGATTATATTCTTTTTTAATTGTTTTAAATAAATATTTTATATATTATAAAATTTGGAATTTTTTGAATCCATAAAAAATGATGAATGTCATCAAATATCTTTATTGCAAGTTATATTATACAATTTCAACAACTTATAATTGTAAATCTAAAAGTTCTTCTCAAGTTTACTTGTATTTCTAATAAAAAAAAATAGTAAAAAAATATAACCAAAATGTCTAAAATTTCACATGTTTAGCTTAGTGCATTTTATAATGGCAATTAGCTTGTGCTTTTTTGTCCTTTTATTTAGAAACTATATGGTAAGGTTTTTTTATTCAACTATTTTTTTTGGTTTGTTTACATGGAACATTTTATTATGACTTAGACTTTCTATATTTTTTCTTTATGATAATGACATTAATATCTATCTAAGATATTTCTAACTTGTGTGTCATCTTTCTTAGCTAACATATATTACCTTTTAAGGATGCCTAATGCTTAATTCTTATATAGAATGTATTACCACCCTCTTCATACCCCTTTTTGGCTTTGGTTACTTACTTGATCATGTTAATCCCCTTTGACAACTAACTTGGGAAAGTAGGTAGTTGTCTAGGGATCCTAGCCCTTACATGCCCTACAATTTCTTAAGATGTCTTGTTTTTTGTCCTCAATGGCCCAAACCCATTTGGGGATATTAATGGGGTCTACATGGTCAAATCTTGCTTAACCCTTATTTGTCATTTCATTTTAAACAAATCATAAAATTTCATGTCATATAGTGACGACATGTTTATAAATTTCATGTCATAGGGACGATGTGTTCAGAACAAGTTGTCAACCTCATAGATTGCAACCATAAAAATTGGTATGAAGCTTCCTACAAGTTATATAGTTTCCCAAGAATAACCTAAAATTAAGTTATCCATTTGGATCATTCCCTTGAATATTATATCAATCCTCTCCTCTTTTTAAATATCTTTGATTCTTATTACATTGATAAAATTATATTACACTTAAATACTAAAATTAGTGTTAAATGTTGATATAGCTTCCTATCTCCTCTTGCACGGTCTTAGGTTAGCTAAAGATGTTATTCAACCCTTCATTGTACATGGAGCTTCCAACACATCTAATTAAATGGAGGCATCGACCCTTCTAATGATACCTTGTCACTATTCAATACTTGATTGCTACATTATGTTGTATATAAGATCGAGTGTTATTTACTTTATTATGTTAGATGTTTGGTATAGGTCTTATTTTATAAAGGATTAGATACATATCTAGGTTCGTTTGGGAGGTGTATTCTTCTCTTGGAATCCCATTCCAAAATTCTTTTCTCCACCTCAAGTAGCTTCAAAACTTACCATAATGTTATTCTTGGTGGTTTATTTCCATTTGTCCTCCCTTTAAATTCTATCGCTTAGGTTAATTACCAAACACCAAAAGAGATTCTTATAGGTTAATTACTAAGCACCAAAAGAGATTCTTATTTTAAACCTAGATAGAGAGATTTCCAAGGTTAATTTACTGTTATTTACTTGTTTTAAACACTAATTAATCTAAGGGAATATGGATGAATAAATAGTAAAAACATAATTAATATAATGTCTTATTCTTACATTATCTTCCTTTCTTTTTGAAGGTTTCGTAACTATTTCCTAAAATCGAGTGATGAATCCATTCATGGTATATTCCTTGTGGTAGTGTAGTGACCCACTCTAAATATCAAACTATATTAAGGCAACTCGAATGAGCAGTATATATTAATCATTTCCCTTCTCCACTAAAGGATGTTCCTTTTCCTATTATTTATCCTACTCCCAACATAAGGAGTGTTGTGTTTTTCTTGTTCTTTAGTAGGGAACATTCAATTCCTTTTCCCTCTTTACCCTTTGTCGAAATTATTGATTAACGTATAAACCATACATTGAATTATATCTATCTATAATGGAAGTCACTTAGGTTAGAACCAATTACATGAATGTTTATGTGCCTACTTATGACCCCCCTAGTCGACACCATAAATATTCACTTGTAGAGGTGCAAAATCATATTTATATGAGGCAATCATATAAACATAGAACCCTTTCATCCAACCACTTATTTATTTTTCTCTCCCTCAGAAACATTAGACAAAAGGTATCCCTCCCTCTGCAATCAATGGGTATTATCTTTCAATTTAGGCTCTCTTGACAACCTCCATGTAACCTCCATTTTTATTTTTATTTTATTTTTTGGTGGGGATTGTGGGGGTAGGGGGGGTTGTCCTTTTATTCCTCGCCCCTTTGGAAATCCAATTCAATAACCAAGGTTTAGTCAAATCCTTGATCACTCAAACATTTCACTTATCTGGATATTATCTTTGAGTCTTGTTATGTCTATGGAAATCCCTCAAAACATATATCAAACAAATATCCATAAAAATACAATTAATACAAGTGATAAAAAATATCAAATACAAAATTATCAAACTACATCAAAGCTATGTTAAAGAAATGACTGTACCACCTCAAAATATTCAAGCTCGTGCGTGATTCCATGACACACTCTATAGAACTAAAAAAGAATGAAAGAATTACAATTTCTTATAGCTTCAAATTAGAGGAAATTTGGATGAAAAATTGGCCTTTTAACCCTAAAGTACAATTTCTTGTCATCCCATATTAGCCAATCAAAATGATTTAAAATTCAAACAAGGTGCATGTAAAAAAATTGGAGGAAAAAAATAAAAACTTTTTTTTGGATCGTATTTTCAACTTATCTCCTTGTAGGTTTACTCAAATTTCAAGTAGGAGGACCCGTTGGATGTATAATTAAGTTATGCATCCAACGAGAACCCATATTTCATACTCTTAACAACATACACACGATGAAAAATTGAAAATACATTAAAAAATTTGTTTTCTCTCACTAGAAACACGTTTTTTAATGTATTTTCAAATTTTCATGGTGTGGATGTTGTTAAAAGTATGAAACATGGGTACTCGTTGGATGCATAATTTAATTTTGCATCCAATGAGTCCTCCTGCTTGAAATTCGAGTAAACATACAAGGAGATAAGTTGAAAATACAATCCAAAAAAGTAGTTTTTTTACTTTCTCTCTACTATTATTTTATTATTTTCCTTAGGAGGCCCATTTTTAACCCAAATTTCCTCTAATTGACATGCATAGATACCCCCAGATGCGGGTGCTCGACACGAAACCACTGAGGACAGGGGTGCCACCTGCCCTCGTAGCAGTGTGGCTCCTACACCTGGCCACCTCCATTCGCCGACATTGTTCCCTATCCCCCCTCTTTAATGCTGCATCCTACTCCAACCCATTTGGACTCCCTGCGGGAGTTGAAATTCATTCCCACCATGGCTAAGTTGCTCGCATTCACTCCGGCTCGGCTCTTCTTGTCACATCCCCTTAACTGGTTCAGGTGCGCCATTACTATGTCGCATGTGAGTTCTAGAAGCTCCCACTTGGGTTTTCTTTATATGAGGCTCCCCCCTCATGCCCCAACTGTCATTGATCTCCTCTGTCATCCTCTACCTGCTGCCTCTGCTGAGAGTTTCTCCCATTCTCCATTCTCCCGTGATTCTATTGACAGTTTCATGACCCAAATGCGAGGCACCTCCAGGCAAGGTTCTAGTCATAGTGCTGGAAAAACTGCCATTTCTACTGAGAAGGAAAAAATGGCCAACAACAGCTATGAAGAAAATGTTTCCGTTCATGTCTATAGGCTGGCGGATGACTGGGAATCTCGTTGTGTTGCTGAAATTATGTAATTTGGGAAACAGGGAAACAAGGTAAATCATTATTGGTTAATGGAAAACATGCTGGGAACTCTGGTGGAGTAAATGCTAACTAATTGGAATATGGCCAAGGTGGCGATTACAGACACCAGGGCACCTATGGCTCCCCTGGATCGTATGCTGGCTGCCCTAGAATCCAATTTGACAGGTAGAAGGTACTCTTTGTTTCGCCATCCTACTCCTCCCCGTGATTCTCATCCCACCGCTCATTCTGAAGGTTTGGTCGACAAAATTAATGTTCATGCTAAATTCCTGGGTGTGGCTCCAACCACTGAATTCCATGCCACTGGAATCTCCCTGCCTAACTCCCTCGGTGTTGTTGCTGCTCTGGAAGGCGCTACTCCATCTCCAACCCCCTTGTCAGGCCTGAGCTCTTTTGCTACGGTTGTGGTGCAGGGGGCCTCTCCACTTGGGACTTTCTTCTTGACGACCTCAATGATTGATGCCTTACACTACAAACGAGTCAGGAAAGTTGAGGATGATGCAGCCATACAGCAAACTTGAGCCCCGACCCATCAAGCTCCCACTCCAGAATTGGGAAGATGACTTCTTTGGCAACTGTCAAATTATTGAAGACAATCCCAGTTCTCAGAATGCATTAGCTAGTACATAGATTTGCTCTGTGTGAGCCTAGCTCTGATTTTTTTGCGGTTAGTGTTATCTTTCTTCCTCCATTTTAGCTCTATGGACTATGGTCAGAATCTAGATTTTCCTACCAGTCTAGTTTGGTATATGTTTTTAATGATCAACTCTAATTCTGTTAAAACTGCTCAACCCACTTGTGGGTAGGACTTTGGATGCTCCTTCTTGCATTTTCTACTCATGAGAAGCTTCTGAAACCTCATGAATTTACAGATTCTCATGTGATTGTAACTTCTTTTGTACTTTAATATATTTCCCTTATTTTGCCTACAAAAAACAAATACAGGCATGGATATGGAAAAATATGCAATCCAACAATCTCTGAGCCACATGGACACACATTCATGACACCAACTATATCGCCTAAAAAAATTAATTGTAGAAAAGTAAGAACATCCCAAGTATAAGGATGTTCAATTCCCACCTTTATATAATGCCAAACCATATCCTCATCCACCTAAGAGAAGTGTATGGGGAATAAAATCCCTAATAATAGTTTACTCTCTTATGGTGGTTAGACTAGCCAAAAAACAAGACCTATTTTTTGCAGAATATGTGTGTTACGTAAAGCATAAAGCAATCTATGAGACATTTGTTTAATAACATTCATACAAAATAATTCAGTGCACAAATGCAAAGTTAATAGTAACTCCCTGCACAGTAGGAACTGTACAATAATTTTTTTTTGTTATGAACAACACTTAAAACTAGTCAATTTTAGAGCATAGAGATAATTTTAAAAAAGCTTGAATTAATATGCCTATATTTATTTGTCTGCCCATTAATTATGTAATTTAGACTTATCATTTTCCTTTCAAAACTTACTATACAGTAAATTCCATGTTAAATAAAATATTAAGACATATATTCATACACCAAAGTAATAGTAAATTATGGTATTTTTATTAAAGAAGTTTACTCGACCATAATTAAATTTGACCCGGAAACAATATTTCCAATTCTTTTCTTATAAAATTTATTCTTAGGAATCCAACCATTTTTCATAAACTATGGTAGAGGAGATTAGTCAGCTGTATGACTAAATCATCCACCGACTATGGTCGAGTTAATGTAGTTGGTTGGTTAATCGTCTAAACAAATACTTGTCTAATTTCGACCTAAACAAATAGTTGTCGGTTGTCGGTTGTCGGCTAGCACGACAATTATGAAAATAGTGAACTTTTAAATAAAAATATATAGTCTACTTCGACTTAAACAAATATTTTTTGGTTGCTAACTAACCCGACAGTTATGAAAATAGTAAGATTTCAAATAAAAATTTATAGTCTACTTTGACTTAAACAAACATTTGTTGGTTGCCGACTAACCCAACAATTATGAAAATAGTGAGATTTTGAATAAAAATATATAGTCTACTTTGACTTAAAAAATATTTGTTGGTTGCCGATTAACATGACAATTATGAAAATAGTGAGCTTTTAAATAAAAATATATAGTCTACTTTGACTTAAACAAATATTTTTCAATTTCCGACTAACCCGACAATTATGAAAATATTGAGCTTTTAAATATAAATATATAGTCTACTTTGACTTGAATAAATATTTTTCGGTTGCCGACTAACCCGACAATTATGAAATTTAGTAAGCTTTTAAATATAGATATATAGTCTACTTTGACTAAAAAAAATATTTTTATTCTATATACTTCCTTAAGACAAGGAAAAATCATTATTTTCCAAGTATATGCATATTTCCATTTCACTAAGTCAAGGAAATATCAATTCAACAATTCTCTTATTAAACTATAATAATTAAAATTACCCACAAGTTAATTGGACCTCTTTTTAATTATATTAAATAATATTACCCTTTTTAATTATATTAAATATTATTACCCACCATTATAAATTAGTCCATTATCCGACTAATTCCTTCACCAACTACGGTCGAATTATATAACTTCAACTTAAACATATTCATATGTGTCTAACTTGGCCTAAAGCATAAATTTGTAGTTATACCACTCCAACCCGTGGTGTTCAAATCAACAATACCACTCATTACAAGGATCCTAAAAGCATGCCTTAACTCAAGGTAGACAAATTGGTTGAACCCAACTCAATCACCAAAACTTTATTAATTCATTATATCAAACAATTTCTATTTCTATTAGATAAATTGGTCGAACCCAACCAAAATTTTATTAAATATTTAAGTCATCCAATTTCTATTTCTTTTTCCAATTAAATTCAACTTATAATTTCGAATTTAGTCGAGCAATTTTATTGACCACTTCATTTATTATTTAATGAACTATTTCCTTTTTTACTATAATCCCTATTGAATTGTATAATTATTTCCTTGAACTTAAGAGCTGGACGGTAAAACAAGTAAACCGACATTATCACACTGCCTGGCATTAAAATTTATATTTTTTCCACAAAGCTTTAAAATATTGAAAAAAAATAGAAATGAACAAATTTCAAGTTTAATTATCCAGTTTTTTAAGTTTTCCAAACCTTGTTCTCTTCAACATAATTTAATTAAGCTTTACAATTTCAAACTTGAAAATTAACATTTTGTACAGGAAATAATTTTTTACTTCGACTTGAAAAAAAAGTAGATCGGCTTAAATAAAATCAATATCACATAATTAGACTTATAATTATTTCATTCCCATGAATTAATACAAATAAATATGATTTCCTACCTTGTATACAAACTCAAAAAATTTAACAAGGAATTCATGCAAATATTTAACCGACAAGTAATTAGATAACATCTCAGAAATTAAAAAAAAAAATCTATTGATTAAACTTATCTGTAAAATATTTGAAATAAGCAACTAGCTTCGTGGCAGCTAAGGTCCATCTGAACGTAGGTAATTCTACTCATTAAACTCTCAGCATAATTCCACCCTGGAGACGAGACTCATGCATTCACCATAGACTCTCACAAATCTCAGGTTTCTCTCAGGATTTCCTCACTTGGACAACAAGATTTACTGGTTTGTTAGCAAATCCATGCCAATTGCTCAGTCATTTCCCTTAGCTTCATTCTAACTATCACCACAGTGAAATCCATCACTGCACCTATGCTTAGAATTCCAGTAAAATAATTTTTTACACCATTTCCATTTCTTAGGTGCAACTAGAGGTAAATCGATTATAAATAAAGAACCAAAAAATTAGAAAAATAGGATTGGGTTTACAGGTACTCTCGACCAACCTAACTGCCACAGTCTTCGGATGAATTGGACACTTTGCATTAAACCATTCAGTCCCAATTTCCTCCAGTAAATTCCATTCAACCATTCAGTCCTCGGATGAGTTGGACACTCTGTCCTCTAGCAATTCCAATCAACCATCCAGTCCCAATTTCCTTCAACGCTACCACATTCTCATGCTACCCTCAACGTTCTTTTCTTCCCTTGCTTACTAATTTTCATGTTTTTCTTCTTTACATTTTTTTTTTGTATGCATGCTTCCCTAGCAACACTTGTCAGTTTTCCATTAACCTCTTAATCTCTCTCTTAATTCCCTTTTTAACTTCAAAAACAGGTTTAAGGAATTAATTAGGAAAATGTATGGGTTTATCAAAATTATAATGTAAGAAGGGTTGACTAGGGTCATAGTTACATTTTAGGTTATATGCCACCCCCCTAACTGACCTAGGTGAATAAATGAGTCCATGTTCATTCAGCATATTGGCTCTGCCACTGCCAGTTTAATTTTTATATTAACAGAGAAAAAATAGAGCATGAGTTCTGCCTAACAGTCACTCTTCTTCTTTTACAAAATTATATTAACTAAATAATGGGGTTTAAACTAGGCGTGTTACATTCCCCTCCCCCTTAAATTTTACACTGTCTCTGGTGTTCATATTTTCAAAAATTTTCAAAATAAACTTTCAAAACTTCATATACATTTATCAGTCTCTAAAAGATGGGGATACTTTTCCCTCATCTTCTCTTCCAACTCCCAAGTCACTTCTTTAGGATTATAGTGGGTTCATTGGACATTTACCTGTCTAATGGCCCTATTGCAGAGCATCTTGGTTCTTTTGTCCAATATGCGGATGGGTAGAACATAAATTCCCCTTCGAGTTCTACCTGTATCACAGACCAATTACGAATATGATTAGGATCATACACATATTTATTTAATAATGGTACATGGAAAACATTATGTATTTTGATCACAGGTGGAAGAGAAAGCTCATAAGCTACAGGTCCGATTCTATTCAGGATTTCAAATTGTTCACAGAATCTAGCTACCAACTTCTTGAAGCTACCCAACCTCAATGAACTTTTTCTTCCGTTCACTTTCAAAAACACCTTGTCTCCAATTTCAAACTCTCTGTGTACTCTGTCCCTGTCTGCATAATTATTTTTCCTATCCTAAAATACCTTCAAATTTTGTTTTATCTTTGTTACTTTTTTTTCCATTTCTTGAAACATTTCAAGTCCCACTATCATCCTATCCGCAGGCTTGTCTCGGGTCACTGGAATGCTACAATTTCTTCCCTAAAGTTCTTCGAAAGGACTCATCTTCAGTGATGCCTAGTAACCATTATTATAAGCAAACTTGGCAAGGTATAAGTAATCTCCCCACTTATTGGGCTTGTCCATAATGTAAATTCTAAGCATGTCTGCAATTATTTGATTCACCCGCTCTGTCTGTCAATCATATGGTGTATTATACGTTGTACTAAGATTTAATTTAGTAACAAATTATTTAAAAAAACCTTTCCAAAAATTCGAAGTGAAATTTGGATCACGGTATGAAACTTTTTCTTTAGGTATTCCATATAACTTGGCAATTTCTTTCATATAAACCTTTGCAATCTTGGATGCTTTGAAAGTTGATTGAACATGTACAAAGTGGGATGACTTTGTTAATTTATCAACCACCAGCATGATGGAATCATGTTGCTTCTGAGTTCTTTGCAACTTGCTAATAAAATATATGGTTACTACATCCCACTTCCATTTTGGAATCAACAATGGATGGAGTAGACTAGCATGATGCTTATGCTTTGCTTTAACTCTCTCGCATTCCAAACAATGAGCAATATACATAGCCACTTCCTTCTTCATACTTGGCCAATAAAATTCTTTCTTAACTGTTGTTAAATTCTTCTGATACCCACGATGTACTGCAAATGGTACATTATGCATCTCTTGCATTATTATATTTTTAAGTTCACTTTCAGCTGGCACATAAATTTTTCCATTGAACTGAAGGATTCCATATTCATTCATTGAATAATTAGAAAACTTTACAGGTCTTCTACCTGACTATAAGGCTGCTACAACCTCCTCATAATGATTATCTGACCTCAGTGCATCATGCAATTTGACCTTCAGATCTGATTTCCAATCACTAATGACTGAAATTTGCATTAGCTGGCCTCTTCTACTAAGTGCATCTGCCACTATGTTCTCCTTTCCCTTTATGTACTTGATTTCGAAATTGAGCTTAATTGAAAATTCAATCAATCTAGATTTGCTACAATTTAAATGAGGTTGTTCAAATAAGTATTTTAAACTATGATGATCAGCTTTTAATTCAAAGCTGCTCCCCATGAGGTAGTGTCTCCACATCCGGATTGCATGAATTATTGCTTCCAACTCTAAATCATGAGTGGCATAATTATTCTCATGTTCTTTTAAATTTCGTGATTCATAGAAAATCACATGACCATTTGGCATTAAGACTCCAACCACTTATACTATGAAACGAGAAATCTAGACATAAAAACAACGATTTTTGCAAAAAAACACCAAAAACACCCCCCAAATAGAAAAGTGTTGATACTAGTATACACGTTTTTTTTTTTTTTTAGGGTAAAAAATTGAGCCATGGCCTAAACATTCCATACTGTTGTTTACAAAAACTTTAAAATCAACCCCTAGATTAGGAAAAAAAAAATTCTTCAAGAGATAAATTACAACTTTTTTGAAACTTGCATATTAAACAAACAAGCAAAAAATTATAAATAATTTGACCACTCTAACCACATAAAAACAAAGAAATTATGATGCAATTCATAATAAAATAATATATTAGACCATACAAGAACAAATGATTCATATAAATATTCAAAAACTCCTTTAGAGTTTCAATTACAAACATCATACTAATAAAAAACATCTAAAATGCTACATGTGAAATTATTTAAATCCATCCATGTCAAAAAAAAAAACATTAATAGCTACCCCCAACCCCCTCTAAATTATATATTAAAATTACAAAAAAAAAACATTAAAACTACCCCCAATCCCCCCCTAAACTATATATTAAAAAATTAAAAATAAACATTAAAAACTACCCCGAGCCCCTATACTAAACTATATAATAAAATTTAAAAAAAAAAAAACATTAAAAACTACCCCGGACCCCTAAAATAAACAATATATTAATAAAATTAAATTAAAATTAAAAACCATCCCCCTAACCCTCCCCCTAAACTATATAATAAAATTAAAAAAAAAATTAAACCTAAAACCCAACCACCCTAAACTATATAATAAAAAAAATATAAAAAAAATAAATTAAACCTAACCCCCTAACCTACACCCCTAACCCTTCCCCCTCCTCTCACTCCCTCCCTTCCATCTCCTCCTCACCGTCTCTTCACCCTCCTCCCCACCGCTCCCTTCCCCCTCCTCTCGCCACCCCCTCCCTTCCTTCTTCTCCCCCTCCTCCTCCTATACATTCCCCCTCCTCCGCTCCCCCACTTACTCCTCCTCAGGCCCCCTTCCCTCCCTCCCTCCCCTCCCTCTAGTCCCCCTCCTCTCACCCCCTCCTCCCCGCCGCTCCCTCCCCCCTCCTCCTGCCGCCCCTCCCTTTCTCTCGGCCCTTTGGCACCCAAGTGAGTGGCGTGCCACTCACTTAAGCGCCAAAGGGCCTCCCGTGAGGGTTGGCCCTTTGGCACCCAGGTGAGTGGCACCTCACTCACTTGGGCACCAAAGGGACACCTTTTAGGGGTGGCATGATGCTGGGCATCCCACCTCCCTTGAAGGGTGTCCCTTTGGTGCCCAAGTGAGCGGGGCACGACTCACTTGGGTGCCAAAGGGTTTCCCATGAGGGGCATCCCTTTGGTTCCCAAGTGAGCAGGAGTGACTCCCCGCTCACCTTGGCGCC
Organism: Larix kaempferi; assembly: GCA_027924585.1. Classification (NCBI taxonomy): domain Eukaryota; kingdom Viridiplantae; phylum Streptophyta; class Pinopsida; order Pinales; family Pinaceae; genus Larix; species Larix kaempferi. The sequence continues at coordinate 27,959,883 of BSBM01000096.1, read as the reverse complement.
AAAGGGATGGGAGGAAGGGAGGGGCAGCGGGAGGAGGGTGAATGGAGCGAAAGGGAGGAGGGGGCAGGATGAGGAGGAAGGGATGGAGGGCAGGAGGACGTAGGTAGTGGACGCGAGGAGGAGTAAGTGAGGGTGGTGAGGAGGGGGGAGTTGGAGGAGGAGGAGGGGGAGGAGGAGGAAGGGAGGGGTGGTGGGAGGAAGGGGAAGGGAGCGACGGGGAGGAAGGGGAAGGGAGGGTGCCATAGCAGGGTGAAGGGTTAGGGGTGTAGGTTAGGGGGTTAGGTTTTATTTTTATTTTTAAATTTTTTTATTATATAGTTTAGGGGGTTGGGTTTTAGGTTTAATTTTTTTTTTTTTAAATTATTATATAGTTTAGGGGGTTGGGGGTAGTTTTTAATTTTATTTTTTACTTTTTTATTATATAGTTTAGGAGGTTAGGGGTTAGGTTTTATTTTTATTTTTTTTTATTACATAGGCTATGGGGGTTTAGGGGGTCGTTTTTTTAAAAAAAAAATTTATAATATAGTTTAGTGGGGGGTTAGGAGGTAGGTTTTAATTTTTTAAAGTTTTTTATTATATAGTTTAGGGGGTTTAGGGGATATGTTTTAATTTGTTTTTTAAATTTTTTATTATATAGTGTAGGGGGGGTTTACAAAGGAGAACTTTGGGCATCTTGCAGACATAGAAGACACAACGGAAGAGTACATTGATGTCCCTGAAGAAAGACAAGCTCCAGAAAATTCCAATTTCGATGGAGAATTTGGCCTGCATGATATTGTTGATTAGTTTCATGTCTTGAAGAAAATGTTGAATTTGACAATTTTTTGATAAGATATGTTAGTAATGTTTTGACTTTCAAACTTTATTTTAGAAATAAATTTCTATATATAATGTTTTTAATATGTTTCTTACAAATATATGTTATAGTTTTTCTTGAATTTATGTGAATCGTCACTTTTCAGAAAATAATATGAAATAGTATCATTTTTATACAAAAAATCTCTGAAAATTCATTGAAAATGGTTTTAAATGGCTTTATTTTTTGCAATTTTTTTTTCAATTTTGTCAATAAAAATGCCTTATTTTGTCCATAAAAATGTCTTATTTTATAGAAAAAAATTACAAAATGTATATGTTTTTCATTATAAATTGCTTATAAATGTATGTTATTTTGTTAAATTTCTAAAAACACACTTAAAAATAGAAACTAAAAATATTTTATGACAAAGGTAATTCAAAGGCCAAAATAAATGCCTCAAAATGAAAATGTGTGATACTAGTATCAACCCTTTTTGAAACGGAGGTAAAAGCAGCTACTAAAATTAGGATAGAGAGAAATGAGAACTATGTTGCGCTCTCATTTCATAGTATAAGTGGTTCTCCTCCAAGTCCTTCCAATGATGCACCAGTGCATACAACACAATCTTTGTGTGTATCTGGAAGCTTTAACACTGGAGCTCGAGTAAACAATTCCTTTAGCAGCCTGAAACTTTCCTCACACTTCTGAATCCATATGAACTTTACTCCCTTCTTCTACAAATAAGTGATTGGATTTTCAATTCAGGAAAATGATTCTATAAATATCCTATAGTAACCTACCAATTCCATGAAAGATATGATGTTTGTCACATTCCTGGGAGTAGGACAATATTAAATAGCTCTTATCTTCACAGGGTCCACTGCTACACCTTCTTGAGAGATAATATGTCCCAAATATAATAGTTGTTTTTGGTCGAAATAACACTTACTGAGTTTAGCGTACAATTGATTCTCTCTCATGATCTGCAAAGTGATCCTAAGGTGCTCTTTGCACTAGTACAAAATCAGAGATAAGTGACTAGGTGACTACAAACGTTAGTCACCTTAGTTTTTTCAAGGGATAAATGACTAAAATTGAGTAATTTTAAGTGGGCCATCAAAAAATGACTAAGATAAACAACTAATTTAGTCATAGGATAAAATATACAACTAAGCCAAAGTGACTAAAATAAAAATGACTAATGTAAATGACTAATTTAGTCACAGGAATACACATATGACTAGCTACTAATGACTAAGAATATGAATTAGTCATTTATGCTAGTCAGTTTTAGTTGTCACCATGATAATGGAAAATTACAATTTTAACAATGATTTTGTACGATTTACTAAATTTTAACACTGCAAATTTAAGGGGGTCTTTGAGTTCACCTGCAGTGTTAAAATTTAGTAAATTGTATCATTCTAATTTGCAGGAAGGGGTGGAGGGGTTTCTTAGAGGCCATTGCTTTTTAATGGGGTTTGAAATGTGGGTTTCGGGCATTTATTAGCTCACTGAATTGGCGTTAGTTGAAAATTGAAATGATGCCAATTGAAACTATAGATGGATTCAAAGACCCCTTGTGTCACTCGGCAATGGAGAATTGCAATTGTCCATTGCTGAGTGACATAGGGGGGTTCTGAATCCATTTGCAGGGATAAAATTTAGTAAATTGTATAAATTCATTGTCAAGATTGCAATTTTCCATTCTTGGATTCCATCAAGCAACTTACCAAAAAGGGAAGAATGTGGAATTGTTGATTTAATAAATTAAGCAATTACTATTTAATGTGAGGTTAATATAACATGTTAGTGGAATAGAGGTCCATTGTTTAGCATGTATAAAAATATCACCCACATATCACCACTAACCTCCATAAGCTCTCCTATGTCGATGGCCAATTTTTGAAACTACTCCACGTATCACCTCCCATTATGTTATGCATGTGTCGGAAACATGCGTATCTTATCTTGCATGTAAGCTCCTTCAATTGGTGGCAATGTGGTGGTCGGATCCAATGCGACCCACCTAAATCCTAATTGTCCAAAACTCTTCCTAAACCCCCAATCCAAGCGAATATATATATTTAATGGTTAATAATAATATAGTATTAGACCATTAGAGTGTCGTCTATCTGCAAGCAATGAGGTGAGCGATCTTGTATTAATGTAGAGACTCAAGTTCAAAACCTTCCTTTGACCTGATTGTAAATATAAGAAATATCTCTCATACATATATATATAATAAAATACTATCCAAATTATTGTATATAATTGTTAGTATTATATTCTAATATAGCTATATTAAAACAAAAAATACAAATAACAAAAGCATATAAAATAAATACAAAAATATATAAAACAAAAACAAAAACACACAAGGTGTCAAATGGGGGACATTTTTCAAGGTTCTTGTGTGGTTTTTGAGGGGCACTCTGATCTTGAGGATGAGCTTTCTTGGATAAGGCCCCATAACCAAATATGATCTCTTCATTTCCATAGATCATGCTTGACTGATTGTTGGGTGTTGGTTGTTAGGAGGGGGTCATTTCTATCAAATCATGGGAAGAAATGGAGGGCATAGAGCTCATACATTGCATCATATTATAGATTATCTATTTCAAAGAGGACCGTGGACTGCTGGGCAACTTATGTAGGTGATATGTTTCTCTCAAACAATGAGTGTTCTCTTCTTCTTTGAGACTTTCCATTACCATCAAATCGTATTCATTTTTGGTAGCATATCGATTTGAAGAAGGGTGCGATATTCCATGTGAGTGTCTAATCCGATTGAAAGGCATTAATTTCCCTTGAAGAATACATGTTCATCAGTTTAAGGTTGATTCTTAATTGTGGAGGCCGTATGATTTTGCAGAAGCAACGTTTAGTTGGGAATAAGGTTGTAGGTTCATCTAGGAGGGCCGCATCTTCATCTAGAGGGCCAAATCAAGTTGGAAGGGCACCGAATTGCTGTGTGGAGGTCATATTATGCCTTTAGGACCAAGTATTCATTGGGATGTCCCATGTTGCACTATAGGGTGACTAATGGAATGGAACATCACCTTGGAAGGGCATAATCTCTATGGGTGAGTTTCTGAAGCGATTTGAGGTTGTATATCTTGTCTCTGTTGCCCGTGCTCAACATGTTTCATGGTATCCCACATCTTTTTCTTCAATTTGCTCTTCATTTTTCAAATACAAAAACCCTTCTTGATTCATTATGGATAGCTTTCAAACCCCTAAGTTCTCAAACATGATTTAAATAAGTTCATGAAGTAGAATCTATAAACAACATCTGATAAATTGCATTTTAACAACCTTGAGCTTGCCTTACTAGCTCTCGTTAATTCTTCCCCCCAAAATTGCCTCTCTTAGAAGGATTTCCACATCTTGTACAATGGATTTCCCTTACTCACAAATACTATAAAAATGATGTTAGACAGTTTCTAACAATTGGCTAGCTAATATGATAGATTAGATCTAGTTATTATTATAATTTTTCAATTTTGTGGGTTTTTTAATAATTTTTCCAATTATGAAGATGGCTTTGGCATGCAACTATATGTTCCCCTGAGATGATGTGACAACATCCTTTGTCACTCATGTACCTTTCTAACCTCACATAGAGTTACATATGTACTTTGTGAGTTGATGTGATAGTTCCCTCCCTCACTCTGGTACATGTCTCACGCAGATGTATCTATGTGCTTTGTGGGTTGATCTAATAGCATCCACCTTCAAACTTTAACTAATATAATTTAGAGTTTCCTATGTGTTTTGTGGGTTGATTTCATATTATCCTCCCTCGTCCCAATACTAATATTGCTTATAGATGCATGTGTGCATTGTAGGCTAATGAGAAAACATTCTTCTTCACTCTAGTACTGCTATCACTAGATTTTCCTTTGTGGGTTGATGTGATAGTATCCTTCCTCACAATGGCACTAAAATTGCTTAGAGATGTCTGTGTGCTTTGTGTATTGATGTGGTAGAATCCTCCCTTACTCTTATAATAACATTCCTTATAGGTTCCTATGCGCTTTGTGCAACCCCTTTCCTGTGATTCTTGTCTTTGTGATGCCTTCTAAAATACAATATTATTACATCACATTGGCATATAACTTATTGAAGAGTTTACTCCACATTAATATGTCTATTTTAGCCTGATGCTAAATATAATTTTTTTAAAACAAGAGCATTCATTTACAATTTCTTCTTCATAACCACACCCCTGGTCATAGTTGGGTTTCTCTTGGACGTAGTTGTTGAGAATTGCTTGTTTGGGTGATCAATTGTGTACACTGCATGAAATCGATTAATCTCTTGACATGGCCCCTTAAGCACCCCATGTTCTCTACAACATGCTCCTACTTCTTTAGGGAGGCTCCACAATGTACAATCAATTTTCTAGATATCTAGCATTTGTGCTGTTGAAGTTGGTTTTTCCAAGAGAGACATGTAACTGTTTTGGACTTTTCCCGACAGGATCATCATCTTCAAATTCTTTTGTACATGTGTAAAACATTTCTTCAATAATTTCCACTGCAAATGCTTGTGTTTCAATGACTCAGTTATTGGATTCATCCTAACTGTTATCATGGGTGCTTGTAAAAGTAAGTGTTTTCTTCTTTAGCCACCTCTTTATAAATGGTAAGTTGTAATAATTTGAGAACAACATGTTCATGGAATTGCATCTTAATGATCAAAACATTCTTTGCATTGTGATGGGAATTTTGAGAGAAACATTGGATAGGGGGCTACTCAGAATCAATTCTCAAGAATTCACGGACACCTCTCACTGCCTAGATGAAATAAGTACTAAGTTTCTCTTTCAATCAAGAAAGAAAATCCTACATAAATGTAAATTCACTAAATACAATTTTGATTGCATATTTTAGATTTTATTTATTTCTTCTGAAACCAGGCCCAAGAGAACATTTTCCATGGATTATACCCATTTTCTATGTTTGAATATGCACCATTTACTCCACAATGTGATCAAGGTTTATGAATTACATATGTGCTACTGCTTGGCATGTTCTAGGATTGATCCATATTTTCATTATATGTGGTGTTTAGGGCTAGGATTAGGTCCATAACTAACTAAATACATACATTGTGATCATGGAAAGGATAATACCTAGCATGATGCCAACTACAATAGTTTCAAGAAGGATTTCACCTATTTCTTCATGCCTCTGTAATTCTTTTTCCTTGGGTCAGGTGTCCCTCCCATAAAAATGGATTCTGGATGGTTGATGAGTTATCTTCAATGCTGATTGGGTTGTGTGAATACCTGATTGCAGATGAAGTGATTTTTAACCTCTTTGCAATGCAAAAATTTATCCAAAATTTCAAGCATGGAACTGACTTGAATAGAACTCTTGGACATTTTTTTATTCTATTTTTGTTTTTATATGCAAGGATGCCTTTCAACAATTGAATCGACTTGATTCTTTATATTAACACTCGTGGCTTGCCATGATATCTAATATATAACCTTCTTTTGAAGTCACATGCAATGCTTGATTTAGGTAGAGGAGCAGGGAATGATTCCTAAACATGTAGAAACATTTAGGAGGATTTGGTATGGTGACTAAGGGTCCTTGAGTAACAACTCATTACCATGCACACATTAGTCGAGAACAATATACATATCAATTGGAGATGTAAGTTGAAATATCAAAGACTAAAGAACCGATATGTGTAAAGAGGACACATTAAAAGTTATATTTTTGGTATTCGAAGTTCTCAGCCCGACATTAAGAAGGTGTCATTAAATTCAACGACTCTATGGCTTTGTGAGGGAACTTTTCATATTCTTGAATTTATATCATATTTAGTGATATATAACCAAATGACCTATTGGAGAAATTTAGTTACTAAACATGTTCATTTTGTCTTCTTCTAGGTGAGCCACACTTATTGTTGTAGTGTTCCACAATGGACAAATTTCTATTATCTGTCAACAATATGGATCAAGCATTTAACAAGAATTTTGTCATTTTCAGTTGTCATGGATTGGTAGCCATAGGTATCTAGGAATCCATGTCAACGCTTGTAGGAGGAATTTAGTTGAGACTTGAGTTACTATTAATTTTTTTGTATCTTTAGTTTATATATATAGATTTTATCACCAGTTGCCACAATCCATCATTCTTGATTAGCCTCCATAGACTTTCAGCTGCCAAGGATTCCCCAAATGGTGTTTGTTGTTCAACCCTTGCCACCCCAAAAGAGGTATGTAACTATTTTATAATTTTCTCGGCAGGCTCCTCATCTTCAAATTCTTTTGTATATGTGTAAAACATTCCTTCAAGAATTTCCATTGCAAGTCCTTGTGTTTCAATGACTCGGTGATTGGATTCATCCCAATTGTTTTCATGGATGCTTGGAAGAGTAAGCGTTTGCTTCTTTAGCCACCTATTTATAAATGGTAAGTTGTAATAATTTGAGAACAACAATGGGTTTCATGTAATTTTGAGAGAAACATTGGGTAGGGGGCTACTTAAACTCCATTATCAAGAATTCACAGACACCTCTCTCGGCCTTGATGAAATATGTACTAAGTTTCTCTTTCAATCAAGAAAGTAAATCCTACATAAGTGTAAGTTCACTAAATACAATTTTGCTTTCATATTTTAGATTTTAATTATTTCTTCTTAAACCATGCCCAAGAGATGATTTACCATGGATTCTACCAATTTTCTATGTTTGAATATGCACCATTTACTCCACAATGTAATCAAGGTTTATGAATTACATATGTGATATTGCTTGGCATGTTCTAGAATGGATCCATATTTTCCTTCTATGTGGTGTCTAGGGATAGGATTAGGTCCATAACTAACTAATTACATAAATTTTGATCATGGAAAGGATAATACCCAGCATGATGCCAACTCCAATAGTTTCATGAAGGATTTCACCTATTTCTTCATGCCTTTTTTATTATTTTTCCTTGGGTCAGGTGTTCCTCCATTAAAAATTGATTATGGATGGTTGATGAGTTCTCTTCAGTGTTGATTGGGTTATGTGAATAGATGATTGAAGATGCATTGATTTTGTACCTCTTTGCAATGCAAAATGTTGTCCAAAATTTCAAGCATGGACTATCTTGAATAGAACTTTTGGACATTTTGTTATTCAATTTTAATTTTTATCTGCAAGGACACCTTTCAACACTCGAATCCATTTCATGCTTGATATTAACACCAGTGGATTGCCATCATATCTAATACATAACCTTATTTTGAAGTCACGTGAAGTGCTTTATTTAGGTAGAGGAACAAGGAATGATTCGTAAAAATGTAGAAACAGTTAGGAGGATTTGGTATGGTGACATAATGTCCCCTAGTAACAACTCATTACCATGCACACACTAGTCGAGAGGAATATGCATATCAACTGAAGATGGAAGTTGATATATCAAAGACTAAAGAAATGATATGTTTGAAGAGGACAAAATAAATGTTATATTTTTTATATTGGAAGTTCTCAACCTGACATTAGGAAGGTCTCATTAAATTCAACGACTCTATGTCTTTGTGAGGGAACTATTCAAATTCTTGAATTTATATTAGATTCAATGATATCTAACTAGATGACCTGTTGGAGAAATTTAGTTACTAAACAGGTTCATTTTGCCTTCTTCTGGTTGAGCCACACTTATTGTTGTAGTGTGCTACCATGCACAAATTTCTATTATCGGTCAACAATATGGATCAAGCATTTAACAAGCATTTTGTAGTTTTCACATGTCATGGATTGGTAGCCATAGGTATCTAGGAATCCATGTCAACACCTATAGGAGGAGGTTATTTGAGGGTTTAGTTACCATTACTATTTTGTAGCTTTAAGTTTCCTGATAATTTCTTATATTTTCCCCAATATTGACAATAAGTTGTTAAATTTTCATAATTTACTTCAATCTGCTCTAGGATCTTAACTGAGAGAACAACATGTATAACAAATCTATAACATATCAATTATGGACACAATAATGCAAGCACACAAGAGACACGTAGTTTACTTGGGGAAAACCATAAAGGTGAAAAACCCCAATAACTTCCTCAGAGATAGATAGAGCAATGATACAACTAGAATACAAGAGATAGTCATCTCCTAGTAGCAGAGCCTCCTCCTCATAAGTGCGCCACTTTTCGAATGAGAGAAGTGTGTGTATGAATGATCAAATAGAGATCTCCCTATCTCTATTTATACTTGTTCTGTCCTTCCCAATAAACTAATGGGGCCTACATGTCTAGCTTAACTCATGGTTAACTTATTCTGGGCCAACCCCACACTTGGTGGTCTAATAACCCTTTGACCCACATGGCCGACCCCCAATAGGGTGGTCTAATAACCCTTCGACCCACATGACTTATGCAGGGCCGACCCCAACAAGGTGGTCTAATAACCCATCAAGTATAAATTACGACACTTACAATATAAATGACGACACTTCCATATAGAGGAATAATAACATCTCTATAGGAATACAAACACTTCCGTATAGAGGAATAATACCATCTCTATAGGAGTACAAAATACATATATGAAATACATTCTAAAGTTACATATACATCAACACTCCCTCTTAACTAGGAAGGTATTTCTCAACATAGGTCTTCCAGCACAAGTCTTCTTCTCGGGATCATCGTCATCAATGCATCATCATCATCATCATCACTGCGGCTGCTATCTCAACCAATCTCTGAATCTACTCGTCATAGGAAGTTCTACAGAGCTAGTCCTTTTTCATACTGGATGTAGGCCCACCACCTGCAGGTCTTCATCATCTGTGCGAATGGTCTGATAGAGGTGGTCTCTCAGGACTAATTTTATGTGCGGATGCAGTACCGGAAAGAGTATCCCAGGAACATTTATGTTCCTAAGCACGACCGGCAAGATCTCCCAGGACTGATTACATGCATCTCCTTCACAATACCTTTAAAGAGCATCCCAGGAACATTTATGTGCCGTAGCACGACCGTAAAGATCTCTGAAGAGAATCCCAGGACTTATTATGAGCACACAGCTCAACCTATCGGATCTCTAGGAATGATTACATGTGGATAGACAAAACCTTTAAAGAGCATCCCAGGAACATTTATGTGCCGCAGCACAACCGACAAGATCTCTAAAGAGCATCCTAGGACTTATTACGAGCACACAGCTCAACCTCTCGGATCTCTAGGACTGATTACATGTCTTCGTAGTAATACCTCATCCCAGGACAGATTACGAGCACACAACTCAACCTATTGGATATCTAAGGACTGATTACATACTACATAGCAATACCTCATCCCAGGACTGATTATGAGCACACAACTCAACCTATCAAATATCTGAGGACTGATTACATGCTATTTGCACAACCTACCAGATATCATCTCTGACCTCCAAGTATCAACCTGATACTCATGATCCAACATATCATCATCGCACGAAGCATCATCCTGATGCTCATGATAATACTGATCATCATCACTGTACCATCTTGGTACATATCGTCTGGAGCAACATCCTGAAGCTCATCATCATGATCATCCTGATCATACAATGCATCCACCTGATGCATACCAAGTATCTACCTGATACATATCATCATACATGATCCACCTGATCATACAGTGTATCCACCTGATACAAATACAAATACATGATCCACCTGATCATACCTGATACATATCAACATACATGATCTACCTGATCATACAATGTATCCACCTGATACATATATAGATACATGGTCCAAGAATCCAACATGTTGCGTATAAAAAATACATACAAATGATCCAACTGATCATATCCAGCATCCAACATGATGCATACATACATATACATATAAATGATCCAACTGATCATATCTAGCATCAACACGATGTGTACATACATATAAATGATCCAACTGATCATATCCAGCATCCAACATGATGCATACATACATATACATATAAATGATCCAACTGATCATATCTAGCATCAACACGATGTGTACATACATATAAATGATCCAACTGATCATATCCAGCATCCAACATGATGCATATACAGATCAGTAACTGGAGCATCATCCTAATGCTCATCATCTAGCGCTTTCATCCATAGCCATGTGAAGGATCCTTCTTCCAACATGCTTGGAATGGCTTCAGCAAATGTGCCCATCACTTCTTCCTCGAAGTGTCATCGATCTGAAGAACACCAAGCCTCTCCCTGAAGTACTCGAACTTCACTCTTGCTAGTGGCTTTGTCAATACATCTGCAATTTGCTCATCCGTCACCACATACAGGAGCTTCATTTCTCCTCTCTACACCATATCCCTCATATAGTGATATTTGATCTCTATGTGTTTCGACCTGTCATGAAATACTGGGTTCTCAGATAGCTTCACACAACTCTGGTTATCATAGAAGATACCAGTAGCATCCAATGGGAGATCAAATAACTCAGACAGTAGCTTCTGTAGACATACTGCCTCACAACTAGCTGAATAGGCTACAACATACTCTGCCTCAGCTGTACTCAATGCTACACAGGACTGCTTCCTGCTAAACCAAGAGATCACACCTGCTCCCATACTGAAGTAGCACCCAAATGTGCTCTTCCTATCTGCAGCACTGCCTAACCAATATGAATCAACATAACCTTGCAAGTTAAACTTTTGATTCGCTTCATACCTGAGCCCATAATCAACTGTACCCTTCAGGTACCTCAGAATATGCTTTACAGCAACTAGGTGAACACTCCTCGGATCTGTCAGGAACTGACTCAATGTGTTCACAGCAAAGCAAATATCTGGTCTCGTATTCGTTAGATACATCAAGGACCTAATCATCTGATGATACATAGATACATCAACTGGCTAAGATGAAGCATCACATAGAAGCTTCAGATTCGATGCCATAGGTGTGGCCATAGCCTTGCAGTCCATCATCCCGAATCTCTTTAGGATCTCTACTGCATACTTCCCTTGTCCAAGGAAGATTCCATTTGCACTCTGACACACCTCCATGCCAAAAACAAATAGTGCATCATCCCCAAGTTCTTCATCTCGAACTCAGCAACAAGCTTCCGCTGCATGTCGGCAATCAATCTATCCTCACCTCTTATAAACAGGTCATCCACATACAATAGTAGTATCACTGGATTGCCTTCCTCAACCTTGTAGTAAAGGTTGGAATCTACTTTACTCTTGGTAAATCCCAAACTGGATAGAAAGCTGTCTATCCTACCATACCAAGTTCTGCACATATACGACTCCCTGTCATGTGTCTGAGAACCAAGTGTCTTCTCCACATACACTTCTTATTCAACTACACCATTCAAAAAGGTTGTCTTGAAATCCATCTGGTGTATCTTTCACTTCATCACTGCAACCAAAGCAAGTACTGATCTAATGGAAGTGTATCTGGCTACAGGAGAAAATGTCTCTATGCTACCACCTGCAGCATGCTTGATCTGTAGATCCTCTTGGAAGTCACTACAGACTCCCCTTCAGGTCTTGGGACTGCATCCCAAACATCTTCATGATCAACTCGTACTCCTCGATCATGGCATTCTTCCCAGATCCTGGGAACTTCAATATCTTCAATATTTTCAATAAATAACTTTGTTGCTGAACAAATGTTGTAGTCCTTCTTTGGTAGGTGATGGTATACGATCTTTCCTACACAACAAGTTAAATTGCATGATTAGAAAACATCTCATAGTTTTCAGAACAAATTCTTACACATAAAGAAATATGTCATACAGTCATGCAATTATCTTAGCCAATGCTTCAATACAACATTTATCCATATTCCGTAACTTTCTAGATGCCTTCCAATCTCTACCAGAACATTGTTAAGAGTGTGCACAACTCCCAACATGTCAGCAAAGAGGTTTCATTCTAGATAAGTAGCAATGGAATGTTGTACAGTGCCATAGGCCACTTACCCATGTATATTAGTAGTATACTGTTTATCAATGCAACTATTCTAATATGCATAATACACAACCTAATTCTAGGAACATAAGCATATACATCATTGAATAACATTATGTAAGAAATGACAATTCAAACACTTATCTTTGTTTGGTTGCTGGGTGGACTCCATCTGAATATCTGCATCCTTGCAAAAACTACTGAAGTGTGCTCCTTTGCTTTCTTGCAAGAACAACTGGAGTGTGCTCCCTCTTGATCTTTGCTTCCTGCATTACATGTTCTTGAACTTATATCCATCCTTAATCACTATGCATGCTTATTAGTATCATCATTGTGTTATCCTTGAGGTCTTATACATAATCACACATTTATTAGTATAATCTTAATACTATAAAAACACAATAATCTTAAACATGTATAGTCATGATCATTCACAGATAATAAACATTAGTATTCAGGGAAGTCTTCTTTTACTCATGCATATTCTTATTTGATCATAGGACTCTTCTGATTAGTTAAATCATCAATGCATAAACCCGTGATTACTCAAACCTATAACTTCATGATTCTTCTGGTTAGTCATATTATCAATTATGGTAAGAAACATAATATGCATACAACCATGATTATTCAAACCTATGACTTCATGAATAATCATTATCAAGAACACAACAGAATAAGATCCTAACACAAGGTAGGATTCTAGCTTGATATAGGAAAAACATACCTGGATTAGCATGCTAGCTAGTTATGTCTAACATATCCGCATAATGTCTTCTGGTTCTCTTCAATGACTTGTGCTAGTAACCTGCATGTCTCATAAGTTATCCATTGTAGAACCAAGTTATACATACCTCGTAAGTAGATCTTCTAAGTGATCCATGATAATGGATGAATCTTTGTCTTCATGTCATCATGATCATATGTTCTTGAACTAGAACATGATTTGTCTTTCTTGGTGTACCTTTTATGTTAGTGAACAACATAAACCTCATACAACATCACAATGCATTAGTACAATCATAAGTGTCAAAACCTTAATCAATGAATAACTTCTATTAAGGTGATAAGACAAGTCTAGTAATTAATCAAGATTGTACTATAATGATATGAAGACAAACATATCATAAACTTAACCATGAACATAATTCGAAACATACCTGTAAGCCATACCTGTCAAGATTGCTTGTAATCTTTTTATGTAATGCCTTAGCCTCATCTCGCTCTGAAACAGGAACTTCTTCACTTATGCAGCTGACCAATCCATCCTCTTCTAGGATTAAACCAATCCACTTGATTTGCAGGAATTGGATTTGGAGTTGTATTAGGGTTTGTCAGAGAAACCCCAAAAATTCAAAATTTGAATTTCAAACTTCCGAAAGGATAGAAATATGCGCCTTGATGAGCTGATCAAGCTGGTATATTCAAAATTTGAAAACTGCAAAGTTTCACTCCTCAATTTTTCCTTTGAAACTTCCGGATTCACTGGACGTGACCCTGAACTGGGGTTTGATGAAGCCCACTCTTCTTCCCAATCAAAAGGTTTGATCCAAATCTCTAAGCTTCTATTTTTCTAAGGAGCTTCCAGCCGTGGTCATAGATTTAAAAAATTCCCATTTTTACAGAAGCCCTAATTTTCCACTTTTCTGATCAAAGTCCGAAACTAGGGTCTGATCAAGCCTAGCCTTCTGCCCAACCAAAAATTCTGATCTTGGTCTCTAAATTTCGATTTTGATGAGTAGCATTCAGCCGTGGTCTCTGATTACAAGAATTCCAAATTTCTCCGAAACCCTAAATTTCGGAAGCCATGAATGAAGGTGCTCAAAAATAATTCTGTTATGATAGAAATATGTACCTTATTGTTTCTCGTGTAACTCCTAACTTTTCGATCCACAACATCTGAAAATTTTTCCTGAGATATCTTGACCTGTCATCTTTCCATCCTGGCAGGTTTGACCTAAATTGGATTCTCTGAGAAAGAGTTATGACAAGTGTCGCAACGTGACCTGTCTATGGGATAAAACAGGAGAGCGAACTTGTACGGCATGCCACATGTCACTGGTTCCACTTCGGCCTCTGAAAATGTTTTCTAACATAGTATAGTCTGTTTAATACATGTCATGTTTTACGAAATTTCATTTGGAGCTTCCTATCCCAAGTTATGACCTTTTTTCCAAGGTCACCTGTTTTTTACTCAAATCTGGAAGAGGCAGAAACCCTATATTGTACAGATCATAAATCACAAAGTACAATGAATTAGAGGTTTTCCTTTGGACACAAGGTACATGGGGATCTGATATTAGACCTGTAAAATTTTCAAATCCGACAACTTCGCCAAAATGGATTTATAGCGAAAGTACTACGATGACTGGTTTTTGCTATATCAAGCCCTAGCATCGTAAGTGCAACAAGTGTCATACATTCCATATCATGCCTTCTTTCAGGCTAGCTCTGATACCATGTTAAATTTTCAGAATTTACTTCAATATGATATAGGAGCCTAACTGAGAGAACAACATGTACAACAAATCTACATCATATCAATCATGGACACAATAATGTAATCACACAAGAGACACAGAGTTTACTTGGGGAAAACCATAAAGGTGAAAAACCCCAATAACTTCCTCAGAGATAGATAGAGCAATGACACAACCAGAATACAAGAGATAGTCTTCTTCTAGCAGCAGAGCCTCCTCCTCATAAGTGCGCCACTTTCCGAATGAGAGAAGTGTGTGTATGAATGATGAAATAGAGATCTCCCGATCTCTATTTATACTTGTTCTGTCCTTCCCAATAAACTAATGGGGCCTACATGTCTAGCTTAACCCATGGTTAAATTAATCTGGGCCGACCCCACACTTGGTGGTCTAATAACCCTTTGACCCACATGGCCGACCCCCAATAGGGTGGTCTAATAACCCTTCAACCCACATGACTTATACAGGGCCGACCCCAACAAGGTGGTCTAATAACCCATCAAGTATAAATTACGACACTTACAATATAAATGACGACAATTCCATATAGAGGAATAATAACATCTCTATAGGAATACAAACACTTCCGTATAGAGGAATAATACCATCTCTATAGGAGAACAAAATACATATATGAAATACATGGGTGAAATACATTCCGAAGTTACATATACATCAACATAAGTTAGATTCCAAACTCTCACCAATAAATTCACTAAGAAGATAAATGTAACATTCCTTGAAATAGGCTTAATTATTATCCATATCAAATATCCTATTGCAAGGTAGCCATATACCTAGATTTTATAACCAACTGCCACAATCCAACATTCTTGATCAGCCTCCATAGAATTTCAGCTGCGAAGGCTTTCCCAAATGGTGATTGTTGTTCAACCCCTATCACCCTAGGGAATTAGGCATGCTAATATTTTTCCACTTGATTAGATGGGTGCCCCCTTTATGTTTCTTGCCCTTCCACATAAATTTGAAAAATTTTCCCTAATGTTTTCCAATATACCTACTCAGTTATATGTCAAGGATTGACAGTAACAAGTATTTTTTCAAATACAATGTTCACTAAAAATAAAATCCCTCCAAGAGACAATAACCCTTTTTTCCCTAGAAAAGAACCATATTTTATAATATTATATTCAAAGTAGAATATGAAATACATTGTGAAGGTGTTGTTGCACATTTTAGAGAAGGTTGAAAGAAACAACCATCAAGAAATCATGCCATAATATATGTCTAGATGATGACCACCAATTGATATAAAAAAGGTTAAATATGAGTTTATATGTGAAATGGATAAGGATATCTTCTTTTTGTCACCTTTTAGAATCCTTAGAATACTAGGTTAAAAAAAAGAGACAACCACCTTATCCAATAGATTGTAATTCCTTTTTCAACACTTTGATACAACAATATCCTTTCCTTAAGCCCATAGTCATTTTCCTTTAGCACAAATCCTAGACTGAGTAGTTGATACCTTTTTTTTAACATCGGCTACCATAGTCCCGTATTCTTGATAATCCTCCATATTATTTTAACTGCTAAGGATTTCCTAGATGGTGAATGTTTTTCAACCCCCATCACCCAAGGGAATTAGGCTTGGTATTCTTTTTCCACTTGATTAGAGTGATTCCCAAAAGTAAGGAAATATATCCAAGAAAAATCCCTAGAAGAGGGATAGCCTCACCCATTAGTGAAAAACGTAGCCTCCAAAAGCTAGTGCTCTAAGTGATGTCTCTAAGAATTGAAATAACCCTAGATCTAGGTTTTTGATCCCTAGTTCTACTCTAAGGCCAAAAGAGCTCCTCAAAATGTGCATGGATTACCTCCAAGAGTGGATACTAGGGTGAAGAAGACATGTCAGGTGTTGAAGAGTCACTCTAATGGTGAATGACACCTCTCAAAATGGAACAAGTAATGACTAAGGAATCTACAAAGGTGGATGTGAAAATATGCTCCAATAATAACAAATATGCCCCTCCAAATGTGGAACAACTTCCAAAACTTCTGTAAATATGAGACATATAAACCCTTCTAATGTTGGTCTCTACCTCAAGCAGATCCATGAATGAAACCTCCAAGGAAACTCTTGGTGCAAAAAATGAACCTCCAAAGGGAAACAACCTCTCCAAGTATGGTATACAATATCATCAAAGTGCGATGGATGCACTAAAAGGCTCCAAAACTGGCAAGATGACCTCCAAAAGTGCCCTAAACAGCATGCAAGGTTACCTCCAAAGGCTAGTCGTTCTACAAAATGTCCAAGAGAGATGAGGATTGTCTAAGAACAAAGCATATACTTCATAAGAGACACCCCAGTGTTGAATGTATTCACAAATAAATCCTCTTAAAAGTTGTTTGTTGCATAGGTTTGCTCAAAAGGACTGTAAATCATGCAACAAACCCTTATCATTGTCAAGTTGCTACATGATGTAATTATATTTACTCATTTATCTAGTTGTTTGGGACCTTTTACCACAAGAATACCTCTTTTAGGTTTGTTGCTACATAAAACCACTACACAGGCTTCTCAGAATGTGCCCATACTTGGAAATAATGCCTTTTTATTTTTTACTGTTTTTTTTCTACACAGATTTGTTGAGATCTTGTAATGGTGTTGCTTACTACTGTTAGAAGGTCAGAAATAGGGTTGTATGTTACATATTTCTGAGGTACAATGACTGTTGTCATTTTTGGGTGACAGTATGATAGATTTCCCTAGAATTATCCCATATTTGTCATGGAGAAGGCTAGATTAATTCCCTCACTCTTTTTTTTTCATTCAAATCAACAGTCATAAACTTTCAATAATTCAGAATTACTATACCTTGCATCCCCATAATCATGCATTTTATGATATTAATCCATAAGAAGAAGCCATATTCTGGGGCATCATCATCATTAACTACAAACATCCAATGAGGCCATCGAACCATGCTAAAGTAGCTAACCAAGCAAAACACCATGGCATGAAAATTTATCCCCTACTGAAATTATGATGAAAATCACAACTGATTACCCATGCAATATGGCAGCTAACATCTAGCTCTAATTATGGCACGCGCTCCTCTTGGGAGTGCACGAGAACCTCAAAATCTCAACATGTACATGATAACAATAACCATCTGAAAACACCAAAACCAAAATCCAAGTGGTGGAATGGATGACCTCAGCATCCCTAAACACTACATCATATCAATTGTTCATTACATCAAGATTTGGATTTAGAGAAAAGAAACCATCGACATGAAATGAAATCTATTCTAATGCTCACTCAAGACAATGTCCTTTTGATCAACTTCATCATGGACCTCTTCAAGGGTTTGCTTTTTGATATTCTCTTCAAAAGAATGGTCATCCAAGAAAAATCCATAGAAGAGGGACAACCTCACACATTAGTGACGAAAGTAGCCTCCAAAAGTTAGTGATCCAAGGAAATGTTGTCTCCAAGCATGAAAGAACCCTAGATCTAGGGTTTTGATTGCTTGGGTATGTTCCTCTTCAAGGGAGTGATTTTTTATATGCTCTTCCAAAGAATGGTCTTCCAAGAAAAATCCCTATAAGAGGGACAACCTCACCCATTAGTGACAAAAGCCTCCTTCAAAATCTAGTGCTTGAGGGAAATGTTGTCTCCAATAAATCAAAGAACCCTATATCTAGTGTTTTGATCCCTATATCTAATCCAAGGCCTAACGAACACCTTAAAACTTGCATCGATCACCTCCGAGAGTGGATTTGAGGCCAAAGAAGACATGCCAAGTATGGAAGAGTCACTCCAATGGTGAATGCCACCTCTCAAAATGGCACAAGTAATGACTAGGGAACCTCCCATGCTGGACACTCCATGGACCAAGCATGAAAATATGCTCCAATAATCACAAATATGCCCTTCCAAATGTGGAACAACCTCTAAAACTCCTCTAAATATGAGACAGATAAACCCTTCTAATCTTGGTCACTACCTGAAACAAAGCCATGAATGCAACCTATAAGGAATATTTTGGTGCAAAAAAAGAACCTCCAAAAGGAAACAACCCCTCCATGTATGGTATACAATATTAATAAAGTGGATCAGCTTCACTAAAGGCTCCAAAACCTACAAAATGACCTCCAAAAGTGCCCTAAAAACTTAAAAGCATGCAAGGTTACCACCAAAGGCTGATTTCCCTACCAAATGTCTAAGAGAGTTGAGCGTTGGCTGAGAAAAATGCATACACTTCATAAGTGATACCCTAGGGTTGAATGTATTCACAAATAAATCCTCTTAAAAGCTGGTTGTTGCACAGGTTGCTCAAATGGACTGTAAATCATGCAACAAACCCTTATCACTATCAATCTGCTAGAAGATGTCATCATATTTTCTCATTTATCCATCTGTTTGGCACCTTTTACCATAGAAAGACCCATTTTAGGACTGTTGCTACAAAAAACCACTACACAATCTGCTCAAAATGTGTCGAGACTTGGAAATAATGCCTTCTTAGTTTTTACTATTGTTTTTCTGCATAGGTGTGCTGAGATCTTGTAATGATATTGCTTACTGTTGTTAAAAGGTAAAAAACAGGGTTGTATGTTACATTTTTCTTGATATCTATTTTTCCTGTAGATTTATTTGCTTGTTCTTTTTGGTTCATAGATTCTATTTACAACCTTTTGAAAACAAGGTATTTTTCTAGAAGAGAATAATTCCCTTTTTTATAGCAATGAATTTTCAATGATTTTAATTCTAATGGTGTCTATCTATGTGATGGAGCCCTATATGTCTTTATTTTTTTTTAATTGTAAGTGCCTTAGTTACAACTATCCATGGAAAATGTTGGTGTCCTAGAGGGGTGAAGGAAAATTTTCTCCTCCTATGCAACATAGCAACTTGGAAACAGTGAGGCTCTGACGAAATTCTCCATAGTGGCATTTCAAAAAAGATAGAGACATGGAAAAATCAAGGGTGAATAGATAGATGGCATTTCAACAAACCCTTATCACTGTAAATCATGGAAGATTATTTATTTGTCGTCGAACGTAATTTTTGCACAGGATGCTGCTTTAGGGATCTGATTTGGTAAAGTATTTTACAGTCCTTTTACTTTTATTGTTTGCATTCAGGAAACAATGAGATGTTATTCGCAACAACTAGCTATCGATTAAGTTGAGAAAGGTTTTTATTTATATTGTAAGTACCTCATTTTAATAAAGGGGAAAAAGAGCAACTTTCTTAAGACAATCTTAATTAAATAACTTACTGTATTTAACACTATATATATATGACCTGGTTATTTGAAATAAATCGAGATAATTATGTGTCTGGTGGTGGTTAGACAAAACGTCTTCTTTGTCTTTCTGAGTTGCAAATTTCTACTCCTACCAAATGCCTCTCCTAGGTCTCAAATGTTGGTCTCCTACTAAATGCCTCTATGCCTCTAGGTATTTGGTTAAGTCTTGGATTGACCTATATAGTATATTCACAAGGTTTAGGTCTTGGATCAACCTAGATAGTATACTAACATATATTAACACACCAACCATTATAAGTGGTAGTCAGTAGATGGGCTTAGGTGCTTTCAAGTAGTTATTATTCCAATCTAGTATGCCTAGATGGGCTCATGTGGTTTCAAGTAGAATCTTCTATTATTCCCATATAGCATTAATCCCATACAACTAGACACTACCCTGGTTTCAAATTGAACACTGACAATCAACTGTTTCTTTAGTAAACACGCTTGAGTCGTTTTCCCTTGATTTACACGTGTGTGATTGAGAAGATGATAAATCGTGGCATTTATTGCAATTTGTATGACTTTATGAATCCATCTTGGAGGAATGTAGTTGTCATTGCAAGAACTGGGTGTTTATTATAATGCTAATAGTAGCAATAATAACATTATTGTGAGCTTTAATGGCTTCAAAGGTATTTGTGTGAAGAGGAGTATGCCCATTAATGCTTGGGTTTATACGTAATCAGAATGGTTAAGGAGTGTATATATGATCATTATTGGATATGTGAATATTCAGGAGGCCAGTTATATGTTCACATGGATTTAATATGGTGTGAAGTCCTTTTTGGATTTGTGGGTATCATGATCTGACATTGTTTGCTACAACAACATTGAACTTATCAGTAAGATCAGTGAATGAAAAACCTGTAACTTGGGTTGATATTTTTATTGTCGTGATATTTCTTGGTGTTACTTGTAAGAAACCTGGAAGAAACCATGTTTAGAGTACCTATTTTTGTTTTCTTGATGAGAAACCTAATCCTTGTGAACAACTCTTGTTTGTTTATTCAATAGACAACATAAATGGATAGAAGGGAAATCTCTACTAGTTTGTCACCCAAAACCTATGTGAGATAATTTTTATACACATGAAAATGTAACTGTTATTGCATTTCTGTGAAAGAATGCAACCATTGGAAAAGGAAAACATTACGGTAAACCTAACTGTGAAACATTTTCTATAAATCCCATGAAAATACCATTGCCATCACACATCTTCTCCATTATAGAAATATTTATATTTTTTATTTCCTTGGAGAAATCAAAATAAATATCCTTAATCATATATCTATGTTTTTACGTTCCAAAAATCTACCACGGGACTTCCTAAACTAATTATTAGTCCTACTCACCATTTAAAAAGGAAAACACTGTTGGAAATAGTGCAACTTCAAAAGCTATCCTTATTGATTTTGATCATGTAAAACCCTTGGAAGAATCAATGAAAACCATGGGGTGAAATCACACAAAGAAAATATTTATTAAATATAAATCTTGTATTCCCCAAGACAAGTCGTCTCACTGGGTTTCTACTTGTACATGGTTTTCTTACCCATGTCACGTTTGCTTGTTGTTTACATGGCATATGCAAAACTACGTGATGTAGGGTAGTTCATGCCTTTTTAAAATGTTTTACGTAGTTGTTGTGCTCCTGGTCTGGTTTTGACATCTGTCCATGAGGCTCTTGGATGTCAAATTCTCTCGCCCAAGCCCTTGATGTTTTTCATCTTCTCGATTTTAATGTATTTTGCTTCTCCACACTTTGATTTGTTTTAGAACTTGATTTAAGGTTTTGATTTTTATTTCTCCAACTTCAATTTTTGGTCTTTTCAAATATTCACTCAGGTCTACAAGAAGAATAGAAATAATATTAATTTGACCTTGAA